>CM028378.1:150608122-150684982 GCA_013146195.2 Codonopsis lanceolata | reverse complement strand
AAGCCTTGGAGCATACCCGCATATCAAAGGCGTGATCGCCCGAGCCTTCAACAAAAAAGTCAAAGTCGAGATATTCAAGTCTGAGACCTTGTGCTGAGAAAAACCCCTAGTTATGTGGATACTAGGGGAAAATGGAAGTCCACTGATGGGACCATACATCGGTGAGATCCGATCGAGGTGCCGTGCTTCTCACAAACCAGATCTGGAAGACCTTGTCCACCTTTCAACCTCGACAAACTCAAAAGGTACTACGCCCGAGCCATCCTCGTCTAAACTAATGCTTTCCTCTCCACTCGCTAGGCTGAAAACCCGAAAGTTGTGGCAAAAAGAAAAAGATATAATAAAAAAAGAGCTCGCTAGGCCGAAACCGAAGGGCGTTCTAGCAAAAATTAGAGCATAATAAATAAAATAAAAATAAAAAAAGAAGCTCGCTAGGTTGAAAACCCGAAAGGGCGGCCTAGGCAAAAGTTAGAGCAAAAAAAAATAATAAAAAAAAAATGAATGATAAAAAAATAATAAAAAGGAGAGGGAAGGCATTATTTGAAGCCATCAGACTATCTCCTGGCCTTCAACACATCGAGACTCGACCGACAAAAGAGAAAACCACGACAAAGCTCTCACATTAAAACATTAAAATATAATTTTATAGTGTCCTAAGGTGCAACTTAGAATACTTATTAAGACATTTATATTACATATTACTTGCATTTGTACATATCTATATATTGCCTATACCCCTTGTTTTCCCCGTAAACAATCCCATTTTCTTGCGCCCATAGCCCCGAGCGGTCCATCGCTCGCAAGGCTGGCGCCCACCGAGCCGGCCCATATACTCCTTCTCTGCGAGGCGAAGAAGCTCTAGACTCATCAAGATGAGAGCCACCGTGATGTGTCTCCTCTTCATCATCAAGATCTCCATTTTCTGGGCGGCTCGAGCACTGTTGCTCGGACCCGCTTCATCGCTTCGAAACCAAAGACCCCATAAAGGTGGGGGAGGAGGGGCAACCATCTCTTGTTCCTGGGTTGTCCTGCTCGCTTGCTGCTTAGCCGCGAAGCTCACGACCGCCGCCTCGACCGCACCCCAACCAGCTCGAGGGGGAGGATCAGGCATTTCCTGTTCCCATGGGTTGTGCTGTTGACCAACGTCACTCACTCTGCGGGAAGTATTGCTGGGACCCGCAGTATCCGGCCCGGGGGCCGTCTGGGCATCGAGACCATGAACCCGTCTAAATTCCGCCTCTAAAGCCTGAGGAACAACCAATCCTGAACTATCAATGTCCTCGCCTACTTCCAGCAGGCGAACATCCACTCCATTGGTTATATGATGGCCCAGGATATGTCTCAAATCACGCCGAATAGAGCGAGACGGCCCCTCAGCAGCAACCATAACCCATGCCAGATACCCAAGAGATAGAAACATATAATCCGAATATGGGTGTGCTACCTCCAGCCTTTCAGCGTCTCTGAGCCACATGTCCTGAATGGCGGGACCCAGACGGTCATTGGTAAGCTCCCTTCCCATGTATATAGGACGGGAGGTATCTGGGATGATTTGCTCTCTTCCAAACTGCCGCAAGATCCGGTCAGGCTGGTAAAAAGAAGTTCTATAAAGGCCCAGCATCACCACTTGGCTGTATTCCTCTGAGTGACGAAGGAAGAACCGGATCCCCCAGTGGCGGACGACCCAGACTATATCCATTGAGCCCCGATGATAAAAATGACGGGTCCAGTCAGTATCGAATAATTAGTCTGGGGGAAATGCACGCGCATTCCATAAAAGGAAGGATCATAAGCAGCTCCGAAAGGCACGGGAGCCTGGATCCAAAGAAAATGCTCTTCCAGCCACATATGGATCGAATAGATCGCCAAGAGGGAACAATTCATTCCCAAAGAAGAAAAGCGGCCAAAGCCCGTGAGAGTCTCTGCCAAAACCACCAGAACGATGTTCAGCCGGCGATCCCGAGCCTGCAATGCTAAGTCTACGACCCGCTCATCCACTAACCCGGGTAGACCGACTATCAAATATCTCCCTACTAAGCAGAGAAAGAGTGCTGTTAGTCTACGCCGCTGATAGTCCATGTCATCTTCAATATATTCTGTGAAGGCTTCAGGAAGAACCATCAAGTTAAAAGAATCCCCATTGAAGAATCCTGGAGTAGCCCGGCGGGTAGAATTGAAAAGTTCCCTAATAGCCATGTACGGACGCCTATTATAGGCAGGTACCGCGATCTGACGAGTAGGTGCCACTCCAAGCATAGCACAGAACTCTTCAAAGGTGGGACACATCTCGTTCATGCCAAAATTAAACAAGTGATCCGTAGGAGACCAAAACCTGGCGGCTCCCCTCAGCATGTCCCAATTGATTATGACATTTCGCCAGGATAAAAGGCACCTGAACCCGAAAAGATGTTCGAACAAATCCTTTCGCCGATCGCAAAGAAAGGATCCAGAAATCCAAAGCATTTTCATAAACCTCAATCTCCAGAGCTGTCGGAATGCGGGCAGCCATTTATAAGAAATGTGAGAATTTTGTTATGGCAGAAAGAGGCTATGGCAAGCAATGACAAGAGGCTGGTGAATTCAGAAAGAAAGAGCAAAATGAATTGGCAAGGAATTGATCTCGTTTCGATCAGAATTTATACCGCAAACGGAGGAGACGGACAATTCAGCGCACAGTGCCCAAATAGTGACGAAAATAGTGTCCGAATAGGAAAACCATGGTGCCACCAAGAAGCCTCTTGGTGCCGCACCATGGTCCTCATTGGCGGCACCGAAAATGTCCACTGTGCAATGTAAATTCCGCCCGGTATCCTGGTTTGGTGATCCGACAATTTCCTGCTCCTGCGTCTGATCATGGAAGGAAAAGAAGGCCTATAAAGAAGGCTACAACCACGGATTCAACAGGCACAACGCACCGAATAAATAAGGGATTCGGCCATTTTCCCCGTTCCAATATCACCCAAAAAGCCCGCTCTTATCCAAAGGTGTATTCTCAAAAATCCCTTTCTTCAAAGTACAGCGTGCCATTACATTTTAGATGTCCAGTATAGTTTTATTTTCTGTGTGAATTTATTTTTGCATGTGTAACATACTGCATCATATACACTATATTGCATTATTTCATAATGTTTGTACATGTTTCTTTTACAAAAAAAATATATATATACAAAAGAATAAAAAAATGCAAAAAAAAAAAAGAAAGAAATACTAATGTTCGCAGGAAGTCAAAGACTAATGTGCTCGGGACGACTGGCTTCTGGGAAGACCACCACCCCTGACCCTGGGACCCATTGCGACTCCTCGACCTCTGCCCCGGCCGCGGCTTGACCCGTCATCATCATCGCCATCATCATCATCATCGCCGCCATCTCGACGCTCGGGCCGCCAGACCGAGCCGCTCCCTTGCAAGAAAATTCATCAGCTAACTTCTGATATAATTTGCTGATGCTGAAAAAGCCCCGCAGCAGTTTCTTGTAAGTAGACACGTTCACCTGAAAAAAAATGAATAAAAAAAAAAGTATCAGTCTCGAAAAAATATATATATATATATATATATATAATAAATAAAAAGAAAAGAGACAATAAAGGTGGATGTGTCTACCGAACGAGCTCGCCCGACACGACGCTCCGGATCTCGACATCCGGAAGAACTCGCTCTACTAATCCACCGCCATTCATACCGAAAAGTAGAGAAAATATCATCGGGCTCTCAGAACATCGTTCTCGCCGAGACGTGAAGTGGATGACCTGTGCCCGACAAGTAGCATCGAATGCCGCCTGGGCACAACAGGAGCACGAGGAGGGGGATGCAGCTCTAATCTCAGGAAATCCTCGTATGACATCACTGGATAATCTGTCGCGGGAACGAGGTATTTCCTCAAGCATTCGACCGACGGCGCCGTGCTCTATCACCCAAGCAGAGGCCGAGGAGGCACCACCGAGCCATTAGAAAATATTGGTGCCGACGATTCACCCGCCGCCCATGTACAAAGAGTCTACCATGATGGAAACCATCAATATCCCAATGGCCGAACGCCGAGTAGTATGATAATGTCCCTCCGTGCCTTCCTGTGGAAGAAAATGCACCGAGCCAGATCGAGCCAACAATTCGCTTCCAAAGACTTTTCCCTCGGTTTTGCAACCACCGCTGCCGCTCAAATCGACCCTCATCGCCAACATACTTGGGACACATACGAGGCGGTAGACCTTGGATGAGACGCCGCGAAAATCAAGAATGAAAAGCCTGCACTGCACACAAAAAAAAAAAATAAATAAAAAAAGGAAAGAAATATAATAAATAAATATGTTGTCAAAAAAAAAGATATAAAAAAATGATGAAAAAAAAAATGAATGAAAAGGCAGGAAAAGGCATGTACCTCCCACGCCGGGGCAAACCCATTCAGGGTCGATGAATCATTTCGCTAGCTCGTCCATGGAAGCATATAACTCGCCAAACCAAATTGCCCCCAATCATGTGGATCCGATCAAAGTCCGTAAGGCAAGCCAAGACGGAGGCCCTCGTGGTGACGTAAGAATTAGCAAAAAGTGATGAGCCAAGGAAGAAAAAAGAAAAGCTCTGCTACTCGAGTAATAGCGCCTCATCATCACCGGTACCCCGGCATTATTAAGAAGCCAATGTCGAACGCCGCTAATATAAATCTCATCCGACGATTTGAAGCGAGGCTCGAGCCCAGCCCGAGGTCTACGATCTCCTCCCTACGATGTCGGAGAGTAAAATCCAGAGCCAAGGTCTCCCCTATGCTGGTAGGGATTCCTGTAATAGCAGCGAAATCACAAGGGGTCAGGGTTGCCTCCCCCCAGCTGAAATGAAAAGTGTGGGTGGTGTCCCACCAGAAGTCCCGAAGCACGTCGAAGATAGGGAGGAAGCTGGTAAAATGAGTAAAGGAGTGCAAGAAGGTGCTGAAGCCCGAGCCCTCTACCAGCAATTGTGCAGCTTTGGGTAACATGTTAAAAATGTCATCTACATCACCATATGATACCCGAACCCTATCAAGCTTCCTGCGAACCTGAAAGAAAAAAAAAAAGGTAAGTTTCCTACCCTTATCTCCTTTCCTGTACAGTTCTTAAAATAAATAATGAACATATCGCATGTCTTATACTTCATGATTTTTTACAATAAATTTTCTTTTTAGCAAAAAAAAAAAAAAATTTAAAAGAAAATCTTGTTCATAAAAAACAACAGAAAAAAATAATTCTTTAAATTGTCACATACTATTTTCATACATGTAAATAAAAATCATTCTCTTTCAAAATTCATTCATAAAAAAAAAAACACAATTTTATATATCAATAATTAATTTTGCATCTTAAAGTACATATTATAACTGCATTTGTCATGTGCATGATAAAATGTGAAAAATTCATGCATCATCTTATAAATGTTCTGCATTGCATCTGTATCAAATAAAATAATTCATGCATTCATATTGTGCATTTCATTTGTCCAATAAGCTGCCATAGGAGTACAACAAAGAGAAGGTAAAGTATCACCAATCATCAAAATAAATATCTTTGTGGTATTTACTATACCCCTGCAGCATTTGCATGCTAGGAAAATAAATCTAAGGGCATGAAAAATATCTGTTTTGTCCCATTTTTATCTGAAAATATGCCCAAAAAGTGTCTCGGAAAAATTAAATTTAGACTCGGAATATTCCGTTTCACAATTCTATCGCATGAAAAAATATGTTTTAATATAAAACATGCATCATATAGCCCCATTTGCATTTAGAACAGAAATCATGCATAGTAGGATCAAATAGTGACCACTATTTCAAATCGTGCATCGCAAAAATAAATCACAGAAATTACATACATTATCACTCAATTACATCATTTAGGCATAAATAGGACATGCATATACATCACTAACAAAGTCAAGAGTGCTCCAAAAGTCCCAAACAGTGCAGGAATTTAGCAGATCTGAAAAATAGCCAGGAAAATTGCTAGAAAAGAGAAATCTTACAGTGGTTAAGGGAAGATTGGACACGTGGGTGTCCCGATCTCGAAGGTTGCCCCTACCATCCTTGAGTACGTATAATTGAGCCGGTTCGAACCAAGCTAGGAGGTTCCCTCCTCCTACCACCAGATTCTGGGCGCATCGGTGCTTTTCCCTTCCTGGATCGTGAAGAAGAAGTCATCTGCTAAGTAAAACACTGAAGTTGGCGGAAGAAAATCGAGAAAAAGAGCAAAAATGAAGAAAATAATAATAAAAAGAAATAAAGGAGGCAGTGGCTATGACGGGTGATGAGCAGAGGAAATGAAATGAAGAAAGAAAGGAAAGAAGAAGCAATGGCTTCTTTCTCAAATTCCTCGTCCCATAAGGGAGAAAAGGGAATTTTCCCTTTTCCCTCCAAAATTTGCAACCGCAAAGACTCGTCCTCGAAGTTTCAAAGTTTTCACAATGGTCCCTGAGCCTAACAGAAAGTTAACAAAGTTAGTCTTGTTAACCAAAATTTGCGACCATTCACCAAAGGACAAAGGAAATGACATTCCCAGTAGATCAAAAAAAAAAAAAAGAAAAAGAAAAGAAAAGAAAAGAAAAAAAAAAAAAAAGGAAAAGAAATCAAAAGAAATCAAAAGAAAAGAAAAGAAAAGAAAAGAAAAGAAAAAAGAAAAAAAAAGGAAAAGAAATCAAAAGAAATCAAAAGAAAAGAAAAGAAAAGAAAAAATGAGCAAGAATAAAATTCTCAGCATCAGGCCGAACTACGCTTGGTCTGATTTCTTGAAAAGGATACGAGGCGTATCTTTATAGGTCCGACCATCACAATAAAAAAAAAGAAAAAAAAAGAAGAGAATAAATTCCCCAAATGAAAGTGGCGTAAATGTCGAATCACCAAATCTAGCCACCCAAGAAAAGGTAAGTCGTGACAATGATTTCTACCCTGACTCTAGAATAATTTCCTTTTTAGGAAAATTTGAAAAATTTTTTGCTTTGTTTTTCAAAATAAAAAGAAACTCTTTTTCAAATTGAGTTTTAATTTCAAAAAAAAACACAAAAAAAAGAGGAATATTTCAAAAAACAAAAAGAGGAATATTTCAAAAACACAAAAAAAGAGGAATATTTGAAAAAACAAAAAAAAACAGGGAGAAGAAGAAAGAGGAAGGAAAAAGAATATTTTCCACTTCACAATTTTTGAAAATACTTGAAGAATGATCAATTCGCCGTGCTCGGCGATAGATCTTTAGTTAAGCACAATTTTCTGGATATCTGAAAATTTTCGGGCTATGTCTGGAAACAAGACAGCGATCAAGGCCCAGACATACTTAGAAAATTCTTCTTAACACATTTCAACGACAAGGTATTGACCGGTTGAAATTGTGGTAACAGAAAAGCAATTCGCAGTGCTCGGCGATGGATCTTTAGTCAAGCACAATTTTCTGGATATTTGAAAGTTTTCGGGTTATGTCTGGAAACAAGACAGCGATCAAGGCCCAGACATAATTAGAAAATTCTTCTTAACACGTTTCAACGACAAGGTATTGACCGGTTGAAAGGTGGTAACGTAAAAACATTCAAATCTTCATACCGTATTTGACAACGGTTTCGACCGAAGAATACGGCTTTTCAAAAACACAAAAATCTTTTTTCCGTTAGGTTCTCGATCGGCTCGACCAAGAACATGACATCCTCACTTTAGTTGTAGTTTAGGGTTTTGGCCTGAACTACGCTTGGTCTGATTTCCTTTAATAGGGAATACGTAGGCAGCCTACATTAGCAGGTTCGACCATCAAAGCACATTAAATTCACAACTGCTTAAAACTGCGATAACTTTTTTATAACCGACTAAAAATGTCTAGGTTATAGAATTTGGATAGCATGTTCACTGTGCATTATAACTTGCTACCAATTGCATTCTCCCGTTCTTAATTGAACGAAATTGGAGAGTCTCTTGTTTCTCAACGATGTTCATCTACTCAGTAAGCCGTAAGGTTACCCGTAGACTCCATCGTTGAGGGGCTCTGTAGACACCCCAATTTTGTACCCCTGGTATGTGACTGACATAAAATATCAAGAACTGTTAAAACTTAACAAATGTCAAGTTGCAGAAGTCAAAAATGCGAAAGGAAAAGCAAGATGCCGAAAGCTGAACCGCAGGGCTAAAGTGCAAAATTTTCAAAGTTTCAAAAGGGCTTGGTGCCGCCAATAGCACCCATGGTGCCGCACCAAGCATTGCCTTGGCCGCACCATGGGTTTTGCTCATCTCTCTCGATCAAATAAGTACAAGTCCTCGCAACGCAGCGGGCCGATGCACGGAAAGAAATCAAGGAATTCCCACCGGCCCTCGCCTCTACTATAAATAGAGACCCCCGGCCTCGCATTTCAGTTGTTCATTTTACGCGATAGAAAAATCGCAGCGAAGCTCTGCTTCTGCGATTCCTTCGATACAGTTAGTACGAGAGGTGCGAGATAGGTGAGTGGAAGCCCCTATAGTCTCCAAACCCCGTTCAAACTCTGCCAAATCAAAAACCCATAGGTTATAAGTGATCCCTAGCCTAGTTGTTAGGTGTCCACCTCACATCCCCAGTCCAAAAATCCCAAAGTAAGCCGTTATTCTGCCCGAGTAACGAGCTGAAAAGCCAATAAATTAAGTCTAGGTTCCGCCCAACCAAAAAGGCCAAAACCTACCCAAATAAAGCTGTCACTCTGCCCGAGTTGATAAGCCCACACTTCAAAAATCAACACAACAACACACACACAGACAACAAAAAAAAGACTCCTCTCCCGAGGAGGACAGAAAGACACCACCGCTCTAAAAGGTAAAACCTTTAAGAGCGTTGTTATTTTTATTTACATTTTATGTCTTTTTATTTATTTTCAAAAGTTTTATTTAAATCCGCGCAATGTAGCCAATATAAGCCGTTGCAGCCGCCCGGATTAGATTAGGAAATATTATGTAAAAGAGCCGTTATAATGGCCAAATATTCTTAAATATGTTTGTAATTATTGGAAGGAGACTACCATGCGAGTCCAGTAAATAATGTAGCCACGAATGTATCTGTTTAAATTTCCCTTGTCAAAATAAGACCTTATTTATTTCCTAGATTAATATAACAATGAGCATACTTCAGCCAAAAACGTTTTGAGACCGAAAGGGCGAGTTGGGTGCCTAGCACCTTCCCAACTCGTAACTTAGCCTCCGAACCCGCTTTTCAAAATCTCTGGTTTTCTTTTCCGGTTTTCCTTTATTTTTGCCTTAAAATAAAGGTGGCGACTCTAAAACCTTCAGATCCAGTGGGGCCTCGCAACACTCCTCTTTGCACTTTCCTCGTTTCTCCCTAAAAAAGGGAGATACGGAATGGAGGAGTGATGTATTCCCATATCCTGGTATCCCCTAAACAAGGGATAACTTGATGCGGGAAACCCATAGCTCCCATAGCGATCTGATTGGGCCATAAGGCTATTTTAATAAATCCATAAGTGGGGGCGTCACAATATCTTTTCTTGCACTTCTCTATTTTCCCCTGAAAAATAAAAGGGGAGAATGAGAATGGAAAGGTAATGCATTCCATATCCTGTTATCCCCGAAATAAGGGATAACCTGACATGAGGAAACCTTCAGTTCCCATTTTTGATACAAAATCCACTCAAGGCAACCGAGGCACATTCCAACGTGCTAACATAGACAGCACTCCTCTCGCACTTTGGATTTCGTCTTCCCCTAAACAAGGGAGGGTGGAACGAGAGCAGTGGTGTCCCGCATCCGCACGTACGCGCACCCCTATCCAAGGGCGCGCTGGGCGCGGGTCGCACCCCGGGAACCTCACAGGAGGCGTGATAGGGTGAGGTGAGTAGTGATGGAGGTGGGGGTTTCGGAGAAGGAATTGGTGGGGGTTTTGACGAGGAGGCCGGAGTGTTTAACGTGGAAGAAGAAGTCGAGGCATGGGTTGCCAAAGGAGAGGAAGGTGGGGGATTGGTTTTCTGTGTAGTTGGATACCATAAGATCCATGAAGTAATCAGATATCGAAGAGGTAGGTGGAATTTGGGATGCCGTGGGGGTTGGTTTAGGACGATAGATCTGGGGGGTTGGAGTATAGAGTACTGTTAACTCTCTTTCATTAATTGGGGGCAAAAGTGGAAATTCGCACAAATACCAATATTAATAATCCAGTCAAATATGTTTTTTAGACAATACTGGGTCAACTAGGACAATAAATTAGGGACGGAGGGAGTATTATTTAGTGAATTTTTTTTTTGCCATGAGGCTAGATCTACAAGCATAGGCTTGTAGATTGTTTGGTAACTGTTTATGCGTCTTTTCTGCTTTAGAAACAAAAGTCTTCCACTGTTTTAATTTTTTCTGACCATTGTATCTTCCATTGTAGCTTCTACACAAGCTACATTAGAAAGTGCATTGGCAGTTTGGTGGATCCTAACTACTTATGTTCTTACAATTATAATAATATTGTACGTGGTTTGTTGTAGTTTCCTCATAATAACAAATGATACTATTTTAAATAGAAAAGTGATGAAGATAAATTTAATTATATATTAATTAAAATGTTTAAATCTCAATTTGGTCATCTTACTTTCGGTCAAAATTCATTAAGCTCACTCTACTTTTTTTCCTCAATTTAATCACTCTACTTTCGAATAATTAGCACGCTCATCACTCTATCCATATATTTTGATGGAAAGTTTAATTTTTTAGGAAAATAAAAAATACCCTTACTAAATTTGGGGGTTTTGAGGGTCTCCTTCTCCTCTTAAACATAATTTCTTATTGTGTGACTTGAATTTGTCAACACACCTTTCAAATGTAAGGCCGAGGCATTATTGTCTTTTCAAAGATTTCCATCCAACTTTACTAACGGAAATGATTCTAGTGACCTTATTGACTTTCGGAGCCAAGTAGAGTGGTTAAATTGAGGGAAAAAAGGTACATCGTGATCTTAATGAATTTTGGCCGAAAGTAGAGTGACCAAATTGAGATTTAAACTTAATTAAAACAACAACTTGAAGTTGAGGCTCGTGTTGGACACGATCTCCGCAAGACGAAATTGTCACGCATTATGCTCACGCTTCTAAGCAATCGCCTCTAAGATGCACTGCTCTTCGACAATCGCCTCTAAGATGCAACGATTTTTCAATCTAAGTAGTGAGGGCGCTCTCTTGGTCAATAGTTGCCTTAATCGCCCTAACTAGCTTAACCCACCAAGCCAGGGCTAACCCACGCATGTGACACCATTAGGTTGCACATTGTGGAGCGTTTGATGCTCTTTTCCAAGGTGGACCTATTAATAATGTGCATTAAAACTCTTTATTTTGCCAATGTGGATATGACTTTTCATACTCACTTTATTCTTTAATTAACAAAGTTAAGTTGTCTATTTTGAGTATTAATATTTTATTCACTCGAAATTGGTTTTGAGATAATAAATATATCAACTTAATCTACTCGAAATGTAAATTTCATTTTTGCAACTTATATTCATTTTTAATAAATGAAACATGCTTGGAAACTTGGTCAAATATTGGTCAAACCAATTATTTGTAAAATCAATTTCCAACAAATATTTGAGCATAATTAATTTGTTAATATCAAATGTGAGAGTAAAGTTGAAATATAGATATTGTTGACATAAACTTTGAAAGTGCACTATTTAAGTAAAACTCTCAACATAGTATAGCGGATTTTTGCCTAAAACGGATAATATTTTTTTAATTGTCCAAATCATCAAATATGTAATTTTAGTACAAAAAAGTACTTCTATAAATTATGTGTTTTATAATTTTTTTTAAATACTCATCAAAATTTTAGGAGAAAATATTGGATGTCACATTTGGAAAGTTTCTAACTGCTTAAGTCTTCTATATATTTTATTCAACTGAAAAAGGCACTTTGGGGGCAAAAGACTACGATGCCCTTACTAGACACACTACGGATCACCTACTCACAAGCATTGCGATGCATCAATTTATCCATCGCGATGCATCAATTTATGAATCGCGATGAGCGTCACTCAGATAAAATGCATCAAATTTCAATCGTGATGCATCGCATTATTGTAAACAAAAGAGATATTTACAGAAATTATAATCTGATTCAATTTGAATGAGATATTTACAGAAATCAATCAATCTATCTATCTATATTCAAATCTATCTAATTCCTACATTAATTACAATATAAAACAAAATAAGAAAACTTTGACTACATCAGATTCAATTTGAAAAAAAATATTTACGAAAATCAATTAATCTATCTATTTTCATTCTACTTGATTCCTACCTTAATTACAATATCATGTAAAATAAGGAAACTTTGATTACATATATACAATGAACCTAGTTAGTACAAATTAAGGAAGGTGATATAATTACTCATTTACAAATGTTATTGCGATACACAAATTTTAATCTCAATGCATGATTTTATGTATTGCGATGCATTTTTTTAAATCGCAATGTATGATTTGTGTATTGTGATCCATGATTTTGTCTGAGTGTTGCTTTGTGTGCCCGTTTTTTCCATTCATTAAGGAATCATAGTCTTTTCGCCTTAAAAAATATTTTTTTTCCAATTAAAAACAGTTTAGGGTATTGTATCGATTAAAAAATAATTCAACGTGGAATGACCCGAATTTCACCCAATTTTTGTTTAGAAAACAATCCATTTAAGTCTTTTTTAAAAAAGTGAAATTGAGAACGGTGGGAGTAATAAGGTTTGTTGGATGGTTTGAATTGGTTGACAATATTTGTGGACGAGTGGAGTCAACAAGTCCCCGTTAGGCGATTTTTTTATTGATTGATTACGTCTTAAGCACATTACTCAAATACTAATAAATAATAAGTAATAATAGTTGAAAGTCAAAGATGTCCACCTCCTTTGATAAGCAATTCACATTAGATAACTCTTTGGTTTGGGGGAATAATTCGAAATTTCTTTTGGTACAAAGAATATTTTTAAAGAAATTATGACATATCTGAGTTCATTATAGGAAGTTTAGAAATAAAATATCATCATTAATTAGATTATTCATTCCTTCTTTGTGACCGTCACAATTTTTTTTAAGTACAATACAATTTATTCGGTCACCTACCCATTATTGCTTTAGAAATGTCTGATTGAGCCTACAAAGCAATAGAATTGGTCAACAAAAACAGATAGCTTTGGCGATCAAGAATTTGATAATGTCAGATTCATCTTTTCTCTAAGCTATTCGCGTCAATCTGATTTAGTAATTGAGTTTGCACCTCACAGGTTCAACTCATATATATGGCCAACATTTAGGAGGTTTTCCCAGAGCTTGGGACCCACTTGGATTTAGAGCCGTTAATATGGTGGGTTGGATCCGTTGAATCAACACAACCCGTCACCTTAAAAAAATGGATTGGGCTGAGAAAATATAAGCCACTAGGAGGCAGATCAAGAAGGTTGAGCCGCGGTGCCTGAGCGACTTGTTGTCAAGTTATAAAAATAACGAATGAGAACCACAAGTTTAATAATTATTAGCTTAAAGGGTGATAACCGGACCGGTCTACTGTGATAATATTATAAACGAAAAAGTCTTATATATTCATTTTCAATCGCTAAAATACACTTTTGGTTATAAAATGACGAAAATACCTTTTAATCAACAAACGCAAGCATTTAGCGCACAAAGCCATCGCCCAAAATCGAAACGCACAATTGAAATATGCAAAATTTCGGGCATCGTAATTAAAAAGTCACTGCCCAATTTGGGCATCGAATGAAAACATTGGAGATCGAATGCACAAATGTCAAAATTTATGCGCCGAATTCAAAAAGCCACTACCCAATTTGGGCATCGGAATGAAAACATTGCGTATCGAAATGCATAATTGAATTTTGTCAAAATTTAGGCGTCGAAATTTAAAAAAAAAAAACCGCGATACAAGATATCAACAAACCAACATTAAAGATATATCTCGGTCCACATATTTTTTGCATCGCGACTCACGTATCGTTATACCACGATGCAGAATATCGACAACCAGAAATTAAAATAAGTTTTGCATCACGATTTACATAATCAAAATGCTAGCTAGTCATCCGTTAACCATTGATTAAAGGCAACGTAGTTATTTCTCTCGAAAAATAACTTTTGAATCGCCCCTTCAACATTAATTGAGGGTAACGTAGTTATTTTCTTCTAAAATCTAACTTTTTTCGGTTGAAAATAAAAATAAAGGATCAACTCGTAATTTTTTCAAAAAAATTGATAGACTATTCGACCTAACCCCACCCCACCCCACAACACCTTGCTAAATGACGGATTTAAGTGGGATGCGAAGCCAGCCCACATTCATTACTCTAGTTGGATTCACCTATGAAGAGAAGTAAATTGAATTGCGCAAGTTGACCAAAAGAATCACCGTACCTAACAAAAAATATTCGATATGGTCAACCCTCCGCTTTCAGCAACGTTCCAAGAAACCTCATTCATGATTCACAAAATCACCAGTCATGTTTCTTGATCTTGTGTCCTTTAGACACTTTCCATCTTCCACATTCATAACCCACGACCTTCACTTTGTAAAAAAAGAAAATCCCCATTTCTTCGACCCTAAAACAAATCTTGTAAAATGAAGTTCTTGCATCTCATCTCAATTTTGTCTCTCCTCCTGATTTCATCCCCATCTTTAATTCAAGCCCAGCAGCCATACATCAAGAAGGCCACTACACTATGCAGCAGCACAGACAATTCGTCTTCTGTCCTCAGGTACACCTGCAATGGCAGAAGATCAAGCTGCCAAGCCTATCTCACCTTCAGAGCTCAACCCCCATACAACACTGTCCCTTCTATCTCCACTCTATTGGCTGCAGACCCAACTCAGCTTGCTCAACTCAACTCAGTTCCCAACAATGAAATATTCAAAACAGACAAGATGGTGCTTGTCCCCGTCCAGTGCTCTTGCTCAGGTCAGTACTACCAAGCAAATACTAGCTATGTTATTGAGGATCAAAATACCTATTTGTTGATTGCTAATAATACTTTCCAAGGCCTCTCAACCTGTCAGGCTCTCAGAGCCCAAAACAGTAATCTTACTAGGAATATATATTCTGGTACAAGGATCACTGTTCCATTAAGGTGTGCTTGTCCTACTAGCAACCAAACTGATGTTGGGGTTGATTATTTATTGAGTTATTTAGTTACTTGGGGGCAAGCTGTGTCCATCATAAGTTCAATATTTGGAGTGGATACAGGCAGGACTCTTGAAGCCAATGGATTATCAGAACAAGATTTCACTATTTACCCATTTACTACCCTTTTGGTTCCCCTCCAAAACCCACCTTCTAGTAATCAAACCATAGCATCGCCACCCCCGCCAGAGAGAACACCTGCACCGCCACTATCGATAACCCCTTTGCCAAATAGTAGCTCAAATAAAACATGGTTATACGTTCTGGTCGGAGTATTGGGAGGGGTTGCTCTTACATCATTCATTGGATTCGTTCTGTTTTTTGTGTTCTTTCTTTAAGTAAGGCGAAGAAGGAAACCGATCAAGTTATTGCTTCTGAAACCTTTGATTCGATTGAGAAACCAAGCCCGAATAAGTTGGAGGACGAACAACAATTCTTGGAGGTTGTCCTTTATAGGACAGTCAGTCAAAGTATACAGTTTCGAAGAACTTCAATCTGCAACAGAAGATTTTAGTCCCACTTGTTGCATTAAGGGGTCTGTTTATCGTGGTACAATCAACTGACATATTTTAGAGCCTGAAGCAATGATTAGTCAAGTATGTCAATACGGCGCCCAAGGCTTTTAAACCAAATAATTATTTCTATGAGTAATCTGAATAAGTCTTTGCATAATAATCCAGGAGAAGAAGTGAAGCAACAATGAAAAGAACAACTTACCTCATATTGACATGTTGTCGTTAGTATGTTAGATACTGATACAATGCAATATGTATAAACTGGAGGCAACATGATCCACAACTTTTGCCTAAAATAAGAAAAATAAGATTTAACTTCAAGAATCTATGCTTAAAAGCTCAAATAAGGTTTCATCTTCCTATTGAAACACACTGTATTATGTCCACAAAAACTACATACTGTGAAGTGTTAAGTGAGAATTCAAAATTTAGCAATTATATAAGAAAACACCAGTTACCAGTAAAAAACCTGTAGATACTGCTCACATTGTAATCTGACTCTAGAATACAAGAAATAATGAGTATTTAAAGAATTCTTTCTCCAGACCATATGGAACTCTCATAATAATCTTCTCCTACGAAAAAGTTGGAGAACCAACTTAAGATATACAACTGAATAATTTTGCATGACTGAAAGGCTGTAGCATTCAGCTAATTAAAAATAAACATCAAATATTGGAGATTGGATGATCCTATAACCATTCAGACAAGTGAATTTCAATCAGAATACATGGAAATAGGATTCTAATTTTATATATGAGCAGATTCTAATCATCAATTGTACAGCATACCTACAAGCAAAAACTCAAAAAGAAGACAAACATCATGGTTTACATTGATTTCCTTTATGAAGCAAGCTACCTAAATCTGATGTGCAGGTATAAATCAAGATTAAAAAGATATATGAAACGTGCAAAATAATAGGGCATACAGACAAATATCATGACCACAAGTAGTTAGAAGAAACCAAAATTACAGGGCTGCAATGACTATGCACAAATATGGAAATGCAGCAGTCTTTATTTTTTTGTTTTTGTTAATATTTGTTATGGTACAATGGAAAGAAACAAAAGTCTTCTTACTGCTCTGCATAACCCCTGCTATAACCTTAGCTTACTCTGTGTTATGCTTATCAAACTAGGTACTTAACTTCAGTTGGTATCCAGCATTCCTACTTTCTGTTCTGGCTGGTTAAGGCTCACAGATTGAGCTTTGCAGATCATTACAGTATCTGTTGCCTACAATTTTAAGTTTTAGTTAATATACACTCAATTATAGTCATATAGCCTGGAAGTTGTGACATAGTTCAGTTATCCTTGAGATGAGGACAAACTCAATCAAAAGGAAGGCTCATGGGAGAATTTTCAAGAAAAATATCATCCATAAGTGCATGAAACAGTGACAGAAAACAGATAATAAGTGCCAACTCCATAACAGAGAGAACAATATCACAAGATGACCACCTGCAAAGCACAGATATCAGCAGCGCAAGTAATTTTGTTTCTGGCAAAAGGGAGGCGATAGGACTAATAGAGACTGTAGATCACAGTAATTTGCAATTACGTAAGTGACATACCTTACAGTCAATTACATAGCAAATCATAAAATTACATACAAGTTTTAGATTTTGGAAACTACTGATGCAGATATATCAAAGAGTTTTGATATACCGCTGCTTTCAATGAGTGTGAAGCCATATATCAAGCAACTGAAATCCATGAACTACAATGGCCTGAAGAGAACATTTCAAATACCCAAGAAACTAGTCAAGTAAAGTTTGTGTGTAATAACTATGGAACTCCAAATCTTCAAAGGTAAGAGAATTATATATAACAAGCTAGAATAAAATGATAGTCATGTATTCTGTAAATATACAGACCAAAAATGTAATAATATACCATGTGTCTAGCACCCCTGAGCACGGCTTGCACAGTCTCAAACATCGCACACGTAAATCCTGAAGCTGTCTCCTCTGTCCAAAAAAAATTTAATAGTAATAATAATAGATAGCATCAACAAAACTGTTATACTGTCCAATGCATGTCCAATCACGTACCATCTTTTCAAGAGAAATCTGTAAACCAAACTGCTCAGAGCTGTAACCAAATTTGCTAGAAACCTCCCATAGGCCAGCCTTACTACAAACACTATACTGTGATTTCCTCTTTGGCCTCTTATATTGTCCTTCCTCCTTGCTAACCTCACCTGGGGAAAGTGCAGGTTAAACTTGGTCAACATCATCAAAGGCATAATGCAACCTGAAGTTAGCTGTTCAGGATTTGCTGAAGTTAGCTGTTCAGGATTTGCTGATGTAGAATTCCTCGTCCTCTTAAGGTTGATTGGGGAGAATATATTCTTCTTCCGTAGGTGCAGGGGGTCATGTGGTGTTAAGTCAAAAACCTATATGTAAATATATGTTCAACTGAGCATACAACAACCAAATTTGAATAACTCTAGTAACCAAGAGGGTCAAAAGACTGGAACATACTCCAATTCTGTATCCATTTCTAACTAAGAGGGTCAAAAGACCAGTAATTTACTCTTACTCTGCCTTCAATTCTATTGTGAATAACAGCTTTCCAAACTTAAGATTTCTCCACCTATGACTATTCACAAAGGTCTGGAAGACCGCTTATCTACTCTCTGTGCCCCTCCTTTTATTTAATTAATTTCCTTCTGTCCTTCATCCCAAGTTCTTCTTGCTACAATAATCAAGAGTTCTGGAAGAGTAGGCGACTGAAACCATAATTTGACATTATGCTTCCGCCCTCTCCCTCACAGTCGTCGATCTTTGAAAAACATATCTTAAGAAATTTACAAGCATGTGTCGTGTGAACTACAATAAACCAACTCAGCCTTTGCCCAACTACCCATAGTCAGTCTACATGAATCCTTTTCCACTATTATGTCAAAGGTTGTATGAGTCAAAGCAAATAATATTTTCCTTGATCACAAAATCTCCTAGAACCTTTCATTTGATTATATATAATTTATGTAATAATTAATTAAATTTAGTCATTGGCACAGCTGTTGCATACCTATAAAGTTGTGAAAGAAACACAAGAAAGTAGTTAAATGAATGAAATTCTGCTCATTGTCATACCCCTTGTAGGAGTTACTGAGCTCATAGCTCGAAATTTCAAGCCAAGCTGCTTTAATTTTCTTTACAACTGTTGCAAGCATTGTCATTGATCCATGTTTGGCTCCCATTAGGGTTTTATGTTAGCATCGGATGAAAGGTTCACGCATAATGGATTCACTATAAAACCCACCCTACGAATAACTACAACTTTTGCAGCATAAGATCTCTTAACTAGTATTTTTTAGATTCTTCCCCATATGGTTCATGGGCTATATAATAAAGCAGAGGTATCTCAGAACCTCTAAATTTCAGGTGATGAATGAAGGTTCGATGCGTGCCCCGGAAAATATGCCTGAACTTCCATTCAACATCATGAAGATCCCGAGCTATCAGTTCCTGAGCAGGTGGCTGCTGTGAGAAATCCTGGATGGAAACAAGAAACATAAAAATGACTATTATCACATCTTTTTCGTGAGAGTATATATCATCATTTGTTCTGGGTCAATATCAGCAGACAAATAGAACAAATCTTTACCAGTGGAGGGAAAACTTTCTCTGCAGTACGTCGAGGGACTAAAAACCCCCCGTGGGTACTAGTATCACTAGTTGTTAATGTCTTGCAGAAATAGTTTGTAGGCTGCCTGCTTGGAATACCCAGCTCAACAGGAAGAAATGTATCCTTTTGCTCTTGCTAGAGAATATCCAGTAAATTAATTTGCAGCCAGGTTGATAGGAAACCTTAAGAATGTATAAATATTAACAAAATTCAAAAAACAACTTTAAATTGATTACCGCAGTCAAAGGTTGCAATGTCATTTGAGCATATACTTCATCAGTTTCAACATCTGCCTGAAATTTCAAGAACAATCAATTCACTTAACCAAGCATTATTGCAATTACCAAAAACTAAATCAGGATTATACAAACAAACAAACAAACAAATGGGACGACGTGTAAAGAATTACCCACATGCATTGTGACATTGTGAAGCTAGCAGATCAACTGAGGAGGCAAGGTTGTGTAATTAGGTATGTGAGCATCAACCTCTTTCGTAGCAGCAACCTGATTTCCATTTCCAATTGAGGTCCTTAAAAACTTACATTCTTCTAATTGATGATTAAATTATTTTGTAACATTAACTTAAACCACATTCATAACATTACAAGCAACATAATCTAAACACAAATGAAAAGAAAGAAAAGAAAATTAAAAGAGTGTCTTCGAGTAAAAACACCTGCTCACTATGACCCTCGAGGGAAGTAAACCACCCGATCGATGTTGGTAGGGACACAAGAGGGCCAGCACACGCATGCCATAGTTCAGAATTCAAGCATTTCTTTTCTCCTTCCATAGAAAATAGTCAAAATTACATAATTCCATCAGTTCACACCTAAAAATAATCTCGAAATCCATAAAACTTCAAACTTTATCAATGTACTCAAACACGTGGAAAGCCAAGAACACAACTAACAAAGATCAACGAAAAGGACAAGTCCACATGTAAAAGTCAAAACAAAAAGGGAAAAAGGTAATCAAACAAAATTAATTAATTGTTATGGAACAAAAGTCAGTGGCCTACACCATAGCCATGGTAATTAAGTCAATGGCCTATGGCATGTGAACATTGATTGTTTGGTGATTTTCTCTCCTTTGTGTCCGCCGGTTATAAATACCGGACATGTTGTTGTTCATTTAAGAGACGATTCCTCTGAATAAAACTTTCTCTCTCTCTCTCTCTCTCTCTCTCTCTCTCTTTCTCTCATACTCTTCGTTCTATTTTGTGGTTAATTTATAACACGTTATCAGCACGATTGTTCTACTATTAACAATCTCAATCGGTAAAATTTTCTACCGATATATTTTTATTTTATGTCTCTGTTTTACTTCAATATATATCGTATATCACCATTATTAAGAAAAGGTTGGCTGAGCCACCGTCGATAATATATGGTGAGATGACGAAATAATAATTTATTATTTAACGCATAATATATATGTTCGTTGATGCTTGTGCGGAAATAACCCCAAGCTATAAACTGAATATTTATATATATACATATATTTCAATTATATATATATGAATAACTTTATATACATATATATTTATTACTGACTTACAAACACCCACAGAAAGGCTTGCCGAGCAGCGTGGCGTGAATATATTTGTATGCTATATAATAGCTGTATAAAGTTGACTGTAAAAATATTCATGCGGAGTTATTTTATTTATTGCTCCTAATAAGTTTTATATTTATTCATAATATAAATGCAATTCTATTAAATCAGAATTTTTACATTTTTACCCCTAACGGCTAGTTAACGGCTAGTATAACGGCTAGTTGCTGATTTTTATCTATCTCCTCCAACGGTAATAAACGGCTAGTTAACGGCCATAAAACGGTCATTTTTTACTCCATAAATACACCAACATCTCAATTCTTAACTCACATTTTTACTACTACTTACAAACCCTCAACAACATATCAACTTCTACAATATGTTTAGCCCAATATTGGTAATTATTATCATACTTGTTATTGCGTGCACCGCAATGGTTTTTGTTGCTGAACACCCTCCGAACGATTTTTATATTTTTGTTTGTTTTCTTAGTATCATGTATGTCCTGTTAGCAGTTACAATAGCTTTTAACATACATTTTAACATGTACTGATTGATTATCGTATGAATAAAATTTCCATGTCATCATTTTATTAATATATATATTTGTTTTATTTTTATAGTTTTTCTTCACAAATGGCAAACATTGCTAAGCTTGAATTTGAAAGGCTCGACATAACTGGGAAAAAATATATGTCTTGGAAAATAGATGCCGAAACCCACCTGGCCGCCAGAAGCCTCGAAAATACTATCCAACAAAGTAATAGTGAATGGATAAGTAATCAACAACGGGCTCAAGCCATGATTTTTCTACGACACCACGTCCACGAAGACCTAAAGATGGAATACCTCACGGTTAATGATCCACTCGTCTTTTGGGAGAGTTTGAACGAAAGATATGACCATTTGAGAACGGTTATTCTCTCAAAAGCACACTATGATTGGATTCATATCCGCCTACAAGATTTTAAAACCATCAATGAATATAGTTCAATGATGTATAGAATAACCTCACAGTTGAAATTATGTGGGGAAACCATCACTGAATATGATATGTTGGAAAAGACTTTCTCCACATTTCATGCCTCGAATATGCTCCTGCAGCAATATCGAGAGAAGGGTTTTAAAAGGTACTCTGAATTGATCTCTTGCCTACTTGTAGCTGAACAGAATAATGAGATTCTAATGAAGAATCATGAATCTCGACCAACTGGTTCAACCCCATTCCCTGAAGCGAATGGGACTATGTATGATGAAGGCCAAGAGCGTGGGCGTGGTAGTGGTCGTGGTCGCGGTCGTGGTCGAGGCCAAGGAAATCATGGACAAGGCAGGGGTCGTGGTCGAAATCAAGGCCGAGGAAGAGGCCGTGGACGAAATAACTTTCGTCGCCATCATCATCATCCGTATAATGGAAATTCCTCTCGCCACCTGAAGTGGAACAGAGATGATGATAGAAACAACTCTTCGAGAAGGCAAAATGTGCGACCAAACAATGAAGAGAGTTCATGTTTTAGGTGTGGCATGACAGGCCACTGGACACGCACATGCCGAACGACCAAACATCTAGTTGATCTTTATGAGAAATCACAAAAAGGAAAGAATGTAGAGACAAATTTCCTTGAAAATGATCCTCAAGATCTTCGCTTTTGATTTCTGGTGATATGGTTAATGCCGACATGACCAATACCATTAGTGATGATATTGGTCATGAACAATAAATGAACATAGGAATGAAGCTATGGTCCGAGTTTAAGATAAAAACTGTGGAATAAGTAACATGTTGTTATGAAGGAACATTATATGCTTTTCCTATGTATACTAGCATGCTTACAATAAAGTTTATATATGTATTTTGCATTCAATGTGTTATCATATTTATTCATCTTATTTTACTTTCTCTCATATTGAAATAGATCACAATTATGTCTGAATCCAAAATCCAAGAAGGAGATTTATGTCTTGCGGCATTACTACGCATACCATACTTAAAAATAAGAAATATTTTTCTTATCTAAAAATTGACAATGCTAATGTCAACACTATATCTGGTAATGCCAAAATAATTGAAGGATTTGGCAAGGCAATTTTCCTAATGCCTGGAGGCACGAAATTCATAATAGATAATGCATTATTCTCTCCTAAGTCTCAACGAAATTTGTTAAGTTTCAAAGACATTCGTCTGAATGGATATCATATTGAGACTATGAATAAGGGGAATGATGAATATCTTTGCATTACCTCAAAACACTTCCGGAAGCAAGTGTATATTGGAAAAATTGTCATCTCTATCATCTGGATTGTATAGTACAATCATAAGAATATTTGAATCATATTCTACAAGAAACCCGAAGTTTATCGAAACATTTAAAGCCCGGCATGATAGATTGGGGCATCCATGATCAATAATGATGCGTAGAATTATAGAGAATTCTAGTGGTCATCCATTGAAAAACCAGAAGATTGTTCAATCTAATGAACTCCTTTGTGAGGCTTGTTCTCAAGGAAAGTTGATAATTAGACCATCACCAACTAAAGTTGGATATGAATCACCATCGTTTTTGGAACGAATTCAGGGTGATATATGCGGACCTATCCATCCACTAAGTGGATCATTCCAATACTTTATGGTATTGATTGATGCTTCTAGCAAATGGTCGCACGTATGTCTATTATCAACTCGTAATACGGCATTTGCCAAATTCCTTGCACAAATAATCAAGTTGAGAGCACAATTCCCGATTATATGATCAAGAAAGTGAGACTTGATAATGCCGGTGAATTTACATCTCAAGCATTCAATGATTATTGTATGGCAATAGGGATCGATGTTGAACATCCAAGAGCCCATGTTCATACACAAAATGGTTTGGTGAATCGTTGATCAAGCGTATTCAACTCATTGCCGACCATTAATGATGAGAACAAAGCTCCCTACTTACGTATGGGGTCATCTTTGCTTTACATGCGCCAAGACCGATTCGCCTCAAAGCCAAGTGCATATCACAAATACTCCCCAATACAGTTGGCATTCGGGCGAGAGCCGAATCTATCCCATCTAAGAGTTTTTGGTTGTGCGGTATATGTACCAATTGCTCCACCACAACGCACAAAGATGGGACCACAAAGGAGATTGGGAGTATATGTTGGGTATGAATCCCCTTCTATAATAAAATATCTTGAACCAAAAACGGGTGACGTTTTACAAGACGCTTTGCGATTGTCATTTTAATGAAGACAAGTTTCCACCTTTAGGTGAAGAGGGAAACAAGTGGGAAGAGAGATCAAATGGTGCACATCATCTTTATTACACCTTGACCCTCCCACAAAGCAACGTGAACTGGAAGTTCAAAAGATCATACATTTACAAAATGTAGCGAATCAAT
Organism: Codonopsis lanceolata; assembly: GCA_013146195.2. Taxonomy (NCBI): domain Eukaryota; kingdom Viridiplantae; phylum Streptophyta; class Magnoliopsida; order Asterales; family Campanulaceae; genus Codonopsis; species Codonopsis lanceolata. The sequence continues at coordinate 150,660,753 of CM028378.1, read as the reverse complement.
TGCCAGATGCATTTATAGATACAAAGAGAGTGACAAAGTCACATGTAGCTGCTATAAATGCTCCTGCCCGAATTGAAATACCAAAAGGGCTGCCAAATGATAAAATGGCAAATGAATCTAAGACACGCTCAAGCGTGGGACGACCCATTGGTTCAAAGAATAAAAATCTCGCAAAAAGAAAGTGATTGAAAATCCCCAATCACATGAAAGTGTTCAGAAAGAAACACACGATCGTGAAATCGTTCCGAAGAAACACACGATCATGCAAATCTAGTAAGCCCCTGCAGTAATGATAACCATGAGATTTCCATTAATTACATATGTAATGGAAAAATATGGAACCGAGATGAAATGGAGAATATTGATGATATATTCTCTTATTCGGTATCCCAAGAAATTAATGACGGGACTGATGATCCCGAACCAAAATCTGTATCTGAATGTCAAAAAGGCATGACAAGATCAAATGGATAGATGCCATGAAGGCTGAATTAAATTCGTTGAATAAACGAAAAGTATTTGGATCTATCGTTCTCACACCAGAAGCTGTGAAACCCATTGGATACAGATGGATTTTTGTTCGAAAGCAAAATGAGAAAAATGAGATTGTGAGATACAAGGCTCGCCTTGTTGCACAAGGTTTTTCTCAAAGGCCTGGGATTGATTATGAAGAAACGTATTCTCCTGTAATGGATGCTATTACGTTCAGATGTCTAATCAGCCTATCGGTTTCGAAAAATCTAGATATGCATCTCATGGATGTTGTCACGGCTTATTTATACGGATCATTAGATGCCGATATTTATATGAGAATTCCTGATGGAATTAAAGTGCCTGAAGCACTGAGCTCAAAGCCCAAAGAATTATGTGCAATTAAACTACAACGATCACTGTACGGATTAAAGCAATCTAGACGTATGTGGTATAATTGCTTAAATGAGCATTTGTTGAAAGACAGATATGTGAATGATCAATTATGTCCGTGTGTCTTTATAAAGAAAACGACAGTTGGATTTGCTATTATCGTTGTCTATGTAGATGATCTGAATATCATTGGAACTCCCAAGGAAATCAAAGAAGCAGTTGATTACCTAAAGGGAGAATTTGAAATGAAAGATCTTGGGCAGACAAAATACTGTCCTGGTTTACAAATAGAGCACTTGTATAATGGAATATTGGTGCATCAATCAAATTATACAAAAAAGGTCCTGAAGCATTTTAATATGGACAAGGCAAATCCTCTCACTAGCCCCATGGTTAATAGATCACTGAATGTTGAAAAAGATCCATTTCGTCCCTGTGAAGAGAATGAAGAGATACTTGGTCCTGAAGTACCATACTTAAGTGCTATTGGAGCTCTTATGTACCTTGCTAATTGTACCAGACCGGATATAGCATTTGCTACAAATCTATTGGCAAGATATAGTTCATCTCCATCACGGAGACACTGGAATGGTATCAAGCACATATTTCGTTATCTTCAAGGGACGATCGATTTGGGATTATTTTATCCCAAAGGATCTAGGGATGAACTAATTGGTTTTACAGATGCAGGTTATTTGTCGATCCTCATAAGGCCGATCACGCATCGGCTATGTCTTCACGATGGGTGGTACTGCAATTTCCTGGCGTTCTCAAAAGCAAACGCTAGTTGCTACATCGTCAAATCATGCTGAGATGATCGCACTTCATGAAGCCAGTCGAAAGTGTGTATGGCTTCGATCTATGACTCAAAGATATTTAAAATGCCAAATGGACTACCTGTCAACAAAGACCCGACAGTATTATTTGAAGACAATGTCGCATGTGTCGCTCAAAGTAAAGAGGGATACATCAAAAGTGACAGGTCCAAACATATCCCCCCGAAGCTCTTTTTATACACTCAGGAACTTGAAAAGAAGAAAGAGATCAGCATCCAATATGTTCGATCAAGTGATAATGCTGCAGATTTATTTACGAAGGCACTCCCCACTACAACCTTCAGAAAGCATGTTCACAATATTGGGATGCGAAATCTATGAGATTTACAAAGGTGATTTCTCTTGACCCTTGTCAGTTCAAGGGGGAGCATATATGGCTGTACTCTTTTTCCCTTTATCATGGTTTTTTCCCACTGGGTTTTCCATGAAAAGGTTTTTAACGAGACATCTCATGCACACAATTGGTGGCCTAAGTTGTGTACGTTTTTCTTTATGTCCGATTTTTTTTTCCTACTGGGTTTTTCGACTTAAAGGTTTTTAACGAGACACACTTAGTCAACTTACAATGCTATGTTCAAGGGGGAGTGTTATGGAACAAAAGTCAGTGGTCTACACCATAGCCATGGTAATTAAGTCAATGGCCTATGGCATGTGAACATTGATTGTTTGGTGATTTTTCTCCCTTTGTGTGCTGCTGCTCGGTTATAAATACCGAGCAGCCTGTTGTTCATTTGAGAGACGATTCCTCTGAATAAAACTCTCTCTCTCTCTCTCTCTCTTTCTCTCATACTCTTCGTTCAATTTTGTGGTTAATTTATAACATTAATTAATTAATTACTAAATAAAGTTGAAGGAGAGAGAGATACCTTCATGAGGCTGCTGACCCATCCCTGATGTTCAAAGCTTCATATTTTATCTACCAACAATTTTGTGTGTGTATATATATATATATATATATATATATATATATAAATTAAACACAAAATCAGCTAAAACAAGCAAAAATCATAATCATAAACCCTAAGCGATAACTCCACCAACAAATTTTAGCCTTTTTGCCCTCAAGAAGCTCAATTCCTCCTCAATTAACATTTCCTAACCTTCATCTCCTTCTACTCCCACATGCATTCCATGAAATCCAATCAATTAGAACAAAAACAATGACTATAGTGCTAAGCGATGTAAATTTCAAAAACTATAGTTGGATTAGACCTTTGAAAAAAGCCAATGACTGTTAGCTAGGAAAATTAATTAGGGTTCATAGTTAATTAGAGATCAATCTTACCTGAACAAAAAATTGCAGTTTGTAAAAAGTCCAAGAGAGGCTGGGAGACTTCCATATGATAGGAGGAAACCATAAGAGGGAAGAGAAATCGTAGACCATGGTTCTTGTCTATGGTCTTCATGTATGTCTTCACTTCTTCTTCTGAAATCCCTCAGTGTAGCTTCCACCCTCGCTGCCAGCAACAACGCAGAAAAGGCACAAACAAAAAATAGAAATGGAAGGAATTGAAGGATGCAAAGTCGACAACCTGAGAGCAAGAAGGAATGAAAGAGGTTTAGGGTTTCATTGGGCGTATTTTATCAGGCAAGGTTTAGAGAGAAGAAACGATGAAAGGGCCGAAGTCCGAAGATGAGAAAGGCGAAGAGAGGATCGGGGTTTGGGGATTTTGATTTTGGAAGTAATTTCCTTGTTATTTACAGCGCAAAAAGGCTGGTAGCGGGAGGGAAAATTTTCATTCCAAGACTGAACAACGTTTATGTCTACAAACGTTGTGAAACAGAACAACGTTTCTTTAAAAACGCTGTAAAACATTCCATAATCACAACGTTTTTTATAAAAAAACGTTGTCAAATAAATGGTTAAAACAACATTTATTTTACAAAACGTTGTAAAATAATAATAAACAACGTTTAACTAAAAAAAATGTTGTCTAAAACCAACTTTTAACAACATTTGTCTAAAAACGTTGTAAATACTCCTTTTTGTTGTAGTGTTAGCCCGGGTAAGCGTGTTTCCCCGGGTACTCAAACTTAAAGTAATATGCCCGCTAAATTAGCCTTATTATTTTTAAGTTATTATTTACACAAGTTTGCATGCTCGATTAGTTTTGTTCGTATTATAATTGTTATGCTTGCTGAAACAACCCATACACATGCTAGCCAGTACTAATCAAATGCAGGAAAAATGCAAGTAAAGGGACACCAATCGAGCATAACAGAATTTCAATTAAAAGTTGGAAAAGTTACACATCAAAAAACAAAAAGACTGGTGCACAAGTTGAGCAGAAAAATCTAAAAATCAAATTGTGTCTGGAGGAAAAGGAGTTGAGATAGGAGCAGTTTCATTATCCATGGCAGGAGGATCTATCTCTTTTTTGCAATTGAGCGGAGGTTTGGTCGACCCGTGCTTGCTTCTCGGCCCGTTTAGCCTCGATCAGACTGCAGACATTACAGCCAGCGGGGTAGGAAGAATCCACGACTCTAATTCATCATCAGAATCATCCCGAGCAAGGGCCTCCAGCTCGCCCAGGGTATATGGAACCAGATGATGGAAGCTCCAGACTTCCGAGCTGTAGGGGTCGAGCATAGCCCATTCAACCATTGTTTGCATCTCCACTCCACCATGCCCAGTGAGCATAGGCAGGACATGGTGGGTACCCACTGCATAGTATGGGAGAATCTCCTTGCGCACACTGGAAGAATATGCGGGAGAAGCCGTAAAATCCACCATCATCTTTTTCTTGGCCGTCTCCAACTACTCGGAGAACAATGTCATAGCCGCAACATCTTTGGTCGCCTGGGCCTTCAAAGTGTCCCGCTCGTTTTGCAGCTGTGTCCGCTGCAAAGTCAATGTATCCTCAGTAGCCTGGGATTTTTTCTGGTGCTCAACCAGCACGGTTCTCTCCTCGGCCAAAGCATGTTTATCCGTCTTGAGCTTCTTAACTAAAGCCTCGCTTTCCTCCAGCGACTTCCCCATAGTGGATATCTATTCGCTCTGGTGCTTCAGCGAGCTCATCAACTCGCCCTTCTCAGTCTCAAGATTTTTGCGAGCAACCCTTTACTCAAAATATCGATCATGAAGGTTTATGCAGGAAGAGGCAATCTAAAGAACGAGCACAACAAGATTCAGAAAAAGAGACAATAACAGGATGTAATGGAAAACTACGGAACAACCGTACCTCGCTCAAACAAAGACCGATGTTTCCGAGCATGACATGGCTGGTGGTGTCTTTGTCATGCATGACACCATCGTGCAGAATCCGCTTCACTATGCCCTTACCAACCAGCCCGACTGGGCTCCTACCAGCAACAAGATCGAGGCCCCAAAGCGTGGGGACATCAGCAAAAAGCTCACTCACAATGGCCCTTGCCACGGTGACAGTGGTAGGCATCTCAACGTCATGTTGCTGCCAGGACTTGAAGTTGTCAGCAGCAGGTAGAGGAGTGGCAGATGCATGGTTGGTACCCATGTCGCAGAAGTGAGTAAAATAGTCAGCAGGAGGCGAGTTTCTTTTTCACTTGTTCGCTGCCTTGGCATTCTTCGCAGCAGAAGCAGAGGCCTCAACAACATTTTCCCTTGTAGGACGGGCAGGAGCATCACTTTTCTTAATCAGGCTAGAAACTTTTCCCTGAGCTGCGTATTTCTTGGCCGTAGGTGCGAAGGGGACCTTGGGAAGAATTTGGGGGGCCGCATTCTTCAATTGGGCAACCCTCATACTCTCTTGTTTTTCTAGCCATTGTATCTGCCTGGGGGTCAACATAACTGCAAACAAGACAACATGAAATCAGTACGACAGTTATAAGCAGATAACATAACATGAATTCAGAGAAAGAATGAAGCTACAACCAATAGCACCTTCCACTACAGGCCGACATCTATGACCAAGCCTGAGGCAATCCGAGCAATCAACTTTAAACCTCTGCCCGTGGCATGTCCCCCAGTAGGGGTGGGTAATCTCGGGCTCCATAGTCAATAGGGGCTCTACCCCGGGCAGATCCGTTTGTAGAACACCGGCCAAAAGTAAGTTTTTGGGGTTGCAGACAAGCTCTTTGCAATCAAATAAGAACTCTTGACCGACCCACTTATCATTCTCTTCGTGAACACGAAGAGCGGACATAAAGGCCTTCAGTCGTGCCCCCTCACCTATCCCAAAGTCCCGTTTTGAGGCTTTGGGCAACTTCAAATCTGTGCTGGCCGTCGGCTTGATTTCCATCCTACCCGGGAATCGACTATAATAACCCTCTTATCCCAGGCTTTGACCTTGCCCGGGACATCACTCAAGATCCTCAAAAAACTCGAGTTGGACTTAATCGCGATACGTCTACCAGTACTCAGGGCGAAAAATAAATAGTTTGTGAAGAAGGTACATGTCTGGTTCAAACCCGAGTAGGCGACAGGCCACAATATAAGCCATCACTGCCCGAACAATGTTTAACATCAGGTCACAAGGCATGGCCTTGGTATAACTCATTAATTTGGCGAAGAAAGGTCTAAGGGGAGACGCAGCCCGACTTTGAAAAAATCCACGAAAAATAGCATTTTGTCTCCAAGTTCGCGGGATAACTCGACTCCAGCAAGCATTTCCATCTTGCTCGCCCTATAGTCATGGGGGTTCACATCCAGTGAGGTAAGCCAGTCAGTGACCTTGGCAGAAGTATCTAATGAGGCCCAATGTGCGGCATATTGGCTCTTATCGGCATCTGCAATCCAGCCAAGCATAAGGGCCGAGGAAGTAGCCTCATTTCTTGTTCGTATAAGATTTTTCATTCTCTGGGTCAACGAGATATCTGAGCTCGCCTCCCTCAAGTTGAAGGCCTTTTCGGTACCACCTCTTTGTTCGGGAGCAGGCAGCGTCACTCCGTCACCGCCCTGTTCTACCGCCTCTCCCCCTCGGCCACTGCTTCGGGCTGGCCACACCACCCTATTCTACCTCCCCATCAGATGGGACATGCCCACTAGGGGAATCCATAAGCGCAATCACGGGCACGCGAATGTGTGTAATAGCAGCCTCCCCGACCATAGACTCAACATCGCTACCCATCTCCGCTCTAATAAGAGGAATATCCTCGCTACTCAACAGGTCATTCTACCCGCCATAACTATACGCCTATTTTTCACTGCCCATAGACTCGTCGCGCAGCCTTATTCGCGAAGACATGTCTACAGAGAGATCGAAGGAAAAAAAGGTCAGACTATGTTTGATGCATCAAACAGTTCAAAAAAAAAACCCAAGTCTAGGTGCTCAAAGGGGCCATGCTCGCCTAGTGAGTAAGGCAATTTGGGTCATTTTCCTCGATCTCTACCTATGGTCTGATTCCAACTTATGAATCCTACCCAGAAACACATGTAGATGAAGAACAAACCCAGAAATGCATAGAGATGGGCAAGAAACCCATAAAAGGGAAGGAAAAAAACTTATTGTCAAGATTCGGTTGAAGCTTTCTCTTTGCACAACTGCTTTCGAAATGGAAGCAATGGAAGACTCTGGAGTCTATGAGTAGAATAACCGTCGGAATCGAGGGGCAAAGGCACCAGAATCTGGAAATCATCTGGGGAAGCAGCGGCAAGAAGCAAGATATTTATCTCTATAAAATCTCTCAAATGCGGTAAAAAAAGGGAAAGGGATGAGAGGCTTGGTTCTTATAGGCGGGATATTTTGAGTTTTGGGGGGAAAAGGACAACGCCAAGCAGCCCAAACATCACCACTGCGCACGTGCATTTAATGCATTGCACCGTAAAGCATGCCTTCATCAACTCACTCCACTCACTGACAGCTCACGCGCCTCTACCCCTACTCGTTCTACTACTTTCCAACAACAAACTTCTCCAGAGCGCTCCAGCTATCCCCTCGCTAACTTTCCAGAACGTTCTATTATTGCTTTTCGACCAGATCATAATCAACTCAGAAAGTTACAAGTGTTGGAGCTCGATACAAGAGCAACAACAACGAGCATAATCACTCCCCCGCTCCGCGCATAAATACTTGCCAGGCAAGAAGCTAGGGGCCACTAATGTGCCAAGCCCAAACCCGGTCACGAGCAAGACACGAGAGGTCATCATGTGCTAGTCACGAAGTCAATTATAGTGGGACCTACCAGCCTAGCGAGCAAAGCTAGCAAGGTACCCGAGCAGAGAACAAGACGGTCATGTGAGTCTTAGGTGAGAAAATTACGTCAATTCAAATGACAATGCTTAAACATAAGGTGCAATTTAAGAAAATGTTATAGTTGAGGGGTATATTGCTTTATTTAAAAGTTGAGGGGGTTCTTTGTTATTTTCCCAAAATTTTATATTAAAAAAGTTAGAAATATGTTAAAGGCTTTAAAGGTCAAAATGTTTAAGCCAATGAAATAAGAAATTGCCAATTTGCCATGCATGCGACTTTATTTAATTACTCCCTCCGTCCCTAAATTATCGTCTTCCTTTCTTTTTTCGTCTGTCCCAAAATAATTGTCCAGTTTGAAATTTACCTTTTTAGAACATCACTTTTACCACTTTACCATTACTTTTTTATTCTATTTTAATTATGGGCCACATACACATGAGCTTTAAAGGAAACTACACATTAAATCAATATAAATAATCAAGTCAATTGTTTTTTCTTAAACTGTGCGTCGTGCCAACTAGAACGATTATTTAAAGACGGAGGAAGTAGTTAATAATACTAGAGCTGTCAAAATTGAGCCCGACACATAGGCCCGGTCCAGCCCACCCGACTTTTCAAAGGCTTGGGCCTCAATTCAAAAGGCCCAAAAAAACGGGCCCCGCCTGGCCGTGTTTGACCCGACCTTTAAAAGCCCGAAAAGCCCGGCCCGATCATAAAGTTAAACACTTAAACTTAATTACAAAATTAAAAACTAAAGCATAAATCTAAAAAGAAAAAAACTATCAGACATTCATTTAGACTACTTTTTTTTCTTTTAGTTAGATAAATTTATGACACAGTATGATCTATTTTCAAATCATTGTTTTCTTTTTAGTTGAAACTCATATTCTAAATTGATGGAAGTGACACTTACAAAGAGGAAATGAAGTTGATCTTCCAAGTTCCAATCTAGTTTAGTATGGTTGTAGTTAATAATTTTATCGAAACTGATCTATTTAATTGAGTATCTCTCTGATATTAACTAATAAAAACCCTCAACAGTATAAACTTAATAAAAAATAAAATTTAAATGCTAGATTGTGTCGGACGAATCAAAAAATGAACATTTGCTAGTTAGTATGGTTTTGCAAACTAGAACCCGAAAAGCTTTGTCTATCCTCAGAAAACACATATTAAAAAATTGGGGATAGTATGATGAATTTCAATTTGGTTATAACTTTTTTGAAAAAAAATACTCTTCAAGTAGCACATGTATTTTTTCTTTGGTCTGTAACATTATAGTTTTTCTAGTTTCTGTTCCGTTTAATTGTTGAAGTTACTACCTTTATTTATATTTTCTTTGGTTGCATTTTTGCTTTATAATTGTGTAAGTTATATTAGTAAGTATGTGTGTTTTGAACTTTTGATGTGTTATATAACTTTTATTAGCTAATTTGTGAGTTTTTTTTTAATTAAAAAAATAGTTATTTTTTTTTGCCCATAGGCCCGAAGTACACATGAGACGGGCTTGAGTTTTATGAGACCCGCCACTATTTCAGGCCAGCCCGACCCGTTGTTAAGTGAGACCTGGTGGGCTTGGGCCCGGCAAGCCCAACTCGACTCGTTTGACAGCTCTAAATAGTACGCATGATATTGAAGATCATAGATGCTTAATGGAGCACCCACAAAATGCTTGATACAACATTTGATTTTTTGTATTTTCTAATTCTGTATTGAATGATCTCAAAAAAAAAAATTGAAGATTTGAAGGTCTAAAGGGGGGGTCGTTGTTGCCATTTTTTGAAAAAAGAGGGAGGCTTTCGGTATTTCAATAATTGGAAGGGGGCGGTTGGTAGTAGTGTTTTGAGTTTTATATTTTTCAGTAAAATTTTAAAATAATAGTGAATAATTAATACATAATTGTTATTAATTTTTTAAAAAATCCATATATATTTTATAATATTTGTAAATAAGTTCAGTAATTTTTGGTAAGTACTTGGTTTAGTTTGTGTATAAAATGTTAAAAAAGTAATGTGCAAATATATAAATGTTAAAAATAATAATTATTTATTTAAAAATGTTAAATAATCTATAAAAATCCATATTTATTAATAAAAAAATATTAATGGAGGAGTAAATCATTTTCGAATTACTATTTTTTTTCAATTATCTACATCTATACGCTAATATTTAAAAAGTATCTACGTACTTGTATTCATTTTCAAAAAAATAAATAAATTATACAATACTAATAATAAATAAATCAATTTAGAAATTTAGTAAATAAATTACGTAATAAATTTAAACAAATAATATAATTATTAAAATTTAATAACAAACATATTTTAAAATTTTCACTATGCACATTTACTATTTTAAAACTGATATTTAACAATTTAATAAATACATTATCTCTGATCCTTCAGAAAGATTTGCACTTCTTATCTATTCCAATTCCACCACAACATTAGTCATTTCGGATGATGTTGATTCTTATCCATCCCATTATTTCTTGTTGAAATTTGAGCTACGCCTTTCATCTTTCTAACTACGAATTGTGGTTTTGACTTCCATGCAAGCATTGATGCATTGTGATGAACAAATTGGAATTCGATGCACCGTGTGCCTGAATTGCTATGAACCGTGTGCCTAATGCACACGTATTTTCCTTTCATTAATGGCATAATCGTTTTTTCGCCCCAAAAGTATCTTTTTCCGGTTAAATAAAAAGATAGAGGACTTTTGAGGTTAAATATTGTGTATAGTGGATCGGCCTGGTTGTGTTCCTTTTGCCTTATTAGAATCTATTTCATGCGACAAAAACAAACGTGCGAAAAAAGAAAGTAGATGAACGCATGAGTTTAACACTTCATGGTATAAAAACAGATTTACAATAAAAATTTGTAAAATTCTAAATTTTAAAGTATTGTATATAGTAGAAAAATGTCACTTTTTTTTTTATTATTTCAAAAATTATCAAAAAACAATTGAAGAACTAACGATTGAAACAATCAACGTCAAATGAAAAAAAATGATATGGATATGGATATGGTATATATATATATATATATTAGAGAAATTGGTACGCTCCAATTCTATTGGTTTGGTTTGGTTCGATTTTGAAAAAAATCATGCTCACCCCATGCTTCGGGTTATTCATAAACAACTTGGTTAAGTATAATCTCTATTCCTCTACGAGATAGAGCTCGTAATAATAATATCCGCTTTAGCATATATATCGTTGGAACAGATTTTAGCCAGATCTCTAAATTTTAGGCAAATAATGTGGAATGTACATGTCAACATCTTGAAAGGGTGAAACAGTAATATTTGGTCCACCGACGGTTCGTATTCTGCAATCTTCCTCCACCGCCGGTTCGTATCCTCTCCTTCCTCTGTTTTACTTTTCCTTCATTTTATCTTTTCTATGCCTTCAAGTTTATATATTCCCCCTGCCGCCCTTACCAGATTGAGCATGGTTATAAGCTTCTAAGATATTCACTTTCAAAGGCTGAAGCCTTTTAAGTTGAGGGATAAGGGTCAAAGAAGGGTGCTTGGGGAAGAAGGAGGTGCAGTGGATAATTCTATTTCCCCACTATGAAAATCAGTTCAAGGGAGAAAATCATGATATTTAGTAATGTTATCTTATCAGATTGAGCATGGTTATAACAGAGAATTCTGATTTCTTTCCTTCATCATTAGATAGGTAAATTCCCGATGAGGTTGCACTGGAAGCGAGAGATTCTGGGGATTCACAAGGAATAAAACTAAGGTATTCTAGGGATTCTCCATCTCCCTCCTCGTTCTCTCTCTACCATGGCTTTGCTTTGTTTTCAAGATTATAAGTTTATGCAAAATTTTGCTTCAGTTTCAATTGGGTTCAACGGTTTTATTGGTGGGTTTAAAGAAGGCGGTCACCATCCTAGGAAAGGGCACCATAGATGACCAATGCTCCATTCAAGTTGCTCTCGGTTTATGTGTACTTGGATTCACAAGGTATAAAACTACAGAAAGTAATTCATAGATTATGGGGATTTACAAGGAATAATAGGTAAGTGAAATCCCTTGCTTGTGTTGATAGGAAGAGTCAATTATTTCCTAGAAGAAAAATCAATCTCACATTAACTCACAGAGAATAAGAAGAAGGAAAAGTAAAACGGAGGAAGAAGGAAATTATATGAAACAACGGTGGATGAAGATTGCCTGGGGATTTATTTTCAAGATCAAAATTTATTGTGTTTACCCTTTTAAGGTGTTAACATATACATTCCACATCATTTGCCTAAAATTTACATATTATACTAAAAGTTTATCCAATGGTATATATGCTAGAGCTCATGATATTATTACCACGAGCTCAAGTTCGTAATATTGGACCTCTAACTTATTTTCAAATTGACAAATGATATTACGAGCTAGAGCTTGTGATATTAATACAAGCTTTAGTGTTAGAGCCGTTGGATGATTAAGTTGGTGGTGATTTGAAATATCTACATCATTATTTAGAAAAGATCATATTTGATCTAACGGTGTAAAATTTTTAATAGATTTGATCTAACAACACTAACACTCAAGCTTGTAGTAATATCATAAGCTCTAGCTCGTGATATCATAGCTCTTTCAAATTTTAGCCAAATAATTAAGAAACTATCACGATGGCAACATGCCAACATGCTATTGATATCATTAACCAATCAAATAATACTCCCTCAGTTCCAAAATTATTGTTTCCCTTTCTTTTTCGTCAATTTTTAAAAAAACGTCTTGTTCATAACTTTTTATTTTTGGACAACAATTTTAGCATTTTAACCTTACTTTTTCTTCCTACTTTAATTTTTTGCCACATGCACATGTGTTTTAAAAAAAACTACACCCTATACCAAAATTAATAATAATGTTAATTGTTTTTCATTAATATGTGTGTCGGGTCAAATAAGACAATTATTTTTAGACGAAAATAGTATCATGTATTAAATTGCCCCCTCATCTACCAATTGAATCAATGTGCGCCCCTCAAACTATAGTATTTTATTTAATCACAACTTTGGTTTAGTCACTGCTATTGGAGCTAGCGTAACATGTCAACCTGAGACTCATGTGACCATCTTTAGATTAAAAAAATTACTATATTGTCTTTTTGATGTTCCAGTTGACTATTTTATCGTTGTTGCGCCAAAACCCTCTTTACTCCTAAAAATAACCTATATAAATAATTTTTTATATTTATTATGAATATTATGGTAAAAATAATACATAAAGACGGTTATTTGAGTCTTAGGAGAGAAAATTTCGTCAATTCAAATGACAATATTTAAACATAAGGTGCAATTTAAGAAAATGTTATAGTTGAGGGACATATTGCTTTATTTGATAATTGAGGGGGAAATTTCAAACTCAACTTATAGTTGATGGGGGTTCTTTGTTATTTACCCAAAAATTTATATAAAAAAAGTTAGAAATATGTTGAAGGCTTTAAAGTCAAAATGTTTAAACCAATGAAATAATAAGAAATTGCCAATTTGCCATGCATGCGACTTTATTTAATCAGTTAATAGTACGCATGATATTCAGGATCATAGATGCTTAATGGATCTGAACCGAACAAAACCAAACCAGTCGATTTTATTCGATTTTGGTCGAAGATGATTCGGTTTTGATTTCAAAAATTTAAAAATCATGAGGTCGGTTTGGTTCACGGTTTTTGGTATCGAACCAAATCAAACCAAACTATATATTTTTATTTATTTATTATATAATAAATTATATTACATTTATTAACTATTTTGAACATTTGATTTATTCATATATATATATATATATATATATATATATATATATATATAAACGCATACTAAACCAAACAAAATTTTGATTGTTGGAGAACTATTATCTCTTCAATTGTTTGTATTTATTTTAGAATTCGTATTGTTTTATTTATAATAATTTGTTGTTAGTAGGTTATTTCATAATTTTGATGTTAATTCCAAATTAAAATCTTATTTTTATTGTTATTTTTAATGTTGGTTAATTTCATTAAAAATAATTTGTATAAACCACAAAACTGAACCAAAGCGAGTAGTTCGGTTTGGTTTCAAGTCTTACTCGGTTCGGTTCGGTTTGAGATTTTTGTAACCACTAGGAGGCGGTTCCGTTTGTGGTTTTGGCATAAACCAAACCAAACCGAACCACTTACACACCTAGTTACCAATAGAAATTATCTTTTCTGAAAACTTCAATTGTTGCAACACCATCATTTTTAACATCACATGTACCATCGCCGATACTTAAAATCCACTCAGAAAATGCCTTCAACACGAGATTGCATTAGTCATTGCCAAGAGCTCGTAGTCTCGTGTTTTTTGTAAGTCTCAAAACTTTGCATTACGTCCATAAATGATACAATTTGTGATCATGTTAACAAAAAACATGTTGAGTTCTTTCGAATGACCATTATGGTGGTACTGTTTTGATTCCACGAATGTCACTGACATCATCTAATCATAGAATTTCATTCAAATTCTAGATAAGACAGTTTCCGCTTATGGTGTCTTACGCAATGTCAATATATAAACGTTAGGGTTGTCTAATGTATGACTTCTTTTGAATAAACTTGTTTTTAGTCTAGCCAACTGTATATCATTTTGTCTAAAGTTACTGATCCTAAGGGACTTCAAATTTTGTTATGTGATAATGATAGTTGTGATAGTCGTATATGTTCAAGGATAATGTTATAAAACGAAGTATTCCAAAATTTATAACAAAACTTTAGATTGAGTAAGTGAGAGATATATATTTAAATGTTTTTTCTTGATCGAAATGACAATATGATTTGAATATTCTCCATGATTTGTTGAATCAAGATACTTGAACTTATGAAAGGTGAGTAGGTATAGAAATTGTTTTTTCATATATTGTGTACTTGTGTAGCAACTGAAAAAAATGTATACTTTAAATATAAGTAAATAAAATTTCCTTTAAAAATAATATAATAAATTTTACCATTCGTGATATTCAATAAAGGAATAATTGAAGTAGGATGCAACACATTTTGATTAGAACCTTCAATATTATACTATTGGGAAGTAACACTTGATGCAACATAATTCATATAAGATTATTAAATTAAAGAAATAAACACCAAAAAATCTTCCATTCATACTATTATTTCATATGGACTAAAAAATTCAAAAGACTTTAATACATCTCTTTCAAAAGACTTCAACAAAATTATCGAGACATAATATTATTTTATTGGGTGATAACTGATAACCGGCCCGGTACTTTTTGGAGAAATGTTAATTGCAAAAGTCCACAATAATTTTTTTAACCGCTAAAGTACACTTTTGGGGGGGGGGGGGAATGACAAACACACCATTAATGAAAACGCACGCACAAAGCTCCACCCAAAGAAAAGCTGGGCATCGCAAGAAAAGATGACATCACAATGGAAAAGATGAACATTGCAATAAGCCCCGCCCAAAGAAAAATTGGGCATCGCAATGGAAAAGATGGGCGTCAAAACTTACGATGCCGGCGTCGGAACTTACGATGCTAGCTTCGGAACTTACGATGCTTACGATGCGAGCATCAAAATGTGTCAAAGTCATTCTTATGTATTAATAGCGATGATCCATTCTGATAGCTCTCATCCTACACCTCCTGAGTCATGGAAGAATTGCAATGATCAATCACTTTCTGGTATATTTTAGAATCATTTCTACGAAAAGAGCAGCTTTCTCGATTGACGAATGAAGAAGGAGAGAACTTAGATGAAGAAGGATTTGGAAAAGATAGAAAAGATGAGTGAGAGACTTACTAGTGGATTAAAGTCAAGAATTCATTTTTTCATTATGAAATGAAATATAAAGTGTGAGCTGGAGTCAACTTAAGGAAGAAAGATAAGGCAGGAAAGATCAATCTCAAATAAAATATGTGAAAGGAGAATGAAGAAAGAGACGGAGATGCCTAATTAATCCTTAACTCTTCTGAAGCAAGGTCAGTTGAGAAAGAGAGAGAGATGGCGAGAAAGGGAGTTGGAAAGACTGATTTGGTTAAAGGAGGGACTAAGTTTCAAGGAAAGAGAACGCACAGGGAGAGGAAAAGCTCTTCTTCCCCTAACGGGCCGACTCTTCTTTCAAGAGTAATGCTTCGGTTTTTGAAAAAGTATTGCTTCAGTGGGACGATGACATTTAAGGAAGAAAAAAAATGTACTTTTATGGTTTAAAAAATAGAGTACTTCAGCGGTTAAGATTTTAGAAAAAGTGAGCGGCCCGTAATTATTCTGTACCAATATGAGAAATGAAAAAACTCACTTAATTGAAAAACACTAAAAGACATATTATATATAAAATCCAGCCCATTAAAATCTAACATCCACCCTTAAGCCCCATGCCATGTAAGTTGTCATTTTTAACCTATTAATATAAAATAAAAACTTAGAAAATATAATATTACGTGTATTTTATGTAAGACAGATCTCCTTGACCCAATCCACCGTGTGTTAGTGGATTGCATTGTGAGATACTGAGACTCCCTCTTACGAATTAAGATCCTTAAGACGGTTTTACCAGATAACTACTCTTAATAAAGCAATACACGACCTCAACACCTAACTAAATTTAACATCTGCCGTCTAACAATTACAACCCTTCAGTTAGAACCATTCATGTAGAATCTTTCATTTGACGTATATATTTTTACTTTAAAATTTCATTCACCTAACATTCAGTAAGAAATCGTAGCGGTCTCTCCCAAGATTATTCAAATCCTTTTAATTTTTCATTGAGCTGAAAATTGAGTCTCTCTCATTTTGTTTTACCTTCTATTTCTTTGTACAATTTTTGAAGTTTTTTTTTTAAAAAAATACAAATCTAATAATTTGAGACTTCAATATTTAAAATAAAATCAAGTATTTAGTAAAAACATTGTTTAATGATAAATATTTTATCTTCTTGTCTGAGATTTGATATATTCTAAATTTTTAAATATACTTCTCAAGGTTATTTTGAAAAGAATATATAGCTGAAATTTTGAAATTTGAATTTATAACTGATGAATTTATCTGTTATATTTCTCAATATTTTTTATTTAACTATTTTTCATGCTTATAAAAATATATATAACTTTATATATAGTTAGACTATGTCAATAACTTCTTTATTTCAGTTGAGACTAACTATTTCCTTACAACTTTGACTTTGGGAATCCATTCGAATTTTTATTTGTGAACGTCACTCAGGACAGATGGTATGAAAGCCATAATAGTTGCAGTAAAATTTTTGGGTTTAAAATGTCTAAAACTTATTTCGTGATTCATTTTTTTAAAACTTTACAGAAGATTGGTTGAACATCCGCAAAGAACATTCACAGACTTTATATAAATGTGATGAAAAATAAAAGGTCAAGCATGATATTGTGAATTATGCTGAGAATACCAACAGTTTGAATGTATTCAAAGTTCCTAAAAATATATAAATATATTGTTGTCAACTTATCTAAGAAAATATTAAATGCTTAGTATAAAAACTAAAGAAAAAAAATGGTGTTTCAGCTTCAAATGTTTCAATTTATGAAAATCAGTTTTAGGCGGGAAAATCACGTTTGTTATTATATACATAAAGATTTTTCCCTGCTCAAAGTGAAGTGTCCATGTTACCCTTGGTCAATTTATATTTTTTTTTTATCTTTTTCTACTAAAAGAGTGTTAAATTTGATCTGCCACGCTGCACCACCCTCCGCCGTCGATGCGACACTAGTTCTGTATTGAATGATCTGCAAAAAATTGAAGATTTGACGGTCTAAAGGGTTGGGGGTCGTTGTTGCCATTTTTTGAAAAAAGAGAGAGGCTTTCGGTATTTCAATAATTGGAACGGGGAGGTTGGTAGTAGTGTTTTGAGTTTTATTTTTTCAGTAAAATTTTAAAATAATAGTGAATAATTAATACATAATAATTATTAATTTTTTAAAAATAAATATATATTTTATAATAATTGTAAATAAGTTCAGTAATTTTTGGTAAGTACTTGTTTTAGTTTGTGTTATCAAATGTTAAAACAATAATGTGAAAATATATAAATGTTAAAAATAATAATTATTTATTTAAAAATGTTAAATAATCAATAAAAATACATATTTATCAATAAAAAATATTAATGGAGGAGTAAATCATTTTCGAATTACTACAAAAAAATTCAATTATCTAAATCTATATACTAATATCTAAAAAGTATCTACGTACTTGTATTCATTTCAAAAAAATAAATAAATTATACAATACTAATAATAAATAAATCCATTTAGAAAATTTAGTAAATAAATTATTTAATAAATTTAAACAAGTAATATAATTAATAAAATTTAATAATAAATATATTTAAAAAATTCACTATGCATATTTACTATTTTAAAATTGATATTTAACAATTTAATTTAAAAAATATAAAATTAAAACTAATCTAATAGCATCTCCTCCCCCCCCCCCCCCCCCAGCACAAAAACAATCCTGATTTCCGGCCATTTTTTTTTTGGTTAATGATTTGGAGCATTCCGGCAACTTTTTTTTGGAGCATTCCGGCCACTTTTTTTTGGTTAACGAGTTGGTGCAGAATAAGATACTCAAAAAATCGAGTGCTCTATTAAACATTTTGTGAGTACTGTATTAATTATTAAACATCTTCTTCAAGATTTTTCTACAACGCATTGAATTGTGGGTGAGTGGGGGAGGGGGGGGGGAGGAGGACCTTATGATTGTAGGATAGTTTTGGAGTAGTACTACTAGTCAAAGTTCAATTAAATTGATGACCATCACCATCAGAGTTCAGACCGATGGACCCCAACATAAAGATGCTGCTTGGCCAAACCTAATTAATGCATGGCCAAAACAAATTAACGCATGGATCCATTGACTCAGTAGTTTAGTCTTTTAGTCTTCAGTATTCTATTTGTTCATTAATTCTCTGTCAAGTACGTACCGTATAGAACATTAAGGAACTATTACGTATAATGTTAGACCAAAAAATATCAAGTGATTTTAGAGCTTTGTGTTTTAAGATGGTGATGTGTCCGGCTCAAACCCGATTAGGAGCAAAACACGAAAGATCATCACGTGTCAGTCACGAACTCAATTAGAGTGAGACCTACCAGCCTAGCGGGCAAAACTAACAAGGTACCCGATCAGAGAACAAGACAACTCTCGTCCAAACCTTATCAAGTATAGGCCTTACCTGACCGACCAGAGACCATACCCGGAAACTACACTTGTCATCACCAGATCTACGTCATACAGCCGGGCAAAGCCTTGTTCGCCCGGGCAAACATCAAGCAGGGAATCTTAGAGACTTGCTCTCCAAGATAGGTCAAATGTTTCATTATCCGAATAGGATATTTGTCTTATCTGCTCCGACATCCTCGTGACCAGCCGCATATCATGCCTACAATTTAGGAGTTTCCTCCTAAACTTGCTAGATAACTATGGAAGTGAATCCTAAATGAATTCTACGACATTGAGGGCCTATAAATATCCCTCCATAACCCCTAAACAAGGTACACACACTTCTTGAGTCTCAAACCTTTATCAAATTCTCTTTTGACTCACACGCTACTTACTCTCACATCAGAGTGGTTTCGTGAGGCCAAGCCTTGCACTCCAACTAAGGTGTTTTCGTGCTCTTAGACAGGTCCAAGGAAGCAGATCAATCCACACAATCAAGCTCAGATATCCTATGGATTCTACGGGCGGCTCAAGCTAGATTTTTGTTACATCAGTTTGGTTTCGTTGCCAAAAAATGAAGCTTCACAGCTCTCTCATTTTTTTCGGTCGCTTTCCGATAAGCAATACCAAGACAATGACTAAAAAAAGGTAGCAAACATCATACCACTGCCAGCAACCACCAGGCTACGAGCCAGCCAGTTGGGAACAACCAACAACCCGGTGATCTGCCACCGAAGGCACCTCAACATGGAGTGCAGACAAAAAATCAGAAGATGACTGCTTGGCATGCAACTCATGGTGAGGATGTTTCATATGTTGAAGAGTAACCTTCCCACCACGCCAGTCAGAATCAAGCAAGTCAGCGAGATGCTCGTGAAGTAATCAACGAGCAGCGGGATCGTGCCCGTGACCTCAGGAATCAACTTAACCGGCAACGAGAAAATGGTCAGGATAGCCAGACGGCCTTTCCCGAGCTGACCACTGAGCAGCAAGCTATAGCCCTGCAAGTTCAGGCGGATTATTACAACAAGATATACGCGCTCAATCAACAACTGTTCCCTTTGGGCCAGGTCCCAATGCCAGTTGGTGAGGTGCTGCCCGCTCTTAGTAAATCTGTGGTTGATGGCGATAGCCAGGCCTCACAACAGTTACCCGTTCAGGGCTGACTACTTCCATCTGTCATTCAAAATACCTCGCAGGGATGATCGTGGCGCCAAAGGCCTGGCCGACAACAAAGTGTAGGCGCAGTAGCGTATATAGTCGCCAAGATCACGCCAGAGCATTATGCCGGGCAAGGGCAGGGCATAGTCGCCTCAGAGCTCGGGAATATGTCGAGGCAGAGGAACAACGACCAAGGCACATAGCTCGCGTCGACCAGTAGGTTGAAGCCTCATGTGATCCAACATACTATCCCCCCATGGTCGAATATTCCGTTGTTGCTCGCTCAACACGGCCATCGAAATCTAAGAGAGGACACAATCAATCGGCCGAATACATTCGAAAAGTTCATCCCCGCTTCTTCTTCTGGCTCAATGACGCCGAGAAAGGTGCAGTCGATAGGATAGAGGTCATGAAGAAAGACATGGCCAAGAAAATGGTCGAGTTAGCGTGTACAAGCCTTGCCCTGCCACGAGCCATAAAATCGTTGGAAGGCAGTTCATTCACCCCGAAAATCGATAGTGCACCATCCGTACAAGGAGTGAACTTCCCGTAATTCGAAAAGTACTTCGGGAAGACACGGGTAAACGATTGGCTCGGGTCATTCGAATCAACAGTCTGGATGGTCACCGATGTCGAAGCTTTAAACATGCGAGCTTTCGATGGCACTTTCCAAGGCAAAGCGCAATCATGGTTGGGTAGAGTTCCCCACGGATCTATCGGCAGTTGGGAAGTGGTCAAGGAGAAGTTCCTAAAGGAGTTCGACACAGCAGGGCCTACGCCCAAGAACAAGTTTGATCTCGACAAGATCAAGCAGGGTGATCACGAGTCCTATAGCAGCTACCTCAAGCGATTCGAGGAGATGCTCGACCAGGTGACAGCTACAAGCAACCCAACGATCACTTTCTGCTACCTGAATAACATGAGGTCGGGGCCATTGAAAACCATACTGACAATGAACCCCAGTGCCTCAAAAGCAGAATTGTTGGCCAATTCACACTTGTTCTACTCGACATAAATTACTAAGGGTGACAATCCCAAAGTAAAAGACAAGACTCAGAACAGCTCGGCCACACCAGCTGATCAGAGCTAGGAGGGCAACAACTGCTCGCGCAAAGATCGGAATCGAACCTCCACTTCTGGGCAGAGATTCAGAGAGTTGCAGTTTACTCCCCTGAACACTACTCGGGAAGAAATCATGTTCGAGGTCGAAAATGCTATGCCTATCCCGTACCCGCTTGATCCCGAGTTCGCTCACACAACTCTAAGTAATGCGATTATCACCACGACCACGGTTATGACACATAAAGCTGCAATGTGTTTTACCGGGAAATTCTGATCAACGTGGGCAAGCTGAATCGCTTCAAAAAAGACCAGGGAGCGGGCAACAACGCCAAAGATAATCATCGCACACAGCCCAATAAAAGAAGAGGCGGCCAAGACCCTCAGATTCAAGGGGTCATAAATGTTATCATGAAGGAAATGCCGAGCAACACTCAACTCGACAGACACATATTCTTGCTGAGGAAGTCCGTCAATGCACCTACTATCCAGCGAGTATGGGAGAAAAGCATTTATTTTGCTTGGAATGAGCTAGCGAGCACCCCACTCGCCTCCGAACAACCCCTGGTGATCTCTACCCTCGTTAATAACTGGCAAGTCCACAGGGTGTTGATCGACACAAGAGCATACATGGATATAATGTAGTATTCCTGCTTCAAGGATCTTTAATTGGCAGATGCCCGCTTACAGCCTTACTCAGGCAAACTAGAAGGCTTCACCAACCACCAAGTAGGGGTAAAAGAAACTATTGACCTAGAAGTCTTCATCGGGGATGGAGATCAAATCCGGGAAGAAACTATCACTTTCTTGGTGATAGACCTCAAGTCCCCCAACAACTGGATCTTGGGCGGTCCAGCCATGGCTAAATTCGAGATGGTCACCTCTATCCCATACTAGAAAGCTAAATTTTATACGAACAGCGGGGAAGAAGTGCTTAATAGTAAGCCGCGAGCAATGTGGGAGTATGCTCGCAACTCTCATAAAAAGAAGCAGAAGCTCATCATCTCAACTTCTGAGCACGAAATCGAAGCCTCTGAAAAAGAAACGTCATTCAACACCACCACAGGCTTAGTCGCCATTAACATCATTGAGCTCAGAGAATCTTCAAGGACATTTAAACTCATGGAGATCGATAAGGCCAACCCGACTCCAACAACGATCCCTGCGCACAAGGTCGGGCATCCCCCCGCATAGGCCATCTGAAAAAATGCTACCATTGAGCAAGTTCTCAATGTACCAATAAGCAAGACCCCCAGCCCTGTTGAGGGTCATTATCATTTTATAAATTAAAAAACAAGTTCTTTTATTTACGGTTGTCTATATAATTGTTTATTTATCATATACGAATTACCTTCGAATTGTTCGGCAAGATCTGCTCGCCATACGAGTAGATAGGGCCATGCCCGATCAACTATCCACAATACCCAGGTGTTAGTGGACAAATCTTGTACTCTAAGCGAGTAAAATAGGGTCATGCCCGATCCACTCACTTGGAAGCCCGCAAGTTGGTAGGGGTCATGCCCACAAAATAGCGGCTAACTACCTCGGGTTCCTACAGTGACTTAGCAACACTATTAGTTGTTTATCTCTATAACCAGATGATATATAAGTAACAGCTTCGGCGTACAAACGTTAAACAGGGCCAAGCCTAGTTTGTTGGTCGCCGCTTAGAGTTGGGCCATGCCTGCTAGGCAGTCATTAGGAGGCTCGCCTAAGGGCGATAGTGGCCATGCCCGCTCAAAGCCTTGGCCAGAACCAAGCATTTAGCCCGGGTAAGAGCATTTCCCCGGGTACTCAAACTTAAAGTAATATGTCCGCTAAATTAGCCTTATTATTTTTTAGTTATTATTTACACAAGTTTGCATGCTCGATTAGCTTGTTCGTATTATACTTGTTATGCTCGCTGAAATAACCCATACACATGCTAGCCAGTACTAATCAAATGCAGGAAAAATATAAGTAAAGGGACACCAATCGAGCATAACAGAATTTCAATCAAAAGTTGGATGAATTACACATCAGAAAACAAAAAAGACTGGCACACATGTTGGACAGAAAAATCTAAAAATCAAATTGTGTCTGGGGGAAGAGGAGTTGAGGTAGGAGCAGCTTCATTATCCATGGCGGGAGGATCTATCTCTTTTTTGCAATTGAGCGGAGGTCTGGTCGACCAGGGCTTGCTTCTCGGCCCGCTTAGCCTCGATCAGGCTGCAGACATTCACAGCCAACGAGGTAGGAGGAATCCACAACTCTAATTCATCGTCAGAATCATCCCGAGCAAGGGCCTCTTGCTTGCCCTGGGAATATGGAACTAGATGATGGAATTTTCAGACTTTCGAGCTATAGGGGTCGAGCATAACCCAATCGGCCATTGTTTGCATCTCCACTCCATCATGCCCAGTGAACATATGCAGGATATGGTGGGTACCCACCGCATAGTATGGGAGAATATCCTTGCGTACGCGGGAAGCATATGCGGGAGAAGTCATAAAATCCTCCACCGTCTTTTTCTTGGCCGCCTTCAACTGCTCGGAGAACAATGTCAAAGCCACAACATATTTAGCAGCCTGGGCCTTCAAAGCTTCCCGCTCGTTTTGCATCTATGTCCGCTGCAAAGTCAATGCATCCTTAGTAGCCTAGGATTTTTTATACTGCTCAACCAGCACGGTTCTCTCCTCGGCCAAAGCCTGTTTATTTGTCTCGAGCTTCTTAACTGAAGCCTCATTCTCCTCCAGTGACTTCCCCATAGTGGAGATCTGCTCCCCCTTGCACTTTAGCAAGCTAGTCAGCTCGCCCTTCTCAGTCTCAAGCTTTTTGCGAGCATCCTTTCCTCAAAATATCTATCATGAAGGTTTGTGCAGAAAGAGCCAATTTGGAGAACGGGCATAACAAGATTCAGAAAAAGAGATAATAGCAGGATGTAATGAAAAACTACGAAACAACCGTACCTTGCTCAAACAAAGACCGACGTTTCCAAGCATGATGTGACTGGCAGTGTCTCTGTCATGCACGACACCATCGTGCAGAATTCGTTTCACTATGCCCTTACCAACCAATCCGGATGGGCTCTTGCGAGTAACAAGATCAAGGCCCCCCGGCGTGGGGACATCAGCAGAAAGCTCACTCACAATGGCCCTTGCCGCGGCGGCAGTGGTAGGCATCTCAAAGTCAGTCATTGCTAAGACTTGAAGTTGTCGGCCGGCAGATAGAGGAGTGGCGAATGCAGTCGGTACCACGTTGCGAGCGTGTAGAAACGATCGGCCGAGAAGCGAGTTTCTCTTTCACTTGCTCGCTGCATTGGCATTCTTCGCAACAGAAGCAGAGGCCTCAACAGCATTTTCCCATGCAAGACAGGCAAGAGCATCACTTTTCTTACTCGAGCTAGAAACTTTTCCCTGAGTAACATGTTTCTTGGATGTAGGTGCGAAAGGGACCTTGGGAAGATTTTGGGGGGCTGCATTCTTCAATTGGGCAATGATGTGTTAAAATTTACCTTGCAAGTGCACAAGACTATTGTATAATAGATATATGGTAGCAAGGATCGAACCACAGAGATTTAAGTTTTGATTAAAGTAAATTCAACTAATCTAACAAAATAAAGCAATTAATAAAAAAGGGTTTTGGTTTTATTAAAATAAACTAAGTTAACAAAGCATATAAATATGAGATAAGTCAAGGTTTGTAAAAATGCCTAGGAATTAGGTTTCACCTGTATATACATCTTATGTTTGTTTATCTTATGTATCAATCAATTACGGATTCGTTCACTATGTAAAGGATTGAGACTTACTGGTCGAGATTTGCAACCCTTAGTACTCTGTTTTGGCTGTGCTTTCTTGATCCGTCCACACAGTAAGTAAGAGTCCATTAAGTGCCCTAAGAACTAAAGTGAAAAGGAGTCAATTATGTACTCCTCACACAATGTGAACCTAGATCTACTCTTTAGCCTACGATCGGAAATCAGAAAGACCAATTTATCAATTAGGTTGGCCAGTGTGTGACTTATGCATATGATCGTGCAGTTCATCATACCCAAGAGCCTACACATTTACTAACGCAGTCATTATGCGATAATTTCAATACAGACCGATTATAATCTAAATTAATAAACAATAATTAATTGAATATAAATTAATAATTAGAACAAAAGACTTAAATACAAGTTACCCCAATTCCTAGATTATGAGGTTAGTTCCTCATAATTAAAAGTACAAAACCTTGAACCATTCTTGAAGAATCTTTCTTCATAAACAAATAAAAATAATACAGAACTTCTCACATTTTTTTTGACGTAAAAAGGGATTATTTATACCTAATAATTATACAACATCTAGAATAAAGGGGATACAAAACAATTAAGACTCTAAAGTTGGGCACAAAAGTGGCCGCACTATTCCTTGCATAAGTGGGCGGCTGATCTCTTATTGCAATTGCTGATTTTCAGCAATTTTAACTTCAACAATTCAGCATTTACACTTTGGTCCCTGAAGTCTTCAATTTTAGCATAAAATGTCTATATTTCGCACAAATATTCCCCAAGTCCCTAAAATTATAAAACAACACTAAAACAAATATTAAACAACAAAAACCTCAAAAACTAACAACATTTAAGCCGGAATAATACCCAATAAATGAGTATAAAACTCATTCATCAAATACCCACAAACTTAAATTTTGCTCGTCCTCAAGTAAAACAAAATAAAACTTATAAATACAATAACTAAACTAAACTAAAATAAAATAAAAGCAAAAATATTTTTTTCTTTCACGAGTCAAAGTTTCGGCATGGTACCACATAATGCCTCAAGGAATGGAAAATAGCAACACATATCCACAAGTCTAGGCTTTCACTCAATTATCATCGATATCACTTATAAAAATGTGTGAATCATTTATTCCAAAAATATTTCAATAAAAACGTTTGCATCACAAAACATGCAATATACCATCAATACGTGGTTAACAACACGAAGAGAGATTATGCTAGCATTCAAGTGCTTATACATCCATCACATGAACTAACTATGTATGAAATACAATGCTATCAAGTCTCAATTACTTGCAATAGCTAAGATTATGCAAATAGGGCGAGCTATATCAATAAATGTATATAATTCAAAACAAAGGTCAAATCAACTATGTCTCCAAACCATGTCAACTAACACAAACACAAGTGGCAACTAGATCAATAGGTCTTTATTCAGCTTAAGGTGAGGGTGACAATAAAATGGATAAAAAATTACAAAGTGAGAGAGTAAGAATATTCCCTTTTTCCCATACGATTCACTCACATTCCTTCAACAACTCCCAAACTTAGACTTTTGGGTTGAAGAAGGTATCAAACCATCAAATAAATTTTCTTCCCAATGATCTCCTTTTCTCTTGCTTTCTTTCTTTCTTTTTTTTTTTTTTTTTTTCTTATTCGAAGGGCATATGCATTTTTGAATTTTCGCACCCTTTTCATATATATATATATATATATATATATATATATATATATATATATATATATATATATATATATATATATATATATATTATATATATATTTTTTTTTTCCTTTTTCGACACAAGAAATCATTGGGGCTATTTTTGAACTACATCAACCATCATAAAAACAACATTCCCCACTGAATCCTACTCTCTCAAAGGATAGGTAAAAGTGTATAAGCCTTAAGGTTTAAGTTAATGTGGGTAATAGAAATGAAGTCGAATGGGGGTCAATGTGTACTTAGCACACGCCATTCTTTTTAATAAAACTCAAAAGGGAACACTAGGAAATAATATATAGAAAGGGATAGTTTGTATATTTATTCCTTTATAAATAAAATCCCGCAGGGTACCGTCTCTGTTTCATAAAAAAAAATAGAGATAAATAGGCTCAAACGATCCAAAGATGACCTAAATCATATCCTAACTGCCACAAAGTTCATGCTTCGTTTTCACAGAATTTGAACAAAGTTTCAAATCATTCATAACCTCGAAGTTTTAAAAACAAACTCAACAAGTATTTCACATAAGCATTCGCTAGAAAAGAGGTAGGGAAAATCAAGACTTAAATGCACTCACGATTCGAAAAGTGTGCTTGAGATATATTAACAAAAGAAGTCTAACAGATCTAACTTAGCATGTAATTAACCCTAAATCGCAAATATAATGCAATAATCATGTAATGATGGTTGTTAAAAATGTTCATGACCACTAAAATAGAAAGGTCCAAAGGAATGAAATACCCAATAAACTCAATAAAAATACTCAAATTCTTTAGTAAATCAAATCATGGTATTTTTTGTGCTCAGAAAAATTTTGGAGATAAAAAGTTCCATCAACTAGACCAAGCTAAGTCACATAAACAAGTTGTCATGCATTGCTATTAACAGACATGTTATCATTGGCGGAAGTAACCACGCCTATAATAAATATTCGAAAATTTTTTCAAAATTTTTGGATTTTTTTTAAAAATTAAACAAAATTAAAACTAAAATAAACTAACTAAATAAAAAGAAAATAAAAAAATTAAACTAGCAAATAAAAACAAAAATAGGTAACAGGGCCACACTCTACTAATGTATCATTATAAGCCTAAAACAATGCCCCCAAACTTAATTTTCGCATTATCCTCAATGTGAATGAAATATATAACACGGGGTAAAGAATATCAACCCAACTCATAACACCTAACAAATTCAAGAATCCCAACCCACATTTCAAAAAATAAGTCAAAACCATTTAATTTAGGAATAATTACAAGCCGGAACATTTTTAAAAATATGTTTTCAAATCAATCCATGTATTTTTTAGACATATCTTTTAGATACATTTTTAGGATAAAAATACATCACTGCCCCCAATTAACATCATTCCCGTCTTCGCTTCAATTCCTCCGTTTCAGACTCAACACAAAAGACTTTTTTTGCAAACGGTCCCCCGCCTCCTCCACTACAGAACCATCCTCATTCAATCCAAGTTTCTAACCAATTTCCTCAACCCAAATTCCCCACTTTCCTCGGCGTGACCCTTACTTTCCACCATCGGTCAAACTCCGAAGCCCCAAATCGGCAATATCAACTACCTCCACCTCGGCGGCTCAGCCCGCCCACCGGCACAACCACGGCCGCAACTACCGCCCCGGCCACCCCTCATCATGATATTCTCGGCCTCCTCCACCTCAAAGCCAACACCCTCTCGGCTCTTGCAAGTAGGAGCGATAATTTATTCAACCCCACGCAATTTTTGGCAAGGATCGCCATTCTGCGTCCGATTATTTCACAGCGAGGATCGGAGCTTGGTAGCGTTAGCTTTTAGCGGTCGAGAGATAAGGATGGCGTCGTCGTTGATGCTAATAGATCTACGGTCACATTTGAGGCGAGCCGTGATGGAATCGAGCAGAGAGAATAGAGACGATGCACGGATATGAGATCGGACTTGGCGAGAGAGAGAATCGCTCGTTGTTAGTGCTCGAGCTCCGGCGAAACAAGCGTTCCGCCGCCGTGTTCGGCTGCCGTCGACACGAAGTTGATAGATCTGAGTATTTGTAAGAATGACAAGTTACTAATGTTTGCTTTGTAAACTTGTAGTACAGAAGTTGCAGGCATTTTCAAGAGAGGTTATGGTTCAAGATAGGCATTATTATTGTTCTTTAATATCTCGAATCTTCATTTCGAAAAACATAATAAGGCGTGTCTTGGTCCATGTATATGATATTGGGTTGCTCATTTTTTTCTTCCGCATCTTTGGCAAGATCTCATGCTAAAGCTAGCTAGCTTGAATGTTCTTTGAAGCATTACGATGATCGGTGGTGTGAAAGCTTGTGTATAACGATGATATGGAAATTGATGTATTTTTTTCCTTGATTCCATTCAATTGTGTTTGTTATCTACTTATTATTTTGATTTTAAATTTTGAAGGTTCTGATGCCAGGCATCAGGTTGATTTTTGGCATCAGGTTGATTTCTGATGCCTGGCATCAGATTGATTTTTGGCATCATGTTGATTTCTGATGCCTGGCATCAGGTCGATTTTTGGCATCAGGTAGATTTTTGGCATCAGGTTGATTTCTGATGCCTGGCATCAGATTGATTTTTGGCATCAGGTTGATTTCTGATGCCTGGCATCAGATTGATTTTGGCATCGAGTTGATTTCGATGCACGGCATCGATTGATGTTGGCATCGGGTTGATTTCGATGCGGCATCGATTGATTTTTGGCATCGAGTTTTCATTAATGGCATTTTTTGTCATTTGGCAAGCAATTTGTAGTTACATGAAATGTCCAAAAAAATTGATGGTCCTAGATGAAAACATGTTTCTAAAATTGTACCCACTTGAAATTTGTCCATTAATTTAAGTATAACTAGAGTATACTTAACAATATTGTAGCTAATTTTCGACAATAATATTTCCAAACTTAAGCAATTGAACTTACAGAAAAGAGCACTCCTAAATTTTCCTTAAATGCCTTTCTAAATCAAATAGATGCACTCAACTAGAAAATCAATTTTAAAATTTTTCACGATCAAACTGGTTTAGATCATCAAATTGTGACTCAAAATTATTTTCACAGATAGAACCCAAAAGAAATTCATTTTAAGTAATACTTTCCTATTGTAAATCAAACACACCATGCTACCCTTAGTTTTACTAGGAATTAAGAGGGCACAGGGCTGTCAATTATTACTCACCAATATCAAATTTCCAGTAGGGAACCAAAAAAAAAAATTTCTTCGAAAAATCAGTTACCAGACCATTACCAGCCAACAATTTATCAGAAATTCCAACATTTAAATCAAAAGACATCAGCAATTTGTATAGGTATAACCAAAGCATACCAAAACAAGTTTCTGCATAATACTCCCCCAAATTTCAGAATTTCCAAAGAATTCAAAACTTACATAGTCATAACCTTTACCCAGTTGGCCGTTTGAATTTGAAAGCAATAATTTTAAAATTAACACTTTCAGTCAGCTCAATCCCATTATCAGTTACTTTCACCAGGCATAACTCAAATTTTAATTTTCTAATTCTATAATAGTGACAAAAGAACACCAAAATGGCGAGTCAACAGAGCAATTTTTACCCAACAACACTTCTCAAGAAGCTCAAGAATTAAAATGCCCTAAAGCAAAACAGATATGGGCATCGGAATATAACAATTTAACATCTCTATGCAGCAATTTCTTCATAAAAGTTCCAAATTTACAGGAACCAAACTTCCCATTCACTGATGCAATTTTAATAAAAATCATCTCGTGGAATATTATTATCTCACAGAACTCTGGAGGCACAATTTCTTGACAGCACACATAGCAAAATGCATAGTAGCAACCTTTATATTGATTAATGTTCAAACATATAAACAAGAGAATTTTCCAAGAAATATAGACAGTGATTCATCAGGCAGAATAACAAATTAAACAACTTACTCAAAATCAAATTTCCCAAACTTCCTCAAAATTGGGCAACAATTTCAAATTACAACAACTATTTCAAAACAAATTGGAAAAATCTTACTTGAATTACTGAAATGGGGGAGTTTCCAATTTCAAACTCTAAGCTCGAATTCGTTGATTCTGTGAATTAGTAAACACTGGAGATGGGGAACTCTGAAAAGCTTGGCCAGAAACCAGGTTGTTGGAGTTGGCTTAGACTAGAGCAGATAATGCAACCTGCAATGGAGGAAATTGGAACTGGATGGGAGAGGAAGCACGAAGCAGGAAATTTAAGGGGCGCACAGTTGAGAGGGAACCGACAGCAATGTAGATTTCCCTCAAAATTTCAGGCAGCTGGAGGTGGAGCAACAAGATTGAGGATGAAGGCCGGAGTTGGGAGAGACGAGTGAGAGGGCTGGCTGGGTTCGCTTGTTGCTGGGTCGGCTGGGTTCAGAGGATTTGGGCGAAGGAAATTGGGAAAAGGACAAGGTTGGCGGCTTTGTGCTGTGGATGATTTGGGGATGGCGAAGGTCGCTGGGGTTTGGGGATTTGGAGAAGGAGCTGGATTGCTCGCTGGGCCAGAGAAGATGAAGAATGGCAGGACTGAGGATGAAGGGGATGGATTGGGAACAGGGTTGCTGGGGCGGCGGAAACGGGATGGAGCTAGAGATGAAGCGGGTAGATGATGACAGTAGGAGGGAGATTTCGCCGGGTGGCTAGGGCGGATTGGGGGATGTCGACCATAACTGAGATGAAAGAAGATGGGTTTGAACAGGAAGAAGGTGAGAGGCTGCATATATTTGATTCCCTGATTCAAGGGTGTTGTGCAATTTCACCACTATACGTAGTAGCCAGGAACCGTCCCAATATAGAATCGGACTAATCAGTAAATATTACAGACCAAGATTAAAATATGGATAACATTACAACCTGGGAAGGAGGTAGCATTTTAATCACTGGGGGTCAATAAAACAGTAATAAGACTGATAACACACACAGTTTCAAATATCTTCACCAATATGTTATAGCAGAACAGAAGATGCAGGTATACTAAAGATACAAAAACAATATATAATTAATGAGCTACAGTAGAATGACTTATACAGAAAAGGGCATTAAATCAAGCTGTAATAATAACATGATAAAAAGACAACTTAATATAAAACTTAAGCACGAACAAGAGCACCCAATCGCGATGTTTGACACACGATTCGCCGTAATCGGTCTGTGACCTCGGCTAAGCTCTTGTAGGCTCAGAAACCCTCTCACCGGCCATATCCACCAAAGAGTCCAAACAGGAAACCAGCCTACTGTCGCCAAGGTCAAAGCCACGATCCTAGACTCGACCCAGTAACTCCGGCAACCAAGAACGACATTGGACAAAGAGGCAAAATAGAGGTTTACAGAACCGAGAAAATAGAGAAGAAACCCAAGCCCAAGAAACCCCAATCTACCAGTACTACACAAGACGTGAAAAGGAGCTCACAAAGGGCTCGTCACCACCGTCACACACCAAACGAAGCTCACAAAGAAACTAGGTGAAAGAAGACGAAAATCTACAGAAGATTTCGGGTGCTGGGAAATGACGGAATAGGTATGGGGCTAACTCTCAATGGTTTTCTCTCTCTCTCTCTCTCTCTCTCTCTCTCTCTCTATATATATATATATATATATATATCCTCTCACTCACAGCATTCTGAAAAAATCCCTCTGCTCTTTCTGCTCACCGTATCTCTCTCTCTCTCTCTCTCTCTCTGCTCACTCCCCTGAAATGATGAAGGCATCAACAGATATAAGGCGGCTGCAAAGGTAAGGATAATCACAAAGATAGGGACAGTTGCCTAAATGACTAAAGACCCCTTCCGCTAAAACGACAAGGTTAAAAGTGGTTGGACCAAAGAAACGGGCAGGCTGCACCAGGATTGGGTTTGTCTGGATTGGGCTTAGAGAGAAACAATTAGAAGGCTGCCACTAAAAGCTTTGGGCCTCCACAAATTCTAACAATCTCCACCTTAGAGCAAGTGCCGGTTCACACCATTGGACTCAAGGATATACTAAACATAAAGGGTTCATCATCGCCTTAACCCTGCACTTGATCCAACACAAAGGAGGACCAAAACAGGGAAAAAAAATTAAGCAACCACAAAAGGAGCAGAAAATTTAATGAAACAAAGCTAATTCACAAACAGAAAAAACTAAGTTACCATGATTGCTCACACAGAACAAGCATTGATTTTCGGGGGAAAATCACAAAAAAACCGATCAACCTCAATTACCAGGATCACCGATGTCAAACATCAAAAATTTTAAACAGTTAAAAAAATTTGAAATGGGAAGGCACTTGGTATTCATATCAGCAGGATTCAAACTAGTGTCAATTTTATCCAAATAAATGATGCACTTAGCAACAACATCACGAATAAAATGAAAGCGAACATCAATGTGCTTGGTTCTATCGTGAAAAACTGGATTTTTGTAAAGTTGGATACCACTTTGACTATCAGAAAATACTACCACTTTGTCCTTTAGAAAACCGATTTCAGAAATTAAACCTTTCAACCAAAGGGCTTCCTTGATACACTCGGTTATAGCTATGTATTCAGCCTCGGATGTACACAACGGATTGCAGTTGAGACTTCCAGCTAACGCAAGAACCGCAAAGTGTGAACACATAAGACGTGATCAATTTTCTATGGTCTCTATCATTGGCATAGTTTGAATCAACATATCCTACCAATCTAACACCATTTTCAGATTTAAAAAATCTCAATCCATAGTTCACCGAATGTTTTAAGTACCGCAACAACCACTTAACAGCATGCCAACGGGGCAAGCTCGGGTTCGACATATAACGGCTAAGACAACTAATGAGATAAGCAATGTCGGGGCGAGTACTAATCATCAAATACATAATAGATCAACCTATGATATTGGAATACGGGATTCTACTCATTTGATTCATGTCAAATTGATTTTTCGGACACTGCTCTTTACTAAGCACAAAATGGGAGGCAAGGGGAACATCAACAGAATCAACATTAACCATTGAAATTTTATTCAAAATCTTTTCAACATATGAAATTTGGTTCAAGTAAACAAATGAGGATTTACGGTCTCTAACTATGTTCATGCCAAGTATCTTACTAGCATCGCCTAAATACTTCATGTCAAATTTAGCACTCAAGCAATTCTTAACATATTCAATAGATTTAGTGCATGGGCTAATAAGAAGCATATCATCCACATATATGAGCAAGAAAACAAGCACACTCCTATCATTTTTGAAATACAGACAATGATCATAAGCACTCCGCGTAAATTTTAAATTTAGCATGCATTGATCAAATTTAATATTCCACATGCGAGGAGATTGTTTTAATCCATATAAGGATTTCTTTAACAAGCACACATAGCCAGGACGCTGGTTATCCACATATCCCTCGGGTTGCCTCATATAGATTTTTTTCAACCAAATCACCATGCAAAAAGGCAGTTTTAATGTTCATTTGTTTCAATTCCCAATCAAATTGAGCTACCAAAGCAAGCATAATCCTAACAGTTGTGAACTTAACGATCAGAGCAAAAAATTCAGTGTAATCTATTCCTTCCTTTTGAGTAAATCCCTTAGCCACTAATCTAGCTTTAAACCTAATTGAATCTAATTCACCCTTGATTTTATAAAGCCACTTACAAGCAACAACAGAACAGTTTTTAGGTTTAGGCACTAAAACCCAGGTTTGATTAATGTGCAAAGAATTCATTTCCTCATTCATAGCATTAATCCAATCATTACAATTTTCAGATTTTAAAGCTTGATTATAGGTCTTTGGCTCGGAATTATCAATAGATTCAAACACACCGAAAACAAATGAAGTCATATGAAAATCATCAAAATGGGAAGGTTGCCTAGGAATCCGTCTAGGTCTATCACGAACAAGTTGATAGTCATGCAAATCATCCAATTTAGGAATTTCGTTTTGTTCATTTTCATTATCTTCATTTTGCTGATCAAGTTCATTTTCAGGAATATCATGCTCATTTCTAGAATTCTCATTTTCAGGCAATTCATGCAAATTATCAACATTCACATTTTCAGAATTATCACCAATTTCAAAATTCACAATTTCAGGTTGATCACTAGCATCACTTGATCCTAAGGGATGCTCCACCATAATGGGAGCCGGGGGAGGGATAGGCTCAGTAGGAACAATCAAGCAGGGAAATTCATTTTCATTAAACACCACATCCCTACTAATTATCACTTTAAAACCCGGTTCCTCACGTAACCACAACCAATATCCTTTAACATCCTCCGGGTAACCCAAGAATACGCATCTCACTGATCTAGGTTCATGTTTATCTAGTCTCCTATGGGCATATGCAGCACAACCAAAAACACGCAAGTTAGAGAAATCTACCTTCCTACCAGAAAACACCACCTCAGGACAACGACCATGTAAGGGAACAGACGGGGACCTATTGATGAGGTAAGCGGCAGTCAAAACTGCCTCTCCCCCAAAACCTTTTGGAGAGACCCGACGTAGCTAGTATACTCCTCACATGCTCAAGAAGGATTCGATTCATCCTTTCCACGACACCATTTTGTTGGGGGTTGTAAGGCACATATTTGTGCCTCTCAATCCTATTTTGAACACAAAAATTATCCATGTCATGGTTATAGAATTCTAACCCATTGTCAGTCCTAAGTGTCTTAATTTTCAAACCAGTTTGGTTCTCAATCAAAGTTTTCCAGTTCTTAAATTTCTCAATCACATCAGATTTGTTTTGCATAAAAAACAACCACACTTTCCTAGAAAAGTCATCTATGATCGACAAGAAATAATGATTACCACCATGAGTTGGAACACTCGCAGGACCCCACACATCAGCATGTATGTATTCTAAAGCACGTTTTGAAGAAAACCTTTTTGGGTTAGGGGGAGGGGGAAAACTCACTCATTTTTGTTTACTCATGACACAAGTTTCACAAAAAGGTAATTCAGAAATCTTATCTTTCCCAAACACTCCAATTTTGTTTAAGATTTCAAGGCCTTTAGAACTCATGTGACCTAGTCTTTTATGTCATAATTTTGTTTTATCTTCTTTAACAAGATTTGCACAATTATCATAACAAGACATAGGCATAGCAGAGCAAACACACAGATTTCGGCGTTTTTCAGCCTTAGCAATCACCAAAGATCCCTTAAGAATTTTCATAATCCTTTTTCCCTATTTAACCTCAAGACATGCATCTTCCAAAGCAGCACATGAAATCAAGTTATTGCACAAATCAGGCACATGTCGAACATTTTTCAAGGTTAAACAATTTCCAGAATCAAATTTAAGACAAACATCACCATTACCAGCAATTTGACATTTTATCTCATTTGCCATAGAGACAACCGGTTTCCAATTCTTTGTAAGAGGTAAAAACATTTTTAAATGGTGACATATGATAAGTGCAGCCAGAATCTATCAACCATTCATTTTTGCATGCAAGCATAGAATGCACAGAATTCACAGTCTCATCATATAATTCAGTTACCATAAAGACCTCAGCATTACCCTCACTATTGGACGCCATGCTACAGTCATTTTGCTGATTATGGTTCGAGTTTTTCTTCTTAGGATTAGGGCAATCCTTCCTAAAGTGTCCTACCTCTCCGCAATTATAATATTTCTGACCTTTAGTTCTAGATTTGGACCTACTCTTGCTCCTATTCCTACCATTACCGGAATTCCGATTTTTTCCTTGATTCTGATTTTGGTTATTCTTTTGTCCATTGTTTCTTTCGAAATTTTGGCCTCTCACCATATTAACCTCACCGAAACTCGATTTATCTTTCCTAGCAGCTTTTAAATCTAACTCTTTGCCTTTTAGACTAGTAATCACCGTATCAAGTGTAATTTTATCTCTACCATACTTAATAGCAGATTTCATGTCGGTATAAGATTCAGATATCGCATTTAAAAGCACAATTGAGGTATAATCGTCTATGTGTTCATCGCTGTTTTTTTTAATATCTTCAACTAACTTAGTAAATGCATCAATGTTGTCTTCCATGTCTTTGTTTAAATCCAATTTAAAACTGAAATTTTTTTCAAGAAGATGAATTTTACTTGGCAGAGTTTTCTCAAAGTAAATTTCTTCTAATTTTTCCCAAAGACTTTTAGCATGTCTATGTTTTCCACATTTTCGCATAACTGAGTCAAACAAGTTCAAGATAAGAGAAGCATATGCACTTTCATCCATTTCACGAATAGCATCTTCGGAAGTATCTTTTGGAAAATTGTGAGTTACGACTTTGAAGACTTTTTCTTTTATCAAAATACTTTTCATTTTTTGTTGCCAAATAGAAAACTCTGTTTTGCCATTAAAAGGTCCCAAACCATAAGATGTTGCCATTCCAAAAGATTTTAACAGAAACCAAAACAGAACACCAAATAAACACAGAACAAAAGCAGAATATCTAAACAGGAAACAAGACTAAAACTAAAGCAGTTATAAAACTAATGAAGCAGAATTAAAAGATCACTTAAACAGATCTGGAACAGAGAAACAAACCCAAGCAACGAAATTACAGAATATTTAGCAAGGGTAACCGAAGCTCACCAAGAAACTCTAGGAGAGAGTTTCTAAATTGGATTGAAGGGACTCTACCGACTCACGGTACGGGAATAAGAAAGGTGGCTCTGATACCACTGTTGTGTAATTTCACCACTATACGTAATAGCGAGGAACGGTCCCAATATAGAATCGGACTAACCAGTAAATATTACAGACCAAGATTAAAATACGGATAACACTACAACCTGGGAAGGGGGTAACATTTTAATCACTGGGGGTCAATAAAATAGTAATAAGACTGATAACACACACAGTTTCAAATATCTTCACCAATATGTTATAGCATAACAAAAGATGAATGTATACTGTGGAGGTATACTGAAGATACAAAAACAGTATATAACTAATGAGCTGCAGCAGAATGACTTAAACAGAAAAGGGCATTAAATCAAGTTGTAATAATAACATGATAAAAAGACAACTTAATATAAAACTTAAGCCACGAACAAGAGCACCCAATCTCCGTGTTTGACACACGACTTGCCGTAATCGGTCTGTGACCTCGGCTAAGCTCTTGTAGGCTCAGAAACCCTCTCACCGACCAGATCCACCAAAGAGTCCAAATAGGAAACCAACCTACTGCCACCAAGGTCAAAGCCATGATCCTAGACTCGACCCAATAACTCCGGCAACCAAGAACGACATTGGACAGAGAGGCAAAACAGAGGTTCACAGAAATGAGAATACAAAGTACTACACAATACGAGAAAAGGAGCTCACGAAGGGCTTGTCACCACCGTCACACACCAAACGAAACTCACGAAGAAACTAGGTGAAAGAAGACGGAAATCTACAGAAGATTTTGGGTACTGGGAAATGACAGAACATGTATGGGGCTAACTCTCAATCGTTTTCTTTCTCTCTCTATATCCTACTACTCGCAGTATTCTGAAGAAATCCCTCTGCTCTTTCTGCTCACCGTATCTCTCTCTCTGCTCACTCCCTTGAAATGACGAAGGCAGCAACAGATATAAGGCGGCTGCAAAGGTAAGGATAATCACAAAGATAGGGACAGTTGCCTAAATGACTAAAGATCCCTTCCGCTAAAACGACAAGGTTAAAAGTGGCTGGACCAAAGAAATGGGCAGGCTGCACCAGGAGTTGGGCCTGTCTGGATTGGGCTTAGGGAGAAACAATTAGAAGGCTGCCACTAAAAGCTTTGGGCCTCCACAAATTCTAACAAGGGAGATTTTGGATGTTGAGATTAAAGGAGGACAGCAGATTGGGAGAGAGAAAAAACGGTTTGGTGATGGTAGAGAAATTGGAGGAAGGAATAGAAACAGCTGGGTTCTTCCCTGCATATTTGATATGGAGTGGTTGAGCGGTCGCTTGACCTTAGAGACTGGGCGAGCGCTTAATTGACCTTTCAGTTACCCGACGTATTGTATTTTGCGCGTTCGCTCAGCCAAAAGACTGAGCGAGCGCTTAGTCAATTTCAATCAACCCCCTTGCAACTTGATTAATTCTAATTTCAACTTCAATCTGATTCTTTAATTGACGAGTTGACTTCCAAATTTGATTTTTCAAGTGACCTGTTACCTGATTAAACTAAAAACAAAATAATACAAGAAAAACTAAAAATAAAACTATTAAATGTTAGTACATAAAAATTACATACATAAATAATAATAATAAAGAGTCAGTACATAAAAATAAAAAAAACAAATAAAATCTTTTTTGTGAGGGTGACACTATTAACACTCCCCTATAAACCCACAAATTCAGGAAGACTCTAACGAGTGACTCAAAAAGAAACATAATAAATACAAGAGATAAGGGTTAGAAATTATTAGAAGTTATAGTCGTTAGCTTGAGTTAAATCCTCCCTTTTAACTAAGGAGGAATTGTCGGATCATTTAAGAAAGCACACATTTTTTGTCCATAAAATCCACCACTCATGTAGTGTTTTAGATTTTGACCATTAAAACCAAACACTTCCTTGACAGAATTATCTTTAAATGATGGTCATCTAATAAATTTGGAGACGGGAAATATCACACATAAATCTTCCAATGTGATCCTTAGAGCTGTCAAATAGGGCAAAAGCCCGCGGGCGGGTTGGGCTGATGTATTTCATACCTGTTTGAAAAACGGGCTTTTCGGGATTTGCCCATGCGGGCTGCGGGCTTTGCGAGGTCGGGTGCGGGCTGTGGAATATGGACTGGACACTCAATCACTAGTCAGTGAAAGAGTAGCCCAGCTCATTGAGTTTGCATTAGGGAATAGGGAGTAGAGGTGTAAATCGGAACCACCGAACCACGAAACCGAACCAAACCGAACCAAACCAAACCAGTCGGTTTGGTTCGGTTTTGGTTGAAGACGGTTCGGTTTCGGTTTCAAGAATTGGAAAACCAAGCGGTTCGGTTCGGTTCACGGTTTTTGGTATCGGACCAAACCAAACCGAACCGAACCAAACCACCCTATATATTTTTATATATTTATTATATAATATATATTATATTACATTTATTAACGATTTTGAACCTTTGATTTATTCATAATATATATATATATATATATAGACGGATACTAAACCAAACAAAATCTTGATTATTGAAGAACTATTATTTCTTCCATTGTTTGTGTTTATTTTAGAATTTGTATTGTTTTATTTATGATAATTTGTTGTTAGTAGATTATTTCCTAATTTTGATGTTAATTCCAAATTAAAATATTATTTTTATTGTTATTTTTAATGTTGGTTAATTTCATTAAAAATAATTTATATAAACCACAAAACCGAACCAAACCAAACCAAACCGAGTGGTTCGGTTCCAAGTCTTACTCGGTTCGGTTCGGTTTGAGATTTTTGGAACCATTAAGAGGCGGTTCGGTTTGTGGTTTTGGCATAAACCAAACCAAACCGAACTACTTACACCCCTAATAGGGAGTTAACTTAGGTCTTAGGGTTCTCTTCTCTCATAAGTCATAATCATAGATTCATAGTCTCTCTCATTCTCAATCTCTCTTCAGAAATTCTCATCAGTCGACAGTCATCACCAGTGACTCAGTGACTCCGTCTCCTCTCCAGCAGGCAGCGAGTCAATGGTGACTTATCTCTTCCGTTTCGGCTTCTTCTCTCCTCAATCTTTGCTCCTCTGTCTTCGCCGCCGCCGACATCAATCTCTCATTTCTTCGCTCTTTCTCTCACCCTTGGAGACTCAGTCTCACATCTCTCTCTCTCAAAAATCCAGCCACCACTGGTGGCATACAGATCCCTAGATCTGGCACGGGCCGCACGGCATCACTGCCTCTTCCCCTCCCCTCGCCCACTTCCCTTACCGTGTCACCGGCCGTCCCCAACTCCTTCCACCGCCCTTAGAAATCTGTTTTGATTTGAAATTTGAATTTGTAATTTTGTCAATTTGTTTTCAAGAATGGATGTTTGTTTTTATACAATATTCAGTTTTGTTTTGGATTGGATTGGAAATATGTTTGACTGCTTGGATATGATTTGGTTGTTTTTGGTTTTTTTTTTTTTTGGTATAATATTAAAATTTGGCGGGCAAGCCCGTTTTGCCCGTGGCCCTACACGGGGTGGGCTGGGCCAAGGATTTAGGGACCGTTATGCTTGCGGGCTTTCCTGCCCCGGCCCGTATTGTAGCGGGCTTTTTAGGCTCACGGGCAAACCCACCTCACAAGCCCGTTTTGACAGCTCTAGTGATCCTATCCAGAATTTCCACTATTTTTTCGTCAACCCTACATTGTTCATGCATCTCTAAAATAGGTTATTGATTCTCTTCAGGAACATAAGAAGAAGAAGTGTCTAGCGGAGAATCAATTGAAGGGTAAATTACAGTGAAAGTCATTGAAATTGTATCATGTTTTTTAGAACAATGAGGTGGTATATCAATTTGCGAAAAATCTTGGGATTTTATAATCAACTCATCTTTTTCAATCGGCTCATCTACTACTTCCAATTCTTTTTCCTCAATGAGCTCTTCTTTCTCAATGACTTCTATCTTTTCTTCATCCAAAGGTGTTAGATTATTTTCTCGATGCCGCTTCTTCCACTCACTCACCTCTTCTTGGACATATGCAACCATTAAACACAACATCTCTAGCATTTGATTTAATTTATCCACTTGTTTTTCTATTCTTTAATATCTTTTTTGCTCATTATAGTAAGACGAATAAAAATAATTATGCGAAGAAAAAGATGATTGATCATTATAATATTCTTGCTCATAATGATTAGGATAATAATTGTCTTGGGGAGCATAATCATTTGTGGTTCTCATATGAATGAAAATTTTCATATTCCATTAATAATTATTGTATGCCATTTTTTTAAATATTTTTTAAAATATTTATTTTTAAATTTTTTTTAAAAAAATTTCCGATAATAAAAAATTATTATTTTTATTTTTTTAAGAAAAATGAAAATAAATGAAATAAAATGAATAGCTAAATTAACTAAATCAAAACAAAAATCCCCGACAACGGCGCCAAAAACTTGATGTGTTAAAATTTACCTTACAAGTACACAAAATTATTGTAGAATAGATATATGGTAGCAAGGGTCGAACCACATATATTTGAGTTTTGATTAAAGTAAATTCAACTAATCTAACAAAATAAAGCAATTAATAAAAAGGGGTTTTGGTTTTATTAAAATAAACTAATTTAACAAAGCATATAAATATGAGATAAGTCAAAGTTTGTAAAAACGCCTAGGAACTAGGTTTCACTTGTGTATACATCTTATGTTCGTTTATCTTATGTATCAATCTATTACGGGTTCGTTCACTAGGTAAAGGATTGAGACTTACTGATCGAGATTTGCAACCCTTAGTACTCTGCTTTTGCTGTGCTTTCTTGATCCGTCCACATAGTAATTAAGAGTTCATTAAGTGCCCTAAGAAGTAAAGTGAAAAGGAGTCAACTCTGTACTCCCCACACAATATAAACCTAGATCTACTCCTTAGCCTACGATAGGGAATCAGAAAGACCTATTTATCAATTAGGTAGGCCAGTGTGTGACTTATGCATATGATCGTGCAATTCATCATACCCAAGAGCCTACACATTCACTAACGAAGTCATTATGCAATAATTTCAATGCAGACCGATTATTATCTAAATTGATAAACAATAATTAATTGAATAGAAATTAATAATTAGAACAAAAGACTTAAATACAAGCTATCTCCAATTCCTAGATTATGAGGTTAGTTCCTCATAATTGAAAGTACAAAACATTGAACAATTTTTGGAGAATCTTTCTTCATAGACAAAAAAAATAAAATAATACAGAACTCCTCTCCCCTTTTTCTGATATAAAAATGGACTATTTATACCTAATAATTATACAACAACTAAGGTAAAAAGGATACAAAACAATTAGGACTCTAAAGTAGGGCACAAAAGTGGCCGCACTATTCCTTTCGAAAGTGGGCGGCTGATATCTTATTGCAATTGCTGATTTTCAGCAATTTTAACTTCAACAATTCAGTATTTGCACTTTGGTCCCTGAAATCTTCAATTTCAGTATAAAGTGCCTATATTTCACATAAATATTCCCCAAGTCCCTAAAACTATAAAACAACACTAAAACAAATATTAGACAACAAAAACCTCGAGAAATAGCAACATTTAAACCGAAATAATACCCAATAAATGAGTACAAAACTCATTCATCAGGCAACCCTTCTACTCTTTTGCTTTTTTAGCCGTTGTATCTTCCTAGGGGTCAACATAGCTGCAAACAAGACAACATGAAATCAGTACGATAGTTATAAGCAGATAACGTAGCATGAATTCAGAGAAAGAATGAAGCTACAACCAGCAGCACCTTCCACCACAGACCGACATCTATGACCAAGCCTGAGGCAATCCGGGCAATCAAATTTAAACCTCTGCCTGTGGCAAGTCCCCTAGTAGGGGTGGGTAATCTCGGGCTCCATAGTCAGTAAGGGCTCTACCCCGGGTAGATCGGTTTGCAGAACACCGATCAAAAGTAAGTTTTTGGGGTTGCAGACAAGCTCTTTCTAATCAAACAAGAACTCTTGACCTACCCGCTTATCATTCTCTTCACGAACACCGAGAGCGGATATAAGGGCCTTCAGCCGTGCCCCCTCACCTGTCCCAAAGACTCGTTTTGAGGCTTTGGGCAACTTCAAATCGGTGCTGGCCGTCGGCTTGATCGACCATCCTACCTGGGAGTCGACTGTAATGGCCCTCTTATCCCAGGCTTTGACCTTGCCTGGGACATCACTCAAGATCCTCAAAAAAACTCTAGTTGGACCTAATCCCGATCCGTCCACCAGTACTTGGGGCAAAAAATAAAGAGTTTGCAAAGAAGGTACAATTCTGGTAAAAACCCAAGTAAACGACAGGCCATAGTATAAGCCATCACTGCTCGAATAATGTTTAACATCAGGTCACAAATGGCCTTGGTCTCACTCATTAATTTGACGAAGAAAAGGTCTAAGGGGAGACGCAGCCCGATTTTGAAAAAATCCGCAAAAAATAGCATTCTGTCTCCAAGTTTGCGGGATAACTCGACACCAGTAAGTTGTTCCATCTTTCTCGTCGTATAGTCATGGGGGTTTACACCCAGTGATGTAAGCCAATAAGTGACCTTGGCGGCAGTATCTAATGAGGCCCAATGTGCGGCATATTGGCTCTCATCGGCATCTGCAGTCCAGCCAAGCACAAGGGCCGAGGAAGTAGCCTCATTTCTTATTCGTGCAATATTTTTCATTCTACGGATCAACAGGATATCTGAGCTCGCCTCCCCCGAGTTGAAGGCCTCTTCGGCACCATCTCTTTGTTCGGGAGCAGGCAGTGTCACTCCATCACCACCCTGTTCTACCGCAGGCTCCTCTCCCTCAGCCAGCTGTTCTGGGCCAGGCCCGTCAGCGACCACACCACCCCTATTCTACTTCCCCATCAAATGGGCCATGCCCACTAGGGGAATCCGTAAGCACAATCACTAACACGCGAACGCGCACAATAATGGCCTCCCCGGACACAAACTCAGCATCGCTACCCGTTTCCGCTCCAATAAGAGGAATATCCTCGCTACTCAATGGGTCATTCTACCCACCATAATTATATGCCTCTTTTTCACTGCCCATGGACTCATCGCGCAACCTCATTGGCGAAGACATGTCTACAGAGAGATCGAGGAAAAAAAATGTCAGACTCTGCCCGACGCAGCAATTAATAGTTCAAAATAAAACCCCCCAAGTCTAGGTGCTCAAAAGGGCCATGCCCGCCTAGTA
This sequence comes from Codonopsis lanceolata, assembly GCA_013146195.2. Lineage (NCBI taxonomy): Eukaryota > Viridiplantae > Streptophyta > Magnoliopsida > Asterales > Campanulaceae > Codonopsis > Codonopsis lanceolata. The sequence goes on along the minus strand of CM028378.1, from coordinate 150,616,251 downwards.
AGTAAGGCAATTTGGGTCATTTTCCTCAATTTCTACCTATGGTCTGATTCCAACTTATGAATCCTACCCATAAACAAATGTAAATGAAGAACAAACCCAGAAATGCATAGAGATGGGCAAGAAACCTAGAAAAGGGCAAGAAAACTTATTGTCAAGATTTGGTTTGAAGCTTTCTGTTTGCACAATTGCTTTCAAAAAGAAAGCAAGGGAAGACTCTGAAGTCTAGGAGTAGAATAACCGTCGGAATCGAGGGGCAAAGGCACCGGAATTTGGAAATCTTTTGGGGAAACGACGACAAGAAGCAATATATTTCTCTCTCTAAAATCTCTCAAATGTGGTAAAAGAGGGAAAGGGAGGAAAGGCCTGGTTCTTATAGGCAAGATATTTTGAGTTATGGGGGGAAATGGACAATGCCAAGCACCCCAAACGTCTCCATTGCGCACGCCTCCATCAACTCACTCCACTCACTGATGGCTCACGTGCCTCTACACCTACTCGCCCTATTACTCTCCAACGACAAACTTCTCCAGAGCGCTCCATGTCCCTTCGCTAACGTTCCAGAGCGTTCCATTATTGCTTTTCGACCATATCTTTATCAACTCAGAAAGTTACAAGTGTTGGAGCCCGATACAAGAGCAACAACACCGAGCATAATCACTCCCCCACTCCGAGCATAAATACTCGTCAGGCAAGGAGCTAGGGGATACTGCCCGACCCAAACCCGGTCACGAGCAAGACACGAGAGGTCATCACGTCCCAGTCACGAAATCAATTATAGTGGGACCTACCAGCCTAGCAGGCAAAACGAGCAAGGTACCAGAGTAGAGAACAAGACGGTCATGTGAATCTTAGGTGAGAAAATTTCGTTAATTCAAATGACAGTGTTTAAACATAAGGTGCAATTTAAGAAAATGTTATAGTTGAGGGGCATATTGCTTTATTTGATAGTTGAGGGGGTTCTTTGTTATTTTCCCAAAATTTTATATAAAAAAAGTTAGAAATATGTTAAAGGCTTTAAAGGTCAAAATGTTTAAACCAATGAAATAATAAGAAATTGCCAATTTGCCATGCATGCGACTTTATTTAATCAGTTAATAGTACGCATGATATTGAGGATCATAGATGCTTAATGGAGCACCCACAAAATGCTTGATACAACATTTGATTTTATTTATTTTCTAATTCTGTATTGAATGATCTGAAAAAAAATTTTTTTTTTGAAGATTTGAAGGTCTAAAGGGTTGGGGGAAGGGGGGGGGGGGGGTCGTTGTTGCATTTTTTTTAAAAACGAGGGAGGCTTTCGGTATTTCAATAATTGGAAGGGGGCGGTTGGTAGTAGTGTTTTGAGTTTTATTTTTCAGTAAAATTTTAAAATAATAGTGAATAATTAATACATAATTATTATTGATTTTTTAAAAATAAATTTATATTCTATAATAATTGTAAATAAGTTCAGTAATTTTTGGTAAGTACTTGTTTTAGTTTGTGTTATCAAATGTTAAAAAAAGTAATGTGCAAATATATAAATGTTAAAAATAATAATTATTTATTTAAAAATGTTAAATAATCTATAAAAATTCATATTTATCAATAAAAAATATTAATGGAGGAGTAAATCATTTTCGAATTACTATTTTTTTCAATTATCTTCATCTATATACTAATATTTAAAAAGTATCTACGTACTTGTATTCATTTTCAAAAAAATAAATAAATTATACAATACTAATAATAAATAAATTCATTTAGAAAATTTAGTAAATAAATTATTTAATAAATTTAAACAAGTAATATAATTAATAAAATTTAATAACAAACATATTTAAAAAATATTCACTATGCACATTTACTATTTTAAAACTGATATTTAACAATTTAATTAAAAAAATATAAAATTTAAACTAACCTAATAGCAGCCCCCCCCCCCCCCCCCCCCGGCACAAAAACAATCCTGATTTCCGGCCAATTTTTTTGGTTAATATTTTTGAGCATTCTGGCCACTTTTTTTTTAGCATTTCGGCCACTCATTTTTGGTTAACGAGTAGGTGCAGAATAGGATCCTCAATAAATCGGCATGACGAAAAAACTCAGCATCGCCACGAATACATTACTTTGGCAGTTTATACAAATTTCTTAGTAAAAGCAATTTACCGTGAAAAAAGTTTTTTTTGGAAAAAGTCATACTTTTCTTGGCATTTGCTCCCTCGGTAACGTTGCTGAGGAACCGTAAATCCTTGGTAACAATTGCCTAGAAATTTGTCAAGGAATTGGTCCTTGGTAATTTTCGATCCATTATTCGAAAAATGAACATATTTCTTTGGGATATTTTTCTTACGAAATTACCTATGAATATATTTCCTTGGTATAAATAAAAAATTATTATATATAATTTTTAATCTCCTTGCTAAATTTCCTTGGTAATATTTATTTTGCCAATGAATATTTCCTTGATAAAATTCCTTGGTATCTATTTATTTTATTTAATATATTTATATTTTAAAGAATTCCAAGGAACTTTCCTTGGTAATATTTCTTGCTAAAGTAGACTATTAAGGAATATTCCTTGGAAAATTCCTAGGTAAAATGATGGTATATTTATTAATATTTACAAATGATGTGCCCGGCCCAGGCCGGGCCACGAGCAAAGCACGAGCTAGCATCACGTGCAGTCACGAGCATAGTCGGTAGGGTGACCACCGCTTAGCGCGTAGCTAACAAGACATCAAATCAAAGCAAAGCAAAGCTCCCGCATAGAGTCATGCCTCCGATTCTGGGTCATGCCTGGGACCACACTAACACTGGGCAAAGAATCGTATTCAACCCGTCCAAACTTGGTCGAGTACTAGCCTTGCCTGCCCGACCAAGGGCCATGCCCGGGATTCACATTTACTTCAACTCAGTCCACATCAAGTAGCCGGGCAGAGCCTTGCTCGTCTGAGCACGCATCGAGCAGGAAACTCTGGAAACTTGCTCCTCAAGACAAGTCAAAGGTTTCAATATCCGAGCAGGACACTTACCTTATCTGCTCCTACATTCACGCGGCCAGCCGCATATCATTCCTAAAATCAAGGGATTCTCTCCTTAATTGATTGGGTATCTATGGAAACTGAATCTCACACGGATTCTAGGTCATTAGGGGCCTATAAATACCCCTCCACGAGCCACAAACAAGGTACACACTCTTCCTTGACCCAGAAACTCTCTCAAATTCTCTCTTGACATTCACACCTAATACTTACTCTCACGCCAGAGTGGTTTCGCGAGGCCATGTCTTGCACTTCCACTAAGGTTTTTTGTGATCTTGATCAAGTTCAAGGAAGCAGATTCAAGCCCAGATATCCTACCCATCACACGGACGGCCCAAGCTGTGATTTTGCCACAATTTGAAAAATATTTTGGGAAGACACGGGCAAGTGATTGGCTCAGATCATTTCAGGCATAGATTAGAATGGTCGCCGATGTGGAAGCACTGAAGATGCATGCATTCGAGGGCGCACTCCAGGGAAAAGCACAATCATGGTTGGGTAGGGTCCCCCGGGGATCCATTGGTAGTTGGGAAATGCTCCGGGAAAAGTTCTTGGAGGAATTCGGCACTGCGGGTCCAACACCCAAAAATCGGTTCGATCTCGCCAAGATTAAACAAAGTGACAATGAGTCCTATGATAGTTATTTGAAGAGATTCGAGGAGATGCTCGATCAAGTGACCGCTACGAGTGACCCAGAGATCACGTTATGCTACCTTAACAACATGAAGACAGGACCGCTGAAAACAATGCTGGCCATGAATCCAGGGGCCTCGAAAGAAGAGTTGTTAGCAAGTTCTCACCTCTTCTACTCGATAGAGAGCGTTAAGGGCGATAAGACCAAAAACAAAGACAAGACTCAAGACAGCTCGGCCACGCCAGCTGACCAGAGCCCGGAGGGCAACAACCACCTGCGAAGAGACATGAAGAGAACATCTACCCCTGGACATAGATTTAGGGAAGCGCAATTCACCCCGCTGAACACCACATGGGAAGAGATCATGTTCCAAGTTGGAGATGCGCTGCCAGTTCCTTATCCACTCGATCCTGAGCTCGCTCACACCCGAGACAACACGAAGTACTGCGATTACCATCATGGTAACGGCCATACAACAGAGGAATGCTTTGTGCTGAAACGAGAAATACAAAAGTTGATCAATGCGGGCAAATTAGACCGCTTCAAGAGGGATCAGGGCGCGGGAAACAATGCAAATAATGACAGACAAGGGAGACCCCCGAGAGGAAGAGGTGGCCACGCCCCTCAAATTCAAGGGGTAGTAAACATGATCTAGTAGGAGCTCCCGTCCAACACTCAGCTCGGGAAACACATCTACTCCTTGTCCAAAGCCATCAACACACCAGCAGTCCAGTAGGCAGGGGAGCAGAGTATTTTCTTTACCTGCAGCGAGTTGGCAAGTACTCCTCTGGCATCCGAGCAACCGCTGGTTATTTCCTGTCTGGTGAACAACTGGCAAGTTCACAGGGTGCTGCTCGACACCGGGGCATGCAAGGACATCATGTATTACTCCTGCTTCAAGGGACTCGAGTTGTCCGACACCCGGCTCAAGCCTTACCTGGGGAAACTTGAAGGATTCACCAACCATCAAGTAAGCGTCAAGGGCATCGTTGAGCTCGAAGTCTACATGGGGGATGGAGCGCAAACCCAGACAGAGATGATCACTTTCCTGGTGATCAATCTCAACCGCCTTACAACCGATCCTCGGGCACCCCGCCACGGCCAAGTTCCGATGGTGACCTCCGTATTCTCACCAAGAGGCCAAGTTTTATACCGAGGACGGAATGGGTATCCTCAATAACAAGCCGCGGCAATGGGAATATGTTCGGATTCCCAAATGTAGAAGCGTAAAACTAATCGTGGACATTCCCGACTGCATCGCAGGCAGCCTCCTCGAAAAGGCGGTTCCAATCGATATTGCCTCAGCCTCCATCCCCATAAACAATATCGAACTCGAGGAACCTTCTAAAGCAGTTGACCCCTTGGAAACAGAGGAACCCGAGCAAACCCTGCACCAATGCCCTCAAGGCGCAAGACTAGACGCCTCGAGGCACAAGACATTGAAATTGATACTCTGCAAGTTCACGACGAGCCCGACATCAAGCCAGAGGGCGAGCTGGAAGATATTTTCATTAATCCCGCTTACCCCGAGTAGAAAATTAAAATCGGGCAGGCCATGCCTCCCGAAGCTCCGGAAAAGTTGATCGAGCTACTGAGGAACAGCTTGGATGTATTCACTTGGACTGTCGAAGACATGCAGGGTATCAGCGAGAGTGTTGCTTGCCATGATTTGAATGTGGATCTAACTTTTCGACCTATTCAGCAACGACCAAGGCAATACTCCCCAGAAAAAAGTGCAGCTATCAAAATAGAGGTCGAGAAACTTCTGAAAGTTGACATCATCAAGGAAATCCAGTACCCGACCTAGCTGGCAAACGTGGTAATGGTCAAGAAGGCCAATGACAAATGGCGGATGTGCGTCGACTTCACGGGTCTCAACAAAGCCTGTCTGAAAGACTGCCACCCGCTGCCCCACATAGATGTGCTCATAGGCTCCATAGCCGGGTTTGAAATGCTAAGCTTCCTGAATGTATACTCAAGGTACCACCAGGTCAAGATGAACAAGCAAGACAAGGCAAAGACAGCTTTCCGAGCAGCTGGGGGTCTCTACTGTTATAAGATGATACCCTTCGGGTTGAAGAATGCAGGGGCCACTTATCAACACATGGTTAACAAGGTCTTTGGCTCTTAGCTCGGCAAAAACATGGAAGCTTATATCGATGATATGGTCATCAAAACAAAAGGCCGTGGCCACACTCTTGACCTGGCAGAAACATTTGCCAATCTGCGCAAACATAGTATGAAACTGAATCCGAGCAACGCGCTGGGGGTCCGGAGCAGAAAGTTCCTCTGTTCATGGTCAACCAAATGGATAAAGGCAACCCCGGAGAAGATACAAGTTCTGATGGAGATGGAGAAACCTTACTGCATCAAGCATATACAGTGGCTGAACGACAGAATCATCGCCCTTGGTCGCTTCATCTCCTGGTCAGTGAAAAAATGTCTTCCATTCTTCAAGATCCTGCGCGACAACAAAGGTTTCGAATGGAATACAGAATGCGCCAAAGCCCTCGAGCAGCACATGGAATATCTTGGTAAACCCCCTCTCCTTAGCAGCCCCGTACCCGAGGAGCCTTTATATGTGTATTTAGCAGCCTGACGGACCAGGCTGTTGCCGCTGTTTTAGTTAGGGAGGAGGTAGACATTCAAAAACCTGTGCACTATGTATCGAAAGCACTCAGTCCTGTTGAGGGTCATTATTTTAATATAGAAAAATTAGCTTACTCGCTTGTCATAGCTGCCCGGAAATTAAGGGCTTATTTTTATGCATATGTAATCATAGTATACACTAACACGCCACTGCGCAAAGTCCTTCACAAGCCCAATTCATCGGGCAGACTACTCAACTGGTCAATCGAGCTCACCGAATTCCACATAGACTACTTACCCAGGTGGCCAATCAGGGCACAAGCTTTGGCCGACTTCTTAGTGGAAATAAGCTTCACTCAGCAAGAAGAACATGAAGCTCAGCAACCAGTGGAGCCTGGGCACGAGCAGCTGCCATAACCTCGACCGGCCTGCTGTTGGGATCTTTATGTGGACAGAGCAGCGAGCAAAGTCGGGAGTGGAGCTAGCATCCTTCTCATAGCTCCCGACGAGATCACAGAGTTCGAACTAGCACTTCGGTTCAGGTTCCCCGCCTCCAATAAGTTGTCGAGTACGAAGCAATGATCGCTGGTCTTGAACTCGCAACCACGGGCGTGGCGCCTCATCAGACTCGATTCACAACTAGTAGTTAACCAAGTCCAGGGGGAATATATGGTGCATCACTCTTCTCTGGTCAAATACTGCGAGCTCGTCAAAGAAACCTTGAAGAATTTCAAGTTCTGGGAGATCATCAGAATTGATCACGTTGACAACATGCGAGCAGACTACTTGTCCAAGATCACTGAAGCAAACTTAGCATTGTTGAATCCTTCAGTAATGATCGAACATTTGGAAACTCTGACCATTGATAGACCAGTGATAATGGACATCGAACCAGCGACCAGAAGCTGGATTGACGACTACAAGGATTACATCGAGCAAGGAATTCTACCTGCAGACAAAGTCAAGGCCACAACAAATCGTGAGCCAAGCCCTGCCGCTACTTCCTAGTAGGGGGAATCCTGCAAGCTATCTAAGGTCGACTTATAAGCTGATGTGTACCCCTGAGAGTTAACTGAGGGCGTTCTATATGAAGTACTAGAGGGAGAATGTGGTGGCCACCCAAGCACACGAGCTTTGGCAGAGAGGGTTATGCGCGTAGGATATTACTAGATTACTCTCAGGAGAGACGTCGAGAAATATGTCCGAGAATGTGACAAATGCCAAAGATACGCGAACATACCGAGACTGCCTTCCACCATGAAAACCCCAGTGGTCGCTGCTTGGCCTTTCGACATGTAGGGGATCGATCTCATCGGTCCATTCCCGCTTACACAATACAAATACAAATACGCAGTCGCCACTATCGATTACTTCACCAAGTGGATCGAGGTTAAGCCATTGGCCATCATTTCAGAGGCAAACATCATCAAATATGTTCATGATCAAGTATGTGCCAGTTTGACCTTTCGCGAGCAATCATTTCAGATCACGGCACTCAATTCTCAGACAAGTTCACAGCCGAGTGTGCTCATCTGGGCGTTAAGCATTTGAAATCATCTGTCGCTTACCCCTAGGGCAACGGCTAGGCAAAGGCCAAGAACAAGCAAGTATTGCACGCGCTCAAAAGGAACCTAGAGGCGCAGCCGAAATGGGCAAAAGAGCTGGCCTCAAAGGCGCCGTAACCACCGGCCCGCGATCCAACCGAGGAAACTCAATTTGCGCTTACATACGGATCGGAGGCTATGATCCCGGTAGAAATGGCCTTGCCTAGCTATCGAGTTTCCCATTACACCAGCGTAATAATCGCCTGTTCGCAATAGACCTTGATCTACTCAAGAAAGGAGGCCGGATGCACCACTTAGATGGTCAACTACAAGCAG
>CM028378.1:150558910-150608022 GCA_013146195.2 Codonopsis lanceolata | reverse complement strand
AAACCCCGTCCAAACTACGCCAAATCAAAACCCATAGGTTATAAGTGATCCTAGCCTAGTTGTTAGGTATCCACCTCAAATCCCGGTCAAAAATCCCAAAATAAGCCGTTACTACGCTGGAGTAACGAGCTAAAAAGTCAAAAACTAAGTCTAGGTTCATGGCCAAAAGGCCAAAACCTACCCAAATAAAGCATCACTACACTTAGAGTTGATAAGCCCAACCTCAAAACATCAATCAAATCAAGCAGGTCATCTAGTTCAATTCAAAACAAAAAAGACCCCTCTCAGGAGGACGGAGCGAACACCACCGCTCTAAAGGTAAAACAACTAAGGCGTTTTTATTTTTTTGTATTTTTCTCTTTTATTTATTTTCAAAAATTGTTATTTAAATCCGGTATAATGTAATATAAGCCGTTGTCTTTGCCGGATTAGATTAGGAAATATTATGTAAAAAGCCGTTATAATGGCCAAATATTCTTAAATATGTTTGTAATTATTGGAAGGAGGCATTGCTGAGTCCGTAAATAATGTAGCCACGAATGTCATTTAATTTCCCTTGTCAAAATAAGACCTTATTTATTTGCTAGATTAATATAACAATGAGCATACTTGACCAAAAGCGTTTTGAGGCGAAAGAGGCGAGTTGGGTGCCTAACACCTTCCCAACTCGTAACTTAGCCTCGAACCCGCTTTCTAAAATCTGGGTTTTCCTTTGCCTTAAAATAAAGGTGGCGACTCTAAACTTTCGGATCGGTGGGGCCTCGCAACATTCCCTCTTTGCACTTTCTGTTCTCCCTAAAAAGGGAGATACGGGAATGGAGGGAGTGATGTATTCCCATATCTGGTATCCCTAAACAAGGGATAACTTGATGCGGGAAACCAAGCTCCATAGCGATCGATTGGGCCATAAGGCTATTTTAATAAATCCATAAGTGGGCGTCGCAATATTTTCTTGCACTTCTCTTTTCTCTGAGAAAGATAAAGGGGAGAATGAGAATGGAAAGGTAATGCATTCCCATATCATTTATCCCGAAATAAGGGATAACGACATGAGAAACCTTTAGTTCCCATTTTGGATACAAAATCCACTCAAGGCAGCAGAGGCACATTCCAACGTGCTAACATAGGCAGACTCTCTCGCGCTTTGGTTTAGTCTTCCCCTAAACAAGGGAGGGTGGAGCAGGCAAGGTGGTGTCCCGCATCCGCGTCACGGCACCCTATCAAGGGCGCGGGCGCGGGTCGCACCGAGAACCTCACGGTGGCTCTTTGGGGAGTTGTTTTTTTTTAAATAAAATGGAGGCTAGACTCATAAAATAAAACTTTTTTTGTTTTTCTTTGTTTAAGCTGCTTGTATGCTCGTTATATTAATTTCGCATTTCAATAAAGTGTTCCCATTACGGCCGTGGCTATATTTGTGGATATGATCCTCCATCGCGGCGATCTCGTTCAGATACACATTACGGACATGTTTAAGAGTATAAAAAATTCAAAAAAAAAAAAAATATATATATACATAAAATTTTTTGAAAAAATAATAAAAATGTATATATCTATTATATATATTACAATAAATTCGAGGCGACACAACAAAAGAATTTGGGTTTACTTCTCTCCTCATTTATTATTCGGTTCATTTTTTCACTTTATTACGTATATTTGTACATATGCATTCATCTTTGTCATTTTATTTTGGGGGCATAGGACCAAAATTTGTAATTAATAGGGATAGATAGTTTCCCCACTTTTCTTTCTATTTCTTAAAATGGTGTGCTTGCTTGCTTGCTCAAAAATAAAAAGCGAGAAAATCCACATATAACGACAAGACAGGCCAAATGTTTTATTTTACTTACATATCTGTAAAATAAATAAAGATTTTCTTGCTTTCTAGATACACATGCACGCGTATATATTCAGTGTTACCCTACACCATGGCCGACCTACCCATAAGCCAACGTTAGAATGCATATAGTTTTTGGGACACTTCCGGAAGGGGTTTTGCATCTTTGAATTATGGGTGGCTGTCAAAAAAAAAAAAAATCAAAAAATATATATGTCAAAAAAAAAAAAAGCGCAAGTTCGAAAAAAAAATATACATAGTAATTGCGCACAAAAAATATATACAATAAATAATAAGCAGGGGCGATTTATAATTCTCGGATGCTCGACCTAGACCATTTCGGATGGTGGATCTGGAAAGAGTATAGGCCCTTCAGGACGATCCGGTCTGGGGAGTCGAAAGGCGGGTGGAATACGTTGGTCCTATACTGCGGAGAAAGAATCCACTATTCGGGAAAAGTCTGAGGCTGTCAAAATAAAAGCGGTGCTTATCAGGTCAATTGTAGGGAACATGAAAATAATAATAATAAAATATTAATAAAAAGGCGTACTGTACTCAAGCCGATAGCCTCCATCCGGCCTTCGATACCTACCAAACCCCATTTTCCTCGAGACGGCCGAATTTGGAAAAGCGAGCAGTACTTGGCCGGTTGATTCGGAAGATAGTCTGTCGAATCGGAGGGTATCGGTTTCGAATCGAATCGGGACAAACTTGATTCGGCAGACATATAGAACATGGCGGCGAAACAGTCGGCTATGAGTGATTCGGGGGGCTCAGGGTATTTTCCGCCTCGGCAATACAAAAATGGCTAGACCAAAATTTGGAAGCATTTATTGATCATATAAAGAGTCAAGCGGTTGATGTAATAGAAAATTTTAAATCTAGTGGTGAGAAAATCCCTTCCCTGCGGTCCCCAAGCATCAACCTTCTATGTTCCTCCAAATCCAACCTCCCAACCAAACACCAACCCACCAACCCGAGAATCTATATTACCCAAATTCCACCAACTCAGAACCCTTATAATGCCCAAATTCCACCAACTCATGATCCATACTATCCAAATCCTATCCAATCAAAATCCTTATCCAATCAAAATCCTTATCCAATCCAATATCCTATCGACCCAATATCCATATCAATCAATATCCATATCAATCAATATCCATATCTGTCCAAAATCCTTATCAATCAAAATCCTTATCCAAACCAAAATCCTATATTATCCAAAACCCAATAACCCAGACCTTTATCGACCCAATACCCATATCCGGACGGCGAATCCTTATAATGCCCAAATTCCATTAACCCGAACCTCTTCTTGTCAAAATCCACCACCCGAATCCTACCTTCAACGACAGGCCGGAAAATAACCCGACTTTCCTAAATCCGACCAACATATACCAAAACCCAACTTTCCGTCTGCACGCCAAATTGGAGGCTGACATCGAAGATGTGAAAACCATGTTGCTTAAAGCTCTAAACCAGGGAGTTTCTAATGAAAATTTGGGGGGACAGCTTCCTGGGTATGATAGGCAGAGGTGCTGATTACAAGAAGTTCCCTGCTGAGTTTGGGTCTACTTCTAATAAACCCTCGCTGAGCTTACATCGGCTACTACGGCCGTCACTTTTGGCGCCCGCAGTCTAGTGGACTACTTTGGATATATTGCCCTATTCCTTTCCACTAGCCTTACAGTTTGGTCATCTACCAATCCGCTCCCAAAATTGAGTACCCCCCATTCCTTTCCCTAGCCTTTCACGGTTTGGTCATCTACCAATCCGCTCCCTACAATTGAGGATCCCAAACCCCAGGTCCTCAATAATGTAATAAACCCTGTACGGTGTGCTTTTAATAATAATCTAAACGTCTTTGCTTATTTCTTAGTTGCACATGCATTAAAAGACACATTAAATAATTATAATAATGAGTCATTTAATAGGACCCAAAAGAAAAAAAATGTTTGCTTGAGCTTGTAAAGTCAGTAGAGCCAGAGACATCATCAACGACAGCGAAGATCGATCCACCATCAATCAGGAATGGACAAGGAAATCAAAAGAAGTCAAAATCGGCAACTCCCTGCAAGGCTCTAAAAAAGAATAACACTCATGGATCTCCTCAAAGAGTTCGTGGACATGCTTACTTGGTCCTATGAAGATGTGTCAAGGGTAGACCCAGCCATAGTCAAACACCGGACCCTCATATGTCCGAATGCTCAGCCAATCAGACAAAAGCTCCACTGCATTAAGCCAGAATGGTCGCTACAAGTTGAAAAAAAAAAAAGAAAGCATGAAACAGTCGCACGTCAACTTCATTCGGGTAAAAAAAAAAAAAGAGTAAAAAGAATTAAAAAAAAAAAGAAGAAAAATTCGAGCAGAATAAAAAAAATATACCCGATCTGGTTGTCCAATATAGTGATCATTCCCAAGCCCAACAGTTTTTTTTATCAACGACATGTTGGGTTATAGTCAAATCAAAGGCAGCAGGAGACCAAGAAAAGACGTCATTCATCTCCCTTTGGGGGACCTACTGCTATCATGTCATGTCGCCTGGGCTAAAAATGCTGGGGGCTACTTATCAAAGGCTGCTACCCCTCTCTTCCACGATGTGTCATATATGGTCAAATGATCCAGTCAGGAGATGTCGTACTCCTCACAAGTCAGGAAAGAAGACCTTGTTCAGCCCTTCGATCTTAACAAGCTCAAAAGGTATTATGCTTGAACCACCCTATACGACAAGTGCTTCCCTCTCCATCGCTAGGTTGAAAACCGAAAAGGGCGGCCTAGGCAAAAGTTAGGGCATTCAAAAAAAAATGAAAAATAAAAAGGAGAAACAAGGGCTCGCTAGGCTGAAAACTCGAAAGGGCGGCCTAGGCAAAAATTAGAGCATAAAAAAAATAAAAAAATAAGGGCTCGCTAGGTTGAAAACCCGAAAGGGCCGCCTAGGCAAAAGTTAGAGCCAAACAAATAAAAAATATATATCAGGAGAATAAGGAGAGGGAAGGCACTCTTTGAAACCTCGACATCTTACCTCCAGTCTTGACAAGATGCAAGGCTCGACGAGAAGAAAAAAGAAAAACCACGACATAAGCTCACAATAAAATACTAAAATATAATATTACGGGTCCTAAGGTGCAACTTAGGAATAATTGCAAAAGAAATTTAGATTATGCATTAATGGCATTTGTACATATCTATTATTGCCTATACCCCTTTGTTTTCCCGAAACAATCATTTTTCTTGCGCCATAGCCCCGAGTGGTCCATCGATGCTGCGTCCACCAAGCCGGCCCATATACTCCTGCGGCGCGAGGAAGCTCTAGACTCATCAGCATGAGAGCCACCAGATGTGTCTCCCTCTTCATCATCAGCATCTCCGTTTTCCTGAGCAGCTGTGTTGCTCGGACCCGCTTCATCAGTTCTGAAACCAGCACCCCATAAAGGTGGGGGAGGAGGGGCAACCATCTCTTGTTCCCAAGGGTTGTCTATTCGCTTGCCAAGCTTAGCGCGAGGCTCACCGCCCGGTTCTGAGCCGTACCCAACCGGTCGAGGGAGGATCAGGCATTTCCTGTTCCCATGGGTTGTGCTGTTGACCAACGTCACTCACTCTGCGGGAAGTATTGCTGGGACCCGCAGTATCCGGTCCGGGGGCCGTCTGGGCATCGAGACCATGAACCCGTCTAAATTCCGCTTCCAAAGCCTGAGGAACAACCAATCCTGAACTATCAATGTCCTCGCCTACTTCCAGTAGGCGAACATCCACTCCATTGGTTATATGATGGCCCAGGATACGTCTCAAATCACGCCGAATAGGGCGAGACAGCCCCTCAGCAGCAACCATAACCCATGCCAGATACCCAAGAGATAGAAACATATAATCCGAATATGGGTGTGCTACCTCCAGCCTTTCAGCGTCCCTGAGCCACATGTCCTGAATGGCGGGACCCAGACGGTCATTGGTAAGCTCCCTTCCCATGTATATAGGACGGGAGGTGTCTGGGATGATTTGCTCTCTTCCAAACTGCCGCAAGATCCGGTCAGGCTGGTAAAAAGAAGTTCTATAAAGGCCCAGCATCACCACTTGGCTGTATTCCTCTGAGTGACGAAGGAAGAACCGGATCCCCCAGTGGCGGACGACCCAGACTATATCCAGTGAGCCCCGATGATAAAAATGACGGGTCCAGTCAGTATCGGAATAATTAGTCTGGGGGAAAGGCACGCGCATTCCATAAAAGGAAGGATCATAAGCAGCTCCGAAAGGCACGGGAGCCTGGATCCAAAGAAAATGCTCTTCCAGCCACATATGGATCAGAATAGGACTGATGAGAACAATTCATTCAGCGACAAAGCGATCGGGCAGTGAGAGTCTCTGCCAAAACCACCGGAACGATGTTCAGCCGGCGATCCCGAGCCTGTAATGCTAAGTCTACGACCCGCTCATCCACTAACCCGGGTAGACCGACTATCAAATATCTCCCTACTAAGCAGAGAAAGAGTGCTGTTAGTCTACGCCGCTGATAGTCCATGTCATCTTCAATATATTCCGTGAAGGCTTCAGGAAGAACCATCAAGTTAAAAGAATCCCCATTGAAAAATCCTGGACTAGCCCGGCGGGTAGAATGGAAAAGTTCCCTAATAGCCATGTACGGACGCCTATTATAGGCAGGTACCGCGATCTGACGAGTAGGTGCCACTCCAAGCATAGCACAGAACTCTTCAAAGGTGGGACACATTTCGTTCATGCCAAAGTTAAACAAGTGATCCGTAGGAGACCAAAACCTGGCGGCTCCCCTCAGCATGTCCCAATTGATTATAACGTTCCTCCAGGATAAAAGGCACCTGAACCCGAAAAGATGTTCGAACAAATCCCTTTCGTCAGATCGCAAAGAAAGGATCCAGAAATCTAGAGCATTTTCATAAACTTCAATCTCCAGAGCTGTCGGAATACGGGCGGCCATCTATAAGAGATGTGAGAATTTTATCGTGGCTGAAAGAAACTATGGCAAGCAATCACAAGAGGCTGGCAAGTTTAGAAAGAAAGAAGGAACTGAATTGGCGAAGAACTGATCTCGTTTCGGTCAGAATTTATACCGCAAACGGA
Source organism: Codonopsis lanceolata (assembly GCA_013146195.2). Taxonomy (NCBI): domain Eukaryota; kingdom Viridiplantae; phylum Streptophyta; class Magnoliopsida; order Asterales; family Campanulaceae; genus Codonopsis; species Codonopsis lanceolata. The sequence continues at coordinate 150,601,091 of CM028378.1, read as the reverse complement.
GAAGACGGACAATTCAGCGCACAGTGCCCAAATAGTAACGAAAATAGTGTCTGAATAGGAAAACCATGGTGCCACCAAGAAGCCTCTTGGTGCCGCACCATGGCCCTCCTTGGCGGCACCGAAAATGTCTACTGTGCAATGAAAATTTTGCCTGGTATCCTGGTTTGGTGCTCCGACAATTTGCTGCTCCTGCGTCTGATCGTGGAAGGAAAAGAGGACCTATAAAGAAGGCTACAACCACGGATTCAACAGGCACAACGCACCGAAAAAAAAAAGAGATTCGGCCATCTTTCCGTTCCGATATCACCCGAAAAGCCCGCTCTTATCCAAAGGTGTATTCTTAAAAATCCTTTTTTCAGAGTACAGCGTGCCATTACATCTTAGATGTTTGGCATAGTTTTATTTTCTGCGTGAATTTATTTTTGCATGTGTAACATATTGCATCATATACATTATATTGCATTATTTCATAATGTTTGTACAGATTTCTTTTACAAAAAAAAAATATATACAAAAAAAAATGCAAAAGAAAAAAGAAATACTAATGTTCGCAGGAAGTCAAAGACTAATGTGCTCGGGACGACTGGCTTCTGGGAAAACTACCACCCCGGGACCCGTCGCGACTCCTCGACCTCTGCCCCGGCCGCGGTTCGACCCGTCATCATCATCATCATCATCACCGTCGTCATCTCGACGTTTGGGCCGCCACGCTGAGCTGCTCCCTGCGAACCTGAAAAAAAAAAACAACAACGGGGTAAGTTCTCTACCCTTATCTCCTTCTCTGTACAGTCCTTGAAGTAAATAATAAACATATCGCATGTCTTATACTTCATGATTTTTACAATAATTTTTTCTTAGCAAAAATAAAAAAAAATCTTGTTCACAAAAAAAAAAGAGAAAAGAAAATAATAATTCTTTAAATTGTCACATACTATTTTCATACATGTAAATAAAAATCATTCTTTTTCATAAAATCCATTAAAAAAAAATTCATTCATAAAAAAAAAACAACAATTCATATATGTAATTAATTTTACATCTTAACGTACATATTATAACTGCATTTGTCATGAGCATAATAAAATGTGGAAAATTCATATATCATCTCATACATGTTCTACATTGCATCTGCATCAAATAAAATAATTCATACATGCATATTTTGCATTGCATTTGTCCAATAAGCTGCCATAGAGGTACGACAAGAAAAAGGCAAAGTACCACCAATCATCAAAATAAATATCTTTGTGGTATTTACTATACACCTGCAGCATTTGCATGCTTGGAAAATAAATTTAAGGGCATGAAAAATATCTGTTTTGTCCCATTTTTATCCGAAAATATGCCCAAAAAGTGTTTCGAAAAAATTAAATTTATACTCTGAATATTCCGTTTCGCCATTCTATTGCATGCAAAAATGTGATTTAGTGTAAAACATGCATCATATAGCCACATTTGCATTTAGAACATAAATCATGCATAATAGGGTCAAATAGTGACCACTATTTCAAATCATGCATCGCAAAAATAAATAATAGAAATTACATACATTATCACTCAATTACATCATTTAGGCATAAATAGGACATGCATATGCATCACTAACAAAGTCAAGAGTGCTCCAAAAGTCCCAAACAGTGCAGGAATTTAGCAGATCTGAAAAATAGCCAGGAAAATTGCTAGAAAAAAGAAATCTTACAGTGGTTAAGGGAAGATTGGACACGTGGGTGTCCCGATCTCGCAAAAGGTTGCCCAGTCATCCTTGAGACGTATAATTGAGCGGTTCGAACCAAGCTAGGAGGTTCCTCCTCCTACCACCATTCAGGCGCACGGTGCTTTTCCCTTCCTGGATCGTGAAGAAGAAGCCATCTGCTAAGTAAAACACTGAAATTGGCGGAAGAAAATCGAGAAAAGGAGCAAAAATGAAGAAAATAAAAAAGAAGAAGCAGGAAGGCAGTGGCTATGGCAACGGAGCAGCAGAAGAATGAAATGAAGAAAGAAGAGAAAGAGGAGCAGTAGCTCCTTTCTCACAAATTCCCGTCCACTTAAGGGAGGAAAAAGGGAATTTTCCCTTTTCCCCCTCCGAAGTTTGCAGCTGCAGCACTTTAGTCCTTAGATTTCAAAGTTTCCAAAATGGTCCCTGAGCCTAACAGAAAGTTAACAAAGTTAGTCTTGTTAACTAAAATTTGCAACCATTCACCAAAGGACGAAGGAAATGGCTTCCCCAGCAGATCAAGAAAGAAAAGAAAGAGAAGAAAAAGAAGAAAAAGAAAAGAAAAAAGAAAGAAAAGAAAAGAAAAGAAAAGAAATCAAAAGAAAAATCAAAAGAAAAGAAAAAAAGAGCAAGCAAAAATAAAATTCCCAGCATCAGGCCGAACTACGTTTGGTCTGATTCCTTGAAAAGGATACGTGAGGCGACCTACATCGGTGAGGTCCGACCATCACAATAAAAAAATTAAAAAAAGAAGAATAAATTCCTCGGCAAGAAGAGTGGCGTAGACGCCGAATCACCAACTGGCGACCACCGAAAGGTAAGTCAGTGATTCCTACCCTGACTCTAGAATAATTTCCTTTTTAGGAAAATTTGCTTTGTTTTTCAAAATAATAATAAAAAACTCTTTTTCAAAATGAGTTTTGATTTCAAAAACACACAAAAAAAAAAGAGGAATATTTCAAAAACAAAAAAAAAGAGGAAAATTTCAAAAACAAAAAAAAGAGGAATATTTCAAAAAAAAAAGAGGAATATTTCAAAAACACAAAAAAAGAGGAATATTTCAAAAACACAAAAAAAAAGAGGAATATTTGAAAAAACAAAAAAAAAAAAAGGGAGAAGAAAAAAGAGGAAGGAAAAAGAATGTTTTCCACTTCACAATTTTCGAAAATACTTGAAGAATGATCAATTCGCCGTGCTAGGCGACGGATCTTTAGTCGAGCACAATTTTCTGGATATCTGAAAGTTTTCGGGATATGTCTGGAAACAAGACAGCGATCAAGGCCCAGACATACTTAGAAAATTCTTCTTAACACATTTCAACTACAAGGTATTGACCGGTTGAAATTGTGGTAACAGAAAAGCAATTCGCAGTGTTCGGCGATGGATCTTTAGTCAAGCACAATTTTCTGGATATTTGAAAGTTTTCGGGTTATGTCTGGAAACAAGGCGGCGGCGATCAAGGCCCGGACATAATTAGAAAATTCTTCTTAACACGTTTCAACTACAAGGTATTGACCGGTTGAAAGGTGGTACGAAAAACATTCAAATCTTCATACCGTATTTGACAACGGTTTCGGACCGAAGAATCTGACTTTTTTCGAAAACACAAAAATCTTTTTCCATTATAGTTTAAGGTTTTGGCCTGAACTACGCTTGGTCTGATTTCCTTTAATAGGGAATACGTAGGCAGCCTACATTAGTAGGTCCGACCATCAGAGCACATTAAATTCACATCTGCTTAAAACTTCGATAATTTTTTATAACCGACTAAAAATGTCTAGGTTATAGAGTTTGGATAGCATGTTCCTATGCATTATAACTGCTACCAATTGCATTCTCCCGTTCTTAAATGAACGAAATTGGAGAGTCTCTTGTTTATCAACGATGTTCGTCTACTTAGTAAGCCGTAAGGTTACCCGTAGACTCCATCGTTGAGGGGCTCTGTAGACACCCCAATTTCGTACCCCTGGTATGTGACTGACATAAAATATCAAGAACTGTTAAAACTTAACAAATGTCAAGTTGCAGAAGTCAAAAATGCGAAAGGAAAAGCAGGATGCGCGAAACAGTGAACTGCAGGGGCTAAAGTGCAAAATTTTCAAAGTTTAAAAGGGGCTTGGTGCCGCCAATAGCACCCATGGTGCCGCACCAAGCATTGACTTGGCCGCACCATGGGATGTCCTGTTCATCTCTCTCACAATGAAATAGTACAACTATTAAAGCACGAAGTACAAGTTGTTGATGCAGGCTGAACAAACGGAGAAATGCCCAGCGTGTCCTGCCTCTCCAGTATAAATAGGAGACCCCGGCTCCCAGTTTACGAACACATTTTCATCCGCGATTTTTGATCGCAGCGAAGCTCTGCTTCGTTTTCTCCGATACAGTTAGTACGAGAGGTGCGAGATAGGTGAGTGGAAGCCCCTATAATCTCCAAACCCCGTCCAAACTCTGCCAAATCAAAAACCCATAGGTTATAAGTGATCCCTAGCCTAGTTGTTAGGTATCCACCTCAAATCCCCAGTCCAAAAATCACAAAGTAAGCTGTTACTCTGCCCGAGTAACGAGCTGAAAAGTCAATAAATTAAGTCTAGGTTCCGCCCAACCAAAAAGGCCAAAACCTACCCAAATAAAGCTGTCACTCTGCCCGAGTTGATAAGCCCACACTTCAAAAATCAACACAACACACACACAGACAAAAAAAAAAAAGACTCCTCTCAGGAGGACGAGCACACCACCGCTCTAAAAGGTAAAACCTTTAAGAGCGTTGTTATTTTTATTTATTTATATTTTCTGTCTTTTTATTTATTTTCAAAAATTGTTATTTAAATTCGGCGCAATGTAGCCAATATAAGCCGTTGTGCTGCCCGGATTAGATTAGGAAATATTATGTAAAAGAGCCGTTATAATGGCCAAATATTCTTAAATGTGTTTGTAATTATTGGAAGGAGACGGTTGCGAGTCTGTAAATAATGTAGCCACGAATGTATCTGTTTAATTTTCTCTTGTCAAAATAAGACCTTATTTATTTGCTAGATTAATATAACAATAAGCATACTTCAGCCAAAAACGTTTTGAGACCGAAAGGGCGAGTTAGGTGCCTAGCACCTTCCCAACTCGTAACTTAGCCCCCGAACCCGCTTTCTAAAATCTCTGGTTTTCTTTTTTGGTTTTCCTTTATTTTTGCCTTAAAATAAATGTGGCGACTCTAAAAGTTTCAGATCCAGTGGGGCCTCGCAACATTCCCTCTTTGCACTTTCTGTTCTCCCTAAAAGGGGAGATGGAGGAGTGATGCATTCCCATATCCTGGTATCCCCTAAACAAGGGATAACTTGATGCGGGAAACCTATAGCTCCCATAGTGATCTGAACGGGCCATAAGGCTATTTTAATAAATCCATAAGTGGGGGCGTCGCAATATCTTTTCTTGCACTTCTCTATTTTCCCCTAAAAGATAAAATGGGAGAATGAGAACGGAAAGGTAATGCATTCCCATATCCTGTTATCCCCGAAATAAGGGATAACCTGACATGAGGAGACCTTTAGTTCCCATTTTGGATACAAAATCCACTCAGGGCAACCGAGGCACATTCCAACGTGCTAACATAGACAGCACTCCTCTCGCACTTTGGATTTCGTCTTCCCCTAAACAAGGGAGGGTGGAATGAGAGCAGTGGTGTCCCGCATCCGCACGTACGCGCACCCCTATCCAAGGGCACGCGGGGCGCGGGAGCACACCCCGGGAACCTCACAACGTCCAGATACAATGAACCTGGTCTAGTCCGAATGGGTGATCGAATGGGCATTCGGCTGGTTCAACGAACCTGTTCGCTACCCTTGGATTCCAAAGTTGCAATCCTTTGCGAAAGACCACCACAACTCTTCAGTTAGTATATATAGACCCCTTGGTTTGATAATCAGTTACACCAAAACATACTTGCATCTAGAATTGTTAGATTGAAAGATATCACTCCATATTGTTGCATAAATTTTGTTCGAGTCTTGGAAGTTCTAAACACCGATCCAGTTTGCCGAAATCCGAGTATTGAAGTATTGTCTACTCAGATTGAAAAGTCGTTGCATCTTAGGGACGATTGCCGAGAACCGTGAAGCACAGTATGAGGCAATTTCGTCTTGCGGAGATCGTATCCAACACGAGCCTCGACTTCAAGTTGTTGTTTTAATTAATTATTATTATAATAATAATTAAATTTATCTTCATCTCCTTCTTCTATTTCAAAATACTGTCATTTGTTATTCTGGAAAAACCTACAACAAATACACAACAGAAAGAACACATTGCAGCTATCCTACAAGAATACGTTGATGGCTTAAAGTGGTATGATTTATCTATTGATTGACATATTAGAAAGAAGAAATAATGATTTTTTGAATCGCAATTTATAAATTTTTGAATCACAATACATTTTCGTAGCGTACCCCAAGCTCATTAATGGTATCACAATCATTTCACTATTGAACCGCAGTGCAAAAATTAATACAAAAAATTGATGAACCACGGTGCAATTAGACTAGTCAGTTGAACTATTGAACCGCAATGTAAAAATTAATGCAATAAAATTGATGAATTATAGTGCAATGAGACTACTCAGTTAACTATTGAGGCTTGGTGCAAAACTAATGCAATAAATTGATGAATCGCGGTACAATTAGACTAGCCAATTAAATTATTGAATCGCGGTGTAAAAATTAATACAATAAAATTGATGAACCGCGGTGCAAAAATAATGTCATCCGTAGCACGCCTACGGTTCATTAAGGTTATCCTAGTCATTTTGTCACAAAAAGTGATTTTTTCTAGTAGAAAAAAGAGAGAGGGTACTTTTGCGATTTGAAACTTCAAAAAGTGGATCGACCCACAATTTTTTCTAAAAAAACCCAGTTGGTCAACCCAAGCCCAAACTCAAATAAAATGGGGAGAAATTCGGGCCGATCCATGTGATGGAATTATAACCGAAAAAGTCTCATACATTTGTTTTAAACCGGTAAAGTACACTTTTGAAGGGAAAATAATAAAGATACCCTTAATTTAGGAAAGACGCGAGGACATTGCCACTACCCAAATTTGGGCATCGCAATAAAAAACCACTACCCAAATTTGGGCATCACAAGGAAAATTTTGGGAATCGTTCAAAATTTTAGGCGTCGTTCAAAATTTTAGGTATTGCTCAAATTTTTGGGCAGCACAATGCAAAAGCCACTGCCCAAATTTGGGCATCACAAGGAAAAATATTGGGCATCGCTCATCATTTTTGGCATCACTCAATATTTTGGGCTTCAAACGAGCATCGAAGAAGGGGAGAAGGCGAGGAACGTACCTGAAATTGTCAATTGTGATTTCATTCATTCCACAGCTCCACTATAGAATACTCAATTGCTTTCCATTTGACAATATCTTGATATGAGCCCTACTTAAAGATTATATTCCCCTATATAATGGATTGGATAAGAAAAAAGTGGGTGTTAATTATGATTTCATTCACATCTGCGAATCCATTTCTTTTTACTCTCGTCTTCTAGTTGAATGAGTCCTAAGGTGATGGATTCCTAATATCTTAGGCTTTTCTACCACAACAAACATAGGATTTCGTTCACCTACCCCGAGCCCAAAATGGTATATTTTATCTCTTTTCATCTTCTGCACTTTGATAAGCACAAAATTCATAGAAAGAGGAAATAAATGAACACGTTAAGGGGGAGAGGGAAAGCTTTTGCTATTTTCTTCTCCCCCAAACCAGCCACTCCTCTTCCAAGAGTAATGGTTTGGTTTCCGAAAAATATTGTTTCAGTTTTCACTTGCTTTTCATTGAAGAGTGAGAACGATGACATTTAAGGAAGGAAAAAAAAAAGGAAAGTATACTTTTGCTGGTTAAAAAAAAATAGAACCCTTTAGCGGTTAACAATTTAGAAAATGATACTAGGCCACAATTATCTCAATAAAATGACTAAATAAACAAAGTAGGCCTAATAAATTAAAACAAGCCCATTTACATTATTACTCAAAATATAAATATTAACAAAACTTTGGTATTTTACAATTAACTTGTCCAAAATTCTCTAGATCACACAATGACTTGAGGATACTAGTTTTTTAAATTTTTTTTAGTGTTTTCTCTTTTCTGGTATTTTCTTCCAATTAATACTAGATAGTGCTAATGTTGACTACAAATTGTTTAGACACATAGTATGTGGAACAGACTTAGCGAAAAGTCACGTAATGAGAACTGAGATCTACATAAATGTAGCAGATGATATGTCCTAATTTTAAATAGGAAAAACTTGGGTAAAACAATATTATAATTTTTTTTGTAAAGCTGAACTTTTTTTCCCGATTCATCGTATGTTAGTGAGTTAAGTTGTAAGATGGTGGAGCTCCGCCAGATAAAGATGCGTAAGATGATCTTACAAAAAACTTACTCATCTTAAATTATTTTTTTGTTGGTAATTATTTAAAATTAAATGCTACTCCCTTTGTCCCAAAAAATTTGACGTTTTGAAGTTTTTTACACAGACCAAGGAAACATATTGTAAAGACTAAACTGTCTCTATCAAACATTAATAAGGTGTCTTAATATTATTGTCTAAAGAGTCAAACACAAGTTACGGAATCAATAAATATTGGTAGAAATAGAAAAAAAAAGTGAAAAAGTTCCTTAAAAATTACAAAGTATCATTTATTTTGGAACAAAAAAACTCTTCCAAAACGTCATATATTTCGGGACGGAGGGAGTAACATATTAAGTGATATGATATTTGATTAATCCTATGTTTTCCGTAATGTCGTGTAAATTATCACTTCGAAAAAACTCGGTATTATCAAGGACAATTTACTAAAGAAATATAATTTCATGGTAATTCCCGTGGAAATTACCTAGGAATTCTATTACCCGAATAAGCTGAGGAAATTACCAAGGAACAAATTTTATTACATAGTGATTGCCAAGGAATTCAGAGAGGAGTTATATATGTTCGTATGGAAATTTCCAAGGATTTGGCCAAGGAACCTAAATTCCATGGGAAATACCGACGAATTTCGTGAGGAAAATAATTCATATGGGTATTTACATGGAATTTACCAAGGAATGTATTTAGCTAAGAAACTACCAGGAAATAATTCATCTAAAACTACTAGGGGTATTTTTCATTGAGAAATTTTGTGGATCCAGTTTTGGCACTAAATTTCCTCCAAATTTAATGGGCGACAACATTCACATTCCTTGATCCTATTTTCACCAAGTTCATTGTGAGTTTTGATTTAAAATTTGGGTTGAAATTGTTTACCAAACTGATATTAGATTCAAGATCTTTGTATCAAGTTCTTTTTTTATCGTTGAGATTTTTTACAAATGTGGATACTTAGATATTGTTTTGAATGAACAAGTGGTTGTTTGATATTGTTTGGAATGAATATATGTTAAAGATATATTTTTTAATGTTTATTAAGATTTTCAATATTTGTTCAGGTGCAAATATTATTTGTAAATATTAATAAATATACCATCATTTTATCTAGGAATTTTTCCAAAGAATATTCCTTAATAGTCTAATTTAGCAAGGAATATTAACAAGGAAAGTTCCTTGGAATTCTTGAAAATATAAATATATTAAATATAATAAATAGATACTAAGGAATTTTAGCAAGGAAATATTCATTGGTAAAATAAATATTGCCAAGGAAATTTAGCAAGGAGATTAAAAATTATATATAATAATTTTTTATTTATACCAAGAAAATATATTCATTGCTAATTTCGTAAGAAAAATATCCCCACGGAAAACATGTTTATTTTTCGAATAATGGATCCGAAATTACCAATGACCAATTCCTGGCAATTTCCTAGACAAGTTACCAATGAATTATAATTCCTCACGTTACTGAGGGAGAAAATGGCAAGGAAAAGTATGACTTTTACCGATGAAACTTTTTCTACGATAAATTGTTTTTATTAAGGAATTTGTATAAACTGCCAAGAAAATGTATATACGACAATGCTGAGTTTTTTCGTAATGAATTAAAACAAAATTAGATGAAAAATTTGTGTCTATCACTTATCAATCATAAATTCCTAATAAAATCAAAATCCAGTTGGCATGACTGATGAATTTTCTATATTCTTGCTCATATTTTGGAGAAGAATCCGTACAATTTGGCTGCTCAGAAAGGGCATAAATTCTCTTGTCGGATGTTGACTTGCTTCGGTAGTCGTTACCAATCAATCTCAAGCATGACTAGAAAGATTTACGGGATAGTGAATATGGTCCATGGAGGTGTAAATGAGTTCTTACTTTTTAAAAATGAGTAATGGTATAGCCACTCAATGAGTACTTAAATTTATATATTAAATAATGTTGTTTTCAATGTGTCATCTTATTTGATATTTTATAAACTTCATAATAAGTTAAAAAATTATGTTAATAATATGACACATAAAATAACATATTATTTGGTACTCAAAATTAAATGTTATCAGAGTGACCCTATCATTATCCTTTAGAAATACGGATACTACGCATTAAAAAAATATAGCAAAATTTATTAGGGTTCAATTAAGGACTTCCTTTTAATGTTTGCATTTTCATTTGTGTACTGTTTATTATAGGTAAGACTCGTTTGCCCTCTTTTTAAGGCTTGTTGTTCCCTCTTTTTGTTTTTTAATATATATATGTTATTAATTAAAACTAGTAAAGGTTCCACCCATGTTTTTTTAAAAAATTAAAATTAAAATAGGCCGGTTTAACTGGTGCGGTTTTAAAACTGTGAACCCTAACCATAACCTTATGGTCTTCCAAGGTTTCTCGAACCAACAGTTTGTATTCCTATGGGCATGTCTATATTTAAGAACTCTGGGTTTTTTTTTTTTTTATATATTTTTTGTAGATATTTTGTAAACCCTCAGCTCTAGTATTGTGCCACCGCTAAGGATCATTAAGAACTCAGTTACAATAACAAAATTTCATACATAATAACACCGTCAATCGTAAGTTCTATACACCAAAGTTTTGCCCTTTTAACAATATAAAGAGTGAAAACCTTTAAAACACAAATGAAGAGGAAATAGAACTAATTTCCAACTCTACATTACTAAAAGGAATACAAAACAGAAAAAAGAAAAATATATATAATACACCACTGGTAAAAACAAATTACCCCATGGAGCGATCAGTGTACCCCAAATAATTTTCTCGGCTGAGATAATGAAGAGTTTGATGGGATCCTATATGCGATGTCGAAAGCGAGGTTGTATCAATCGAAGTGGCCTCGGTAAGATCCCCTATAGGCATAGCAGGCCAAACGAAAGCTGGCTTGAATGGCGGAACACTTGGCACGGGAGCCGAGCCCGATATGATTTGCACAATTACAAGCATTTTAGGCCTCTCGCTAGCTATAGGGTGCGAACATGCCAACCCTAATAGCAAAAGCCTTTCGGCCTCGTCCACCTCGAAGTCATTCATAAGCCTCTCATCGACTGCATCAAGAATACGACCCTCACGGTACAAGAACCAAACCCAGTCTACTAGGTATTGAAACCTCTCAATATTCGATCTGGGCCTTCGACCACATACGACTTCCATCAAGACGGCCCCAAAGGCGTAAACATCTGAGTATTGGGTAGCCTTGCCTGTGAGCAAATACTCAGGAGCAATGTAGCCAGGCGTGCCCAAGACGCCCTCGGCCTCCGCGTACGAGGTTTTCTCATTGTCTAGGGCTCGTGCGAGGCCAAAATCACCAAGGCGGGCATTAAAATTGGAGTCGAGCATAATGTTGCTTGCCTTAATGTCGCGATGGACTACCTTCTGGTCAAATTCATAGTGGAGGTAATTGAGAGCGGATGTTACCCCTGATATGATCTTGTATCGTAGAATCCAACTTAGTGGATGAACGGTGTTTTGTGTGGCAAAAAGATGCATATCTAGGCTGCCATTTGGCATGTATTCATACACGAGTTGGAGCTTCCCATTCTTGTGGCACCATCCTGCATATGCACACAAATGCTCATACAAATTCGATAAAATTTTGAGCAATTTTATTTAATCATTCGTATTTATTAAAAATGGTTAATGTCAAAATTAACCATCAAACTTTGCTCATACTATTTAACTCTCAAAATAACAAAAAACAATCAAAATATTCATAAGGTGGCAGAAATCAAAACAAGTGTTGAGGTGGATTTATGCGTAAGCGATACTTACGAGACAAATTGCTTAGCCATGTTGACTAAAATTTGCCTATTGGTACCGTTGAATTAGATATGATCAACAACCATGTTAGACAAATAAACGGCTAACAACAATTAATCTCACAATCGACGAAAATAACATATACTCGCCAATATTGGAGCAACACAAACACCAAAGAGTCGTTTATTAAAAGAATACTAGATTCCGTGCCAATGATACGGTGCCACTATGAGACGATGTCAGTATGGAAAGGTGTTGATATTCAAATAAATCAATATAATAAATAATTTTAAAAAATATATTTAAAATTAAAATAAAAACAATTTTTTCTTTTAGAGTGGTTTTAACAAAATAAAAAATCGGAAGAATTTTCGAATTAGTGTTCATACATATTATTACTAATTCCATTTATAAAAAATTAAAATAAAAAAAGTTTTTCTTTTATAAAGTATTTTTGTAAATATAATCAACTCCACTTACATTAATATCTATTATATAAAACAGATCAGTCGGTTATCAAAAACTAATTACCGGCCAGGATTTGTTTTAACAAAGCTATTTACCGGTCAGGATTAACTTATATCAAAAGCTATTTACCGGCCAGGATTTGTTTTTACAAAACACAATCACCGGTCAAGATTCTATTTCATCTACAACCGTTTTTTCACATTTTTTTTTATCAAAAATTGTTTTCTCTCTCTTCCTATTCATTTATTCCTATTCAAATTAATTCTCCTACTCCTACTCGTACTCCATCTCCTACACTTATTTTCTTCTATCCTCATTTAGCACAAACAATGTGTTTACAATATAAGTTAAAGATAAAGATAAAATTTTATAAAAATCATAAACATAATTTTTTAAAGTCAACTTTTAAAATGAAAACATGCCTAAATAATACTATAAACTTTTATTTAGGATAAAAGAATATTATTTTTATAAATAATAAGTGGTGCTGATAGGGTCACAAGTAGGGAGTATCCCTCCCGTCTACTGAACCTTTCCCACCCCTAATAAGGAGTTCAAATCTTCTAGCTTGATCTTATCACACATTAATTTGGTTATTTTACTCGACCTTGTCAAAATAACGACATATATAATGTTAAAATTCAATGTAAGATGAGTGTGATAGGGATCGGAATATAATGATTTCGTGCCCCTAATTTAGGTACTCCAAAAACCATAAAAACTGTCTTGTTTGTTTCTAGCATGGATCCGACAAATATCAACATCTTACATTACCAATCAACTTCCATTACCAAAGTCGATCTATATCAAAATTTGATAAAACACTCCACCAAATGTTTAAAAGATAGAACACTGTATTTTGGGTAAATGTTTTGATCAAAACACTCCACCAAATAAATACTTAGGTGTCGTTTGGTAGCCAGGAATTAAGGTCAAATAGGATTAATAAGCCGAATTGCCTGATGTTTGGTAGGTCGGGACTAATAGCACAAGTTATCCGGATAAAGTAATTATCCTCTCACTATTAATACCAAGGGGGAGGGTGGTATTATTAGCGCCCTCACTAAAAAAAATTGGGATTAACATTTGTAATTTCAAAACTACCCCCGATATACAAGTGAGGATTAATAGCAAGGGCATTAATAGTACTGAGATTAATAATACTGCTTATCCTTATTCAACTACCAAACAAACCCTTAGTAACTAAGAAGTAGCGAAATCCGGTAACTAGGAAACATAGACATACAAAGTTTAACCCGGTGAAAAATTATTTCAGATGAAAGTCAAGATTTTTCGACCAGTAAATTCGAATAATCCTGTTCATTCTATGAAATATTGTGTTTTTTTCTACCGTAAAAATTACTCTTTTCGTTTTTTAAAGTAGGACTTCTACTCTTGTTTGACTGGTATGTAAATTAATAAAAAAAATTAACTCATTATAAATAATAGGATAATATTTATTTTTAAAAGATAAAATCCATCAAGAATCAAAATTATTGATTCTATCACGATTCAAGAATATAATTAATGAACCAAAATTAGCAGAACTGGTGACAATCAAATAAAAGTAAGTTAAGCAACAGATAGAAAAAGAGATATACCGAGCAATCGGACGAGATGTTTGTGGCGGAGGCGGTTAATAATGGTAAGCTCTGCTAAGAAATCAGTCTCTCCCTTCAAACTTTCCCTCGAAAAACACTTGACTGCAATCTCTGAACCCTCTTCCGGCAACACCCCTTTGTACACAACTCCATACCCTCCTTGTCCCAATTTCCTTTTCTCATCGAAATTATTAGTAGCCTTCTTCAACTCTTTATACTTAAACTCCCTTGGCATCCCTGGCAAGGTATTTAACCGGCTCAATATGTTCGACTGCGATCGTACAACTTTCCTCCTCTTGTGTATGTAATACCCCAACGCCAACATGGCCGCTAGTAATATCACCACCACCGGAATCCCAACTTCGAGCTTAATTCTTTTTTTATTTGTAGGATTTCCTTCCCCAGGATAATATTCCACTGTTAAATTCCATCGTCTAACACAGTTTAACTGCTTAGTAATATTTCCTGTTGAGGCCGAGAATCCGAAATATGATTCTTCGGCCACAACTTTCTGGAGATCTAGTTCATATTTAATCATAGGAGTCAGTGGCATTGCCGGGGTGGGGTCATCCATTTTATCCTGCTGCGCCACGTAAACTCGAATAACCTTCGCAATTCCATCATAATTGACCCAAACGTTGTGAAATTTTTGACTATGAGGATCAGCTGTCGCCAATTGAATGCCGTGAGGTTCTAATGGCTCCGCCACGACTGATCTAACTTTGTTGATATTGAGTCCCACATGGTTGTCATCAGGGTCAAACTCTTGTTTGAATGTATCCAGCTCGACAGCTATAATTTGGTTGGTGGCGTTTCCGTCCGTGGAGGCGTTGGTAAGGCCGAGGAACTCGCCTTGGCTGTTGAGTGGGAGGTCGAGGTTGGGGGCAATGACGAATGACAAACCTTCGCCGACGATGGCGGTTTGATTGTCTTGGGGAGAAATGTATACCAAGAAAGACGTGTTGAAGGAAGCAACTCTGGTGGTATTGTGATTGTCCCAAAGCTTGAAGGATTGCCTGAGTAGGACCCGACCGAACATGTTGAAGGAGCTGGACACTGCGGAGCTGCCGGATTCGGTTGGTCACCTGTAGAGCATCTTTGCCAATGTTCGCTTCACCTTCGAACTCAAAGATGCCACGTAACGATTCATTGAAGGAATTGTAGGCACGTTCAAAAGTTTTCAGCTTTTTGTCTCCAGCGGTGGCGGCAGCCGCGCAAGAGAGGAGGATTAAGATGGAGCTAATTCTAGTCGTCAGCACGCCCATATCATCTAGTTTATACAAAGGTTTGGCGGTAATAGTGGTGGGAATTTGATGGGAGGTGGGGTTTAGGCGGCAGAGCAGCAGTGGTGGGTGTTGAAGGGTGGAAAGAGTAGTGAAGGAGGGGGGAAGAAATGCTCAAATGGGAGGGATAAGATATGAAGTTTGAATAATCGTAGTAGTAGTAGTATGATTTTTCTTTGTGTCCAAATGAGGGGGAGGGGGGGTGTCGGTGTCACTGACAACTAGTGATAAGTGCCATTGCTCTTGCTAGGAAGTTGCTAATTTCTTCTTAGTCCATTAATTTTTGTTTGAATAAAATTATTGTTTGAAGGATAAATGCTTGATTGATATTGAAATTTTGGAATTATCAAAGAAATTTGAAAAAAATTCTAATCTCTTTTGATTATCAAGCTTAATTCGATAAGTTCACAAATATAGAGTAAATTTTGATATACTGAAAAATCAATGACTAATTAATTTCGAGTCAATTAAATAAAAATTGGTCACAATTAATCAAGTTATGGTTGTCATTTAATTCATTTTAAGTTCATTAGAATCGTAAATGCCAGAAGAAAATCATCAAACAACTCAAATATTAATTCTTTGGAGATTCCTATAATTCTTAAAAGAATTGAAGTTTTTTTTCTGTGAGAAAATCCCCTATATTAGGGCTCGTTTGGTGCGCGATTAAACGGAAGGTTGAGATTAGTGCTTGTTTGGTGGAGCATTTTAGTCAGCCAAATGAACGCAAAGTGTTTCAATGCGGCGTTTAAACGTGAAAACGCTCCAATTGTAGCGTTTTAAAACGCTCCACGTTTGTGTGTAAAAGAGATGAAGATGCATTAAAACACTTAAAGAGAAATTATATTATTTACCATTTTCACCCCTTTTAAATATAATTGTTCTTCTTTAAACAAAGACTAACGGCGAACTCCATTTTAAAAATGGGGCGCTTGCTTTAAAAAAAATTGTGCTTTTTAACACGCAACACCAGACACACCCTTAATTAGTCGTTGATTTTTCAGCTCCCCTGGGAGATGGTTCCTTGTGCTACAAGAAAAACTGGCCCCACCACACCATCACCCTTTCTTTCTTTATTTCCTTCTTTTTAATCTCAGTCTTTTTAACACATTAATACTGTAACAAATAACATAAGAACATATTACTTTGACGTCACAAATACTGTATTACTTTTACTTGACTTTCCAACCTAAACTAAAGACTATTTCATTTTAAAACAAACGAGTACTATTGGTTTGGAACGGAGAAAAAAATAATACTCAAGATTATTATAGGACCTGAATTTATTATTCTTCCCATATACAGTGGTTGAACAGCTTAATCACTCTTTGGATCATTTCAAGAAGTCCACATATATATCTCCATCTCCTTGATAACTTCCCAATATTGGCAAATTATTTATCAAGGGTGGGGCGGGGGGTAATTTTGTTATAATTTGGAAAATTTAATTTGATACTTAATATTTAATTCAAAATATATCAAATGATATTTGGTTACCTTCTAACGTTTTTCAAACCAACAATTTGTAATAAAATGGACATGTCTATATTTAAGAACAGTTACAATAACACGATTTCAATCATAATAACATCATCAATCGTTTTATGCACCTAAGCTTTCCCCTTTTAACAATATCAAGAGTGAAAACCTTTCAAAAACGAATGAATAGAAAAAATAAATACAATATTAGAATTCCCTAAACTCTACATTACTAAAAGAAATACAAAACAGAAAGAAAAAAAAAAGAAATATAATACACCACATGTAAATAGAAATTACACCATGGAGTGATCAGTGTACCCCGAATAATTTTCTCGGCTAAGATAATGTGGGATCCAATAGGATCCTATATGCGACGCCGAAAGTGAGCTGGATGTATCAATAGAAGTGGCCTTAGTAATATCCCCTATAGACATCATAGCAGGCCAAACGAAAGCTGGCTTGAATGGCGGAACATTTGGCACGGGAGCCGACCCCGATATGATTTGCACAATCACTAGCGTTTTAGGCCTCTCACTAGCTATAGGATGCGAACATGCCAACCCTAACAGCAAAAGCCTCTCGGCCTCGTCCGCCTCAAAGTCACCCATAAGCCTCTCATCGACTGCATCAAGTATACGACCCTCACGGTACAAGGACCAAACCCAGTCTACCAAGCAATGAAACCCACCAACTTTAGTTCCGGGCCTTTGACCACAAACGACTTCCATCAAGACCGCCCCGAAGGCGTAAACATCCGAGTTTTGTGTAGCTGTGCCTGTGAGCATACACTCAGGAGCAATGTAACCAACCGTGCCCAAAACGCCCTCGGCCTCCGCGTACGAGGTTTTCTCATTGTCTAGGGCTCGTGCGAGGCCAAAATCGCCAAGGTGGGCATTAAAATTGGAGTCAAGCATGATGTTGCTCGCCTTAATGTCACGGTGGACCACCTTCTGGTCGAATTCATAGTGAAGGTAATTGAGAGCGGATGCTACCCCTGATATGATCTTGTATCGTAGATTCCAGCTTAGTGGAATAGTGTTTTGTGTATCAAAAAGGTGCACATCTAGGCTGCCTTTTGGCATGTATTCATACACGAGTTGAAGTTTACCATTTTTATGGCACCATCCTGCGTATATGCACATAAATTATTATACAAATTCGATAAAGAATGCTTTCATTAATTAGCAACTACAGTGTTGATCAATGACATATTTAACTTTCTAGCATTTTTTTATCGTTCATATTTACTTAAAAAAGTTAACGTTAAAATTAACGTCAAACTTTGCTCAAGGATCTTACTATATATACTTTATTTGACAAAAAATTAGGAAGATTGTCTTGTCGTATTTTCTGTAAGACCGATCCCCCGATCCGACCCACCGCCTATTGGTCGACTGAAATATGAGATTGGAGCTTCATCTTATAAAATAGGATTTGTAAGACAATCACGAGTGACATAATCTATACTATTTAAATCTCAAATAACAAAAAACAATCAAACAATTTATAAGCGGCAAAGAGAACACTATTGTCAGTTCTTCGTTAAAAGTATAAAAGAAGGGTTGACGTGGATGTATGCGTAAGCTATATTTAACAGTGGATGCATGCATGATTGCATGTACATGGTATGATGTTTAGTTTAAAGGTCAAAAGGTTTGATCAATGAGACAAAGTGCTTAGCCATGGTTTCTAATTTTTGCTCATTCGTATCGTTGAATTAGATAATCTGCGGATATGTTGAACAGATAATTAAACAGTTTACAACAATCTCACAAAAAGAAAAATCACAAACAATTAATGAAAATAGGGTATAAATAAAATAATAGATCCTCACCATGAGCAATACAAACACCAAACCAAACAAAATACCAATTCCAAATCCAGAAGAGACGATGTTGAATTGGATAATCGTATGGTTTTTTTTTTTTTTTTTTTTTTTCTGGCGTTTAAAAAAAATTTCTTTTTGTAAACTTTCATTTTAACCTTACTTTTCTTTGTTATTTTAATGATGGTCAAACATGCAAATGGGTTTTAAAAGAAGTTATATACATACCTCCATCCCAAAATAAACGATCTTTTAGCAAAGTTTTTTGTCTAAAAATAAATGATGTTTTAGGAATTCAAGAAACATTTATCTATATTTTTCCAAAATTACCCTTATTTATTACGCTCAAATTAAATGTAGCTAAAAGAGAGTTGTTAAGAGAAAATATAAAAATACTAGTGCAACTTAATTACAACAAATGATCTTAAATGATGGTAAATCAATCTTTTTATAATATGAGTTAATTGTGTGCAAATTGCTAAAATATCATTTAATTTGGGACGAAGGTAATATTATATTACTCTCTTCGTTCTTCTAGGCAAAGACAACTGTATTATTTTTTGGATGTTTCAAAAAAAAGTTTACATTTAAAAAATTATGTTTACATTTTCCATAATCTTTCATACTCCCACTATCCCAAAATAAATAACTTTTTAGAGATTTGCACATAGATTAGGAAATTTATTAAAAAAAACTTAATATGTGTAATTTTGGCAAAGTGTGGTAAATTTGTCTTGAAATCGTAAAATATCATTTATTTTGGGATAATTTTTTTTACTAAAACGTCATTTATTTTAGGACGATAAGTGTTTACCCTCAACTTATGTTGTAATTATATTAGATGTGCTTAATTACTTTTACAATTATAATATAATAAACTTCAATGACATTAATATATTATTAATATATCTTTAAATTATTTGACTTTTTAAATATAAACTCTTTAGGTGGAACAAAGAGAGTAGTATTAATAATATTAAAATTAATTAATTTTTTTCATTTGTATACCAAGTCATAAAAAAACAATTACTCCCTCCGTCCCTAAATTATCGTCCTCTTTTCCTTTTTCGTCCGTCCCAAAATAATTGTCCACTTTGAAACTTACATTTTTAGAACATCACTTTTACCACTTTACCCTTACTTTTTCACTCTATTTTAATTATGGGCCACATATACATGGACATTAATGGAAACTACACATTAAACCAATATAAATAATCAAGTCAATTACTTTTTCTTAAACTGTGCATCGGGTCAAGTAGGACAATTATTTAGAGACGGAGGGAGTAGTATTTAGGAAGAGAATACTATTCTCATAAATAATAAGTGGTGATAGGTTGCACATAGGGATTATCCCTATCCTCCACTAAACATCACCCACCTTTAACATAAACAAAAAAAGAATCGATGTAGGTAACTTGTAAAATCGTCGTTTTATAGATCTTATTTTATAAGGTGGACTTTCACTTTTTTTTAATTCAATCCACCAATAAACGATGAAACGTATAAGAAAAATCCATCATACAAAAAATATTTATAAAAACATCTTACACAAATTTCTGACAAAAAAAAAAAAAAAAAAAAGGTCATACATCACCAAAGACAAAGTTATCTATTTCCAAAGTTTCTGGTTCATATTGATAGTACCCATCATTGGCTCTTTAACGTACCTTCTTGAACCATATTAGTAGTTAGCAGAGTCCGGTAACTAGGAAACATATAAACATACAAAAATTTAACCCGGTGAAAAATTATTTCCAATCAAAGTCAAGATTTTGGGGGTGAGTCTTAGCCTATTATTTCCAATAATTCTTAGCCTGCCATTTTACACCAAAATATAAGTATTTTATGGTGTGACATACTCTTGATTGGACATTTTGTGAGTCTCAGCACTCCAACAATGAGAATGTGTCACGTTATAAAGTAACAATATTTTGATGTAAAATAAGTGTGGTTCGCGGATTACCTATCATAAAATTATATGTATATTTCCTCATCAAGGTATACAATCAAATAGAACAAATGATTAATAATTGGTTTTGTAATGGACCCATATTAATGAATGGTTTTGAGATGATCCCAAACCTTAAGAGATTCTATCAAGATTCAAGAATATACATAATGAACCAAAATTAGCATAACTCGCAGCAATCAAATAAAAGTAACTCGAGCAAAAGACATACCGAGCAATCGGACGAGATGTTTGTGGCGGAGCCGGTTAATAATGGTGAGCTCGGCCAAGAAATCAGTCTCACCCTTCAAACTTTCCCTCGAAAAACACTTGACTGCAAACTCCAAACCCTCTTCCGGTAACACCCCCCTGTACACAACCCCATACCCTCCTTGTCCCAATTTCCTTTTCTCATTGAAATTATTAGTAGCCTTCTGCAATTCTTTATACTTAAACTCCCTTGGCATCCCAGGCAAGGTCATTAACCGGTTCAATAAGTCTGATTGCGATCGAACAACTTTCCTCATCTTGTGTATGTAATACCCCAACCCCGTTATGGCCGCTAGTAATATCACCACCACCGGAATCCCAACTCCGAGCGCAATTCTAATTGCAGGACTTCCTTCCCCGGGATAATATTCCACCGTTAAATTCCACCGTCTAACACAGTTTAACTGCTTAGTATCATTTCCTGTTGAGGCCGAGAATCCAAAATAAGATTTTTGCGCGACAAATTGCCGGAGATCAAGATTCTGTTCAATCATAGGAGTCGGTGGCATTGGCGGGGTGGGGTCGTTCATTCCATCCTGCCGCGCAACGTAAACTCGAATAACCTTCTCGATTCCATCGTAGTCGACCCATACGTTGTGAAATCTAGCAGGTTCCTCTGTCGCCAATTGAATGCCGTGAGGCTCTAATGGCTCCGCCACGACTGATCTAACGCTGTTGATATTGAGGCCCACATGGTCGCCATCAGGGTCAAACTCTTGTTTGAATGTGTCCAGCTCGACGGCGATAATTTGGTTGGTGGCGTTTCCGTCAGTGGCAGCGTTGGTAAGGCCGAGGAACCCACCCGAGCTGTTGGGTGGGAGGCTGAGGTTGGGGGCAATGATGAATGACAAACCTTCACCGACTGTATGATTGTCTTGGGGATAAATGTTTACCAAGAAAGACGTGTAGAAGGAAGCAACTCTGGCGGTATTGTCAGAATTGAGGTCGCCATCCCAGAGCTTGAAGGATCGCTTCAGTAGGACCCTGCCAGACCTGTTGAAGAGGCTGAACATCTCGTCGCTGCTAGAGTCGGGGGTCACCTGGAGAGCATCGTTAGTAATTTCTGCTTCAGCTTTGAACTCGAAGATGTCACGATAAAACGATTCATTTTCGTTTTTGAAGGAACCGTAGACATGTTCAAAAGTTTTCAGCTCCTGGGCTGCAGCGGTGGCGGCAGCCGCGAAAGTGAGGAGGATTAAGATGGAGCTAATTCTAGCCGTCAACACGCCCATATCATGAATGTACTTAAAACAAACGGTGCGGCGGCAGTAGTGGCCTGGTGGGGATTTGACGGGAGGTGGGTCTTAGGATTTATGGCGGCAGAGCAGCAGCGGTGGTGGGGGCTTTGGAGAGTAATGTGGGAGCCGCGGGAAAGAAATGGTTAAAACTTAAATGGGAGGGATTAGATTTGAAGTTTGAAGAATATTAGTAGTGGAGTAGGAATTTTGTTTTAACTACTAACTAGGGTTAGGGTTTTTGCTAGGAACTTGCTGTATTTCTTCTTAGTTCATTCATTTATGTTTGAATATTATTTTAGTTTGAATATTATTTTAATTTGAAGGATAAAAGCTTGATTGATTCAACAACTAATTATTATTGGTTAAATAAAAAGCGGGTAACAATTAATCAAGTCATGGTTGTCATTATTGTCAAACAAGCTTTAACATTCAATTCAATTTGGATTGCTTGAGAATTGCAAATGCCACAAGAATATCATCAAATAACTCCAATATTAATTATTTTGAGATTCCTATGATTTTTAAAATTTTGAATATCTTCTTCCTATGAGAAAATTCCGTTTCTTTTCAGCTCCGTCCAGATGGTTCCATGTGGTTGTGGACCTGTGGTACAAGAAAAATCTGCCCCACCACCGTATATATCTCCATTGAAGTGTTTATCTTCAATTTTACTTCTTCCATATTTAAAAAAAATTATATATATATATATATATATATATGTGTGTGTGTGTGTGTGTGTGTGTGTGTGTGGTGAGGAGCCCTATCAATAGTTGTGTCACCTCACCTTTTAATAAATCTTCATTGTATAATACTCTCTATGTCCCTAAATAATCATCATAGTTGATCCGGTACTTGTTTGGTAGTCGGACAATGATAATCAATATTATTAATTTCAGCATTATTAGTGCCCTCGTTATTAATCTTCAATTGTATATCGGGGCTAGTTTTGAGATTACAAATGTTAATCTCAATTTTTTTTAGTCAGGGCGCTAATAATACCACCCTCCCCCTTGGTATTAATAGTGAGGGGATAATGACTTTATCCAAATAACTCGTGCTATTAATCCCGACCATCTTTTGAGTACCAAACATCAGACAATTCAGCTTATTAATCTTATCTTATCTGAGATTAATCTTGGCTACCAAACGACACCATGGTGACAGTTTAAGAAAAAACAATTAACTTGATTATTTATATTGGTTTGATGTGTAGTTTTCTTTAAAGCCTATGTGTATGTGGCCCATAATTAAAATAGAGTGAAAAAGTAAGGGTAAAGTGATAAAAGTGATGTTCTAAAAAGGTAAGTTTCAAACTGGACAATTATTTTCGGACGGACAAAAAAGGAAAGGAGGACGATAATTTAGGGACGGAGGGAGTAATACATAATAATAATCAATCTGATAAAGGGTATTAGGGCTCGTTTGGTGCAGCGTTTTGAAAACCTAGCTTTTTCAAAACTCAGCGTTTCTAAAACGCAACATTTTCAAAACATAGTTTTATTTTTGTAAACACGTTTGGAAAACTATATCAAAATGCTATTTTTCATAAACAAAGTAGTTCTAAACGCGACATATTTTAAAAACGCTTCATCGAAACACTTTTAAAGAGAAAACGCTACGCTTTTTACCAACGTTTTGACCAAAATGCTCCACCAAACAAACACTTAGTATTAGTATACATAACTTCTTTTATTGTCAATAGTAGAAGGTTATATTTAAAAACTTTTACAACTAACATTACTTCTAACCGATGTGAGATAAAACTCTTCAAGGTTGGACATTACTTCTAATGACTCACTTCTAGCACTATACTTTAAGTATTCATATCTTTTTCATCCAAAACTTGATTTGGACAAATAAATATATTATTTCGATACTCTTGCCGAGTAGAACACATTTCCACAATTACTTTTGCCAACAAACAAATGACAAAGAAGAAAATTCGTACCTCAAGTTGCACAATTTCTTTCACTAAAAATATTGATTTTTTAACAAGTATTATATTTTAAATGTTGATATCTTATTCATCCAAAACTCGATTTGAAAAAATAAATATATCATTTCAATGATCTCAGCGAGTAGAACATATTTGCACAATTACTTTCGCCAACAAACAAATGACAAGTAAAGAAATTAGTGCCTCAAGTTGCATAATTTTTTCCACTAAAAACACTTTTTTTTCAATAATAGAAGAGATGTATTCCACATTTGTTAGAAATTGATGTTGGTTTTAAAAATATTATTATTAAGTACCAATAGAAGAGATGTACTATGCATTGGTTGGAAAGTTTTGTTGGTTTTCAAAGTTATTTGGTAAAAGACTTCTACTAATTAATATTTCAGCACTTCTCGCGGCTGACTCTTCAAGACCCCCACCCCTTGGTCCGTGTAAAATTTTGCCTGCTGGTGAGGGATAGAGGCGACCATCTGAAACTTAGTCATGTTGGGCACTCCTAGAATTATGTTGTAGGGAGATTTCAAGTTAATCACCATGAAGGTAACCTTTTCTGTTCTTGTGCGACTGCCTTCACCGATTTAGACTTCAAGCTCGATTGTGCCTTTGACGGGCACCTTATGATTGCCCAACCACTTTGCAGGCAGCTGAGACGATCAAAGATTGCTCCCCAACCATGCTACTCGCTAGTTCACTCCGAGTAAGGTTCTAAAAATCGTTAGGCGGCACACTAGCGCCTAGCGCCTAGGGGACTAGTCGGGGCGTAATCGGGGCCTAGAATTAAGACATAATTACCATTTTTTTTAATAATTTACATCAAAGATCAAACATATTGACTACACATTTAATTTTTTTCTATGTTTGTCATTTTATCAAACATTTGTCTAAATTTGTAAAATGAACAAAAATATACAAACCTACCATTAATCTCAATTCTCAACAACCTCAAAGCATTAAACTAGCCAAGTTTAGAACTAAAATATATATATATATATATATATATATATATATATATATATATATATATATATATATATATATATATATATATTACTCCACCTACCTACTGCCCCTACAACCCACAGTCTAACATATCCTCCATAATCTCTTCTCATTCTAAATTCTGAGTCTCGAGACAGCCCTTTTCTTATTCATCTTTGTTTCTTCTTCTTTCTTCTATTTATCTGGCAGACCGGCAACCTTTTTTTCTTCCTTTCTTTTTTTTTCTTCTCCCTCTTTCTCCGGCAGACCTACTCTCCTAATTTTTTCATCATCCAATCTCTTTCCTCCTAGATCTAACACTTTAATCTATCCCCTCTCTCATCCCACCGAATATCCACAAAATCAAACCCATTTTCTTTCTACCTCCCTCTCTACCTCACCATTACCACTCCCTCTTCCTTCTCCAGTTCGCCCCCTTTCATTCTCCGGTCACCGAATGCCACAAAATCAAAGCTATAAAAATAAATTAAGGTCGGTGAGGTTTGGCGTAGGCGTCGACTTGGTCGATTAGGTGGCGACTAAGAAAATCGCAGCGGTAGAGAGGGGACTAGCGCCTAGACGGGGCCTAGGCGGAGAGTTTTAGAACACTGACTCCGAGTGAACTGAATGGCTTCCTCCCCTGCCTGCAAATGGTTGGGCAATCCACCACTTTTGACAAGGAATAAATCTGCTTGTCCAGATGGGTGAGAGTAGGCTCCTCATCCATGATCACAGTTATTACCCTTCGAATTGGAGGTGTATCTCTACGAGGGACATTCCCCCTATTGTTTCCATCTCGCTTGAACCGGTCCAACCGGCCTTCATTTATCAGCTTCTGTATG
Source organism: Codonopsis lanceolata (assembly GCA_013146195.2). Classification (NCBI taxonomy): domain Eukaryota; kingdom Viridiplantae; phylum Streptophyta; class Magnoliopsida; order Asterales; family Campanulaceae; genus Codonopsis; species Codonopsis lanceolata. The sequence continues at coordinate 150,575,286 of CM028378.1, read as the reverse complement.
GCCTTCTTCAACGGCCAACACTCCTCCGTGGTATGCCCATAATCATCATGATATGCATACCTTTTAGATCGATCCCTAGAATCTACTGTCTCAGGATTCATGCGCAGTGCCCGGGGAAGCTCATCCCTGATTTCATACATTATATCCTCCCGTAATGTATTAAGCGGGGTGAGATCACCTTCCCGAAGAAACTCCCTGGGGCGGTCATACCGCGATTTATTCTGTTGTAACCACGCCCTGCAGCCTGGCCGCCATTCTTGACATTATTGCCAGTACCCCCCGGCTTCAGTGCTTTCCTTTTTCTTCACTTTCCTTGCAGTCTCCCCCACGCACCATTTCTGAGCCCGCATTAACATTTATGCCTGCATTTTCGGCTCCCTCATGCTCAATTCCGACCTCAGGCCCCCTTCTCATTTGAGCAAACCCGTTTCAAAGCATAATGTAACCTTCTGCTCGAACAAACCGGGAACTTCCTCAAGCATCTTTGTGAACCTTTCCAAATAGCTGGAATTTGACTCATGGGCCCCTTGTTTAACCTTAGACAAGTCCGCCCTTGTCTTTTGCAATGGCCCCCGAGGTCCCAAAATCGGCCAAAAACTTTGCTCGTAAATCATCCCAATTGTTAATAGATGTGTGAGGAAGAGCTCCCATCCAAGTCAATGCTTTTCCCTGTAACAAGCCTACAAAAGCTCGGATTTTCAACGCCTCATCTGAGGCCACCAACCCGATATGAGATTCAAAGGACATTAGCCAGTCCCTTACCTTAGTTTTCCCAGTATATTCCTTAATGTTAGGGAAAATGAGGCCCTGAACCGAAGGGGCATTTTCTATCCACTAAGCCAAAAGACTAGCTGAAGTTCCCAAAAAGTTTCCATCCATGGACTTGCCTTGTTCCCAGGCCTCCATGCGACACTTCATCTCCTCAAATTCCTGCATGCTAATGGTTGCAGGCAAACCACCCGCAGGCTGAGGCTGACCCCCGGGCACAAGAGGGACCTGTGGGGGACCCATAGCTCCCATGGCCTGAGCTATGCCCACGACCTGCGCCACCTGTGCCTGGGTGAATTTCGGAGCCTAATTCACTTGTTCTGGGGGCACTCCTACCCCGCTTTTCTGGCCACTGTGATGGGGCAACTCATGCCTGCCTCTGGAATGACGTGATGGCAACCCATGCATGTGAGCCTGTGACCTTCCAGGTGAAGGTGTCCGATGCCGACAAGCATGTGACCTCCTTGGAGATGGAGTACGTTGCCTGCGAGCATGCGACTTACGCGGGGACAGCGAGCGAGGCCGGTGAACATGCGTCCTTCGCGGTGACAGTGATTTTTTATAGCGACGAGACTGAGTCAAGTCCTCTCCTACCCGAGGGCCTAAGCGAGAGTGTACACTTGGAGCAACCCTGTAACTGGCTCGTCCCTCTTGCTGGCTTCGGCTCTTGTTCGACTCCCGTTCGTAGGGTTGCAAATGAATTGGAACTAGATGCTGAGGATTCCTCCCCGACTTGGACACACTGACTGCCTGACTCGGTGCGGGCATGACCGGGAGGGGCTCCAATTTTATGGGAAATGAAGGTTTGCCCATAGCAATTAAGTGTTGGTTCAACTGATGCATCTGTCCCAAATATATCGCCCTCTACGCAAAGCTTCCTCCCGGAATTCGTTGGCCAAACCACCTGCAGCCACAGCGCTCTAGGCTAACGAATCCAAACCCCACCTTTGGTTCAACTAATGGCGGGCATCATAAGGAGGAGGAAGGATGTTATCATCCTGGACTTCCACACTAGGTGTGGCTGTGTGTCCATCCTCCAATTGATTTCCATTAACACCATTTGCCTCCATATCTAAAGCTTATAAAGTCGTCGGAAAATAAATTTGTTCTAACAAATCGTTTCCCTGCAACGGAACCAACTAATGCGTCCAAAATATTCCACAAACCCAGTGGGCTTGAATTATCGGATATCTGGCTTTCAATCTATCTTTGTCTTTAGGCCCAAACCTGTTAAGAAATCAAACAGGAACTGTAAACTGGGCAGGGGCTTACAAATGTTCTCCGACGTGGGAATCAGTAAACACTAAGTTGAGTAAGTAATTTGACAGAGTTTTGCCTAGGTAGAAAATAACATACCTCCCTTCTTTGCTTTGAGGGGATTATATATCATGCTTGGAGAGCTGGGATAATTTCTCATTGAATGTCGGAACGTGAATGACGAGCACATTAACTGCCACGTTCAATTTAACGGCCACGTCTTGAATGTGGAGGCGGGTTTGCCGACACGTCTTGAATGGAAGGTGACGTGGCAGACACGTCATCAGTCAATGCGTTGACCATTGACCAATCAACGGTTGACTGGTCATCTTCCCACGTTGTCTTCCACGCGCTCAGCAGGAGCGTGACGTCCACGCGCCGCCTTCCGGTGGTCCGATGATCTCACGGACGGTGCCGTTGGACTCGTCTCATCGAGTACTTTCCAGTGATGTACTTTTTACATCGAAAGGAGTGCCACAAAAATCACGTACATCGAGGATGAGAGTGGGGTCGTTTTTGACGTCAATATTTAACCCTAAAAATCGATTCGCGAACGTGATCCGCGAGCTAACTTCGCGAGGTCATAAAATGTTCATTTTCAGTCCAAATTAAGCATATATATAATATGTCGTTGGAAAGCCCTCACGGAGTACTACAAGTACGGTCCATAAAATCACAATTTTACATAACATAAACAGGTCATAACAGCATACAAAGTTTCGGAAAAATCAATTTTCAACAAAATTTGGGTTTGCGATATTTTGAAAAATACCGAACGCAATTCAACGAGAATTTAAAATGTTGTTCGCCTCGTCGTAGGGAACTCAGACATATAAATTTTTCTCGAAAATAAAAAAGTTTTACACATAAAATAATAAAACTCATTTGTTTCGTTATAGGGTAAAACTTTTAAACAAACCCAAAAAACAAAAGCATGCGATTCATGGCATAACGATACGAGCAATCAAGCATATAGGCTCTGATACCAATGAATGATATATCTAAACATATATCATACAAGTTCGTTATCGGGACAATAATCATGAGTTACCTTGTGCGAAGAGGAGGAATTTCGCTTGATCTACGATCTTCGTATATCACTATCTACAAACTTGCAAGTCTCTCTCGTCGGATTGATATCACGGAGCACAGATATCAATACTGGTTCACACCGCAAATCCAAGCCTCTTGAGAGTTAGGCTAGAGGGAGTATTTTGGTGAGATAGAATTAGGAGAGATAGAGGGGGCGGCACTATGAAGAAGACGTGTTCTTCTGCTTTTTGATATTAGGGTTTTATCTCTTTCGTTGCCCTATTTATATTATTACCAATAAATTATATTTTTGTAGATTAAGTCAATTCTAAACTCATTCGGATTAAGAAACAAATTAACCAATAATTATAATATAAATATATTCCATGTGGGCATGACTAAATAATCGGGCCACAAACCCAATTACTAACGTACAGAAATCAAATAATGTAAAGTTGGGAATTCTTTTTGGTCTTGTGTCTCTGTCCTGTTTCTTCTTCCTTCTTCTGGGAGTTCTCTTTTCTTCTTCCGTCTTATTCTTATACCCTGGCGGTATTGTCTGAATTGAGGTCGTCATCCCAGAGCTTGAAGGATTGCTTCAGTAGGACCCTGCCAGACCTGTTGAAGAGGCAGAACACTTCGCTGCTAGAGTCGGGGGTCACCTAGAGAGCATCGTTGTTAATTTTCACTTCAGCTTCGAACTCGAAGATGCCACGATAAAACGATTCATTTTCGATTTTGAGAAGGAACCGCAGACATGTTCAAAAGTTCTCAGCTTCTGGGCTCCAGCGGTGGCGGCAGCCGCAAAAGTGAGGAGGATTAAGATGGAGCTAATTCTAGCTGTCAACACTCCCATATCATGTATGTACTTTAAACAAACGGTTCGGCGGCAGTAGCGGCCTTGTGGGAATTTAATGGGAGGTGGGCTTTAGGATTTGTGGCGGCAGAAGCAGCAGCGGTGGCGGTGGGGGCTTTGGAGAGTAATGTGGGAGCCGGGGGAAGCAATGGTTAAATGGGAGGGATTAGGTTTGAAGTTTGAGGAATATTAGTAGTGGCGTATGAATTTTGTTTTAACTAATAACTAGGGTTGTAGCTAGGAACTTGCTGTTAGGGGTGTAAGTGGTTCGGTTTGGTTCGGTTAGCCAAAATTCCAAAAATTCATTTATTTTTAATGAAAGTAACCAACATTGAAAATAATAATAAAAATTTTTAATATTTTAATTTGGAATTAATGAAAATAAAATAAACTACTAACAACAAATTATCATAAATAAAACAATACAAATTCTAAAATAAACACAAACAATGGAAAAATAATAGTTTCTCTAACAATCAACATTTTGTAGTATCCGTCTATAATATATATAATGAATAAATCAAAGGTTCAAAATAATTAATATATGTAATATAATATGATTATATAATAAAAAATAAAAATATATAGCGTGGTTTGGTTGGTTCGGTTTGATTTGTTCAATACTAAAAACCGTGTTATTTTGATCTTCGAAACAAAAACCAACCGGTTTGTTTGAATAAATTTTTCATCTTGTTTAATAATATTTTAGTTTGAATAAGATATTTATTTGTAGGATAAAAGCTTGATTGATATTGAGTTTTTGTTATTATCAAACAAATGTGAATAAATTTTTCATCTTGTTTGATTATAATGCTTACCTCGGTAAGGTAATAAAAATAATTGAACAAGTCTTGGGTAAGTCGGTCTTGCGGCTCCTAATTCATTAGACGGAATCCTACTCTTTTATAGCTCAATTCATTAATACACAATAAATCAAGTAAGAATGATCCACCTTATAAAAAATATTTTTAAAACCATCTAACCTGAATTTTTGTCCTATACTTTTATATGAAAAATCAACAACTAAATAATCGTGGCTAAATAAAAAACTCGTAACAATTAATCAACTTATGATTGTCATTGTTGTCAAACAAGCTTTCACATTCAATATAATTCAATTTGGGTTGCTTGAGAATTGTAAATGCCACAAGAAAATCAAATAACTCCAAAATTAATTATTTTGAGATTCCTATATTTTTTTAAACTTTTGAATATCTTTTTCCTATGAGAAAACTCCGTTTCTTTTCAGCTCCTTGCAGATGGTTCCTTGTGGTACAAGAAAATTTTGCCCCACTACCATATATATCTCCATTGCAGTGTTTCTCTTCAATTTTACTTCTTCCATATTTAAAAAAAATTATATTTATATATATATATATATTTATATATTTATATATTTATATATTTATATATTTATATATTTATATATTTATATATTTATATATATATATATATATATATATATATTTATATATATATATATATATATATATATATATGTGTGGTGAGGAGCACTATTAATGGTTGTAATAGTAGTAGTAGTGATAATAATAATGATAATAATAAAAATATTATTATTATTATTTATTAATTAATAATATTGTTATTAATAACAATAACCATATTAATATTACTTTTTTATGTTATTGTTAGCATTAATAGTAATTTGTTTGTTGTTGTTGTTGTTGTTGTTATTTCTTTTATTATTATTATTATTTTATCTAAAATGTTTAATCATTAAAATAATTGAAGTTAAAAATAAGTTTAATTTCAAATAAAACCTCATACTCTAACGTTGTTAGTAGAATCGTTAAGTTTTGAACTTTTTGGTATTACAAATTTAACTTTGAGACTTTTTAGATAGAAGAATTATAACTGAAACTTTTCAGATATGAGAATTTTTTAGTGGGACCTTTTGGTATTTTTCCCAAAATTATAATATTTCATTCTTTATTTGTCTGTCACAAGAAAATAACTTACTCCATCCCAAATTAATATTCATAGTTGACAAAGTACAATGATTAAAAAATATAATAAATGATGAACTGTAAAAATGTATCATGACGAAAATACTCATTATATTATTTATCTTTCCTTAATTATGTACTCATTACACTCTTTATCTCTCTCTTTCCCATAGTTATTTAACTTCTCTAGTTGATAATATTAAATGAAGGGCTATATTGGATACTCCATCTGTTTCAAAATAAGTGTCGTTTTAAAAATTCGCACACAGATTAAAGAAATTTATAAAAAGACTAATATACTTTTATTTAAATAATTTAATGTAGTTAAGTTGCACTAGTATTTCCTCTTTCCTCTTAACAATCCTCACTCTAACAGCATTTAGGTGCCGTTTGGTAGCCAGGATTAAGGTTAAATAGAATTACCAAGTCGAGTTGTTTGATGTTTGGTACACAATAAGTGGTTGGGACTAATAGCATGAGTTATCCGGATAAAGTCATTATCCTTTCACTATTAATACCAAGGGGGAGAGTGGTATTATTAGCGCCCTCACTAAAAAAAATTGGGATTAACATTTGTAATCTCAAAACTACCCCTGATATACAAGTGATGATTAATAGCGAGGGCACTAATAGTGCTAAGATTAATAATACTGTTTATCCTTATCCGACTACCAAACAAACCCTTAATTTGAAAGTACTCTCTCAGTCCCAAAATTATTGTCTTGCGTTCCTTTTTCTTTATCCGTCCCAAAATAATTGTCTTCTTTGAAAGTTTCTTTTTTAGGACATCACTTTTACCACTTTACCCTTACTTTTTCTACTTACTTTAATTTTGGACCACATATTCATGGGCTTTAAAGGAAACCACACACTATTTCAATATTAAATACCTAGTCAAATGTATTTTCTTAAACCGTGCGGTAAGTTAACTCAGACGATAATTTTAGAACAGAGGGAGTAATATAAGGGCAGTTTTGACAAAATATGAACAAATGTTTCTTGAAATCCTATAATGACACTTATTTTGGAACAAATATTTTTTTTTTTTTGCTAAAATGACACTTATTTTGAAATAGAGGGAGTAGAATTGTAAAATTTTTTTACACAAAATAGCAAGTATTATCATTTATCTGGGATGAAGCAGAGTATTATCTTATTTGAAAGTTTCCTTTTTTAAGATAACATTTTTACTATTATTTTGTTCTCACTTTTTCTTATTACTTTAATAATAGGTCATATATCTATAAATTGTAGCTTTTCAAGGTATTAAAATAATAAAAAGTAAGGGTTGAAGACTTGAAGTAAGGTCTATATCTCCTCCAATCTTTAAAAAAAATAATAATAATAATAGGTCATATGTACGTGGACTTTAATGAAAAGTACATACTATAATGAATCAATTGATTTTTTTTTATTAGTGTATCGAGTCACACACGTAACACCAACGAGCTCTAGCTCAATTGGTACTGCTTACTTCTCTTAACGAAGAGGTTGGGTGTTCGAGTCTTACTAGAGACATCCTGGACTTTACAACTCTCAGTAGAGAGGTCGGGTGTTCAAGCCTCTTCAGAGGCATCGTTGTTGTTAAAGCCTTATCCAAAGGCCCCATTTAGCTACTCACTTATCTTAACGGAGAGGTTGAGTATTCAAGCCCTACCAGAGGCACCCTGGGACTTAACTACTCTCAACCGAGAGGTCGGGTGTTCAAAGCCTTACCAGAAGCACCATTTGTTCGAGCCACACCAAAGGCATCATATATATATATATATATATATAATTGTAGCCTTTCAAGGCATTAAAAAAAATTAAGGGTTATCGAGAGGTCGGGTGTTCAAAGCCTTATCAGAGGCACCATTTGTTCGAGCCACACCAAAGACATCATATATATATAATTGTATCCTTTCAAGGCATTAAAAAAAATTAAGAGTTGGGGTACGGTCTATGTCCCCTCTAACCTTAAAAAATATATATATATGAAATTGAAGTATTAAAAAAAAGAAAAGTCACACACGTAACAATAATTTTTGGGATAAAAGAAATATTAATTAATTTATGGATCCTATCATATAATTTCCGAGCAACCATTACATGTCAGCAATTACTCCAGATTATTAGATACTGTGACCTAATAGGCTATTGACCTAACTGTCACCTATTGGCTACTGACCTAACTGGTAGAAATATACTTTTTGTTCGACTTTCAAACCCTAACCAGCAAAAGGGTGGGGTTTTTTTTGGGGGACCTGGAAAGCTCGCCACTGAATGGATCGGGGCGGGAAAGGTCGCAACCTTGACAGTCTTTGAGTCTCTTGGTCCACTCCGTCCCGTGTAGAATCGTGGATAAACGAAGCAAAGCCTGCAAAAAAAACGTATTTATTTATTTATTATTATTATTATTTATTATCAATTCATAAACCATTAAGGCATTAAATTCAAATTAAGAAATTATTTCAAATACTAAATAACAAAATTACACAAATAAGAAATCATACAACATAAAATCATAATTTAGAAACCATTAAATTCAAAATATTTAAAATAGACAAATACTAAATAACAAAATTACAAAATCTGTCCGATGGAGTTAGGGTCCAGAAATGGAACAACATAGTGGAAGCCCCAAATTCTAGAAGTGGAAGTGGAACAGCAGCATGTGAGGACTAGAGGAGCCGCTATGTGCCGGATCTCGTTCTCGAGTGCTGGATTTTGGAAATGGAAGCACCGAAGTAGGGAGAGAGAGAGCGTGAGGTGAGAGAGAGTTGAGAGTTTGAGACAAACTGCTCAAAAAACAACGGCTAGAGAGAGAGAGAGAGAGGCACTGCACCAGTGACTATGAGCTGGAGCCAGAGGCCAGGAGGCAGCGCAATCGCTGGGGGAAGAAAGTCAAAGTCGTCCTGTGCGTGATCCGACCACCACTAAACAATTTGTTTCCTATCATATTAGGTTTGTCGAGTTTGAGTTTCCCATGTCCAAACTTGAGTTGCATCTTCCTCGGCCCACAGACTCCATACGTGCTACCTGGTTACCTCATCATATTATCTCGGCTTCCTACACACTGTCCGTTGCCCATACCAGTGACTCCACGCCAGTTGTTCCCAGCACTAATCGGAACTTGGTTTATCTCATCTCTCCTATACACTATACTTCCTCAGTCAATACTATGCCCGCTCCTAGCACTAATCTGAACACCTTGCCAGAGGACAACTCTATGCCCGTCATTAGCTCCTTCCCGGCGCCAAGTTCCCAGCCTGAGGAAAGCAGTGTATCCATCACTCCAGCGCCTGTTACACCCGAGGAACCATGCCCGCTGCTCCAATTCATGTGCCCGAGGACAATCTCGTGCCCGCTGCCCTGTTCCCGCTATTGCTGGTACCTCGTCTATTATTACTCGCTTCCAAGAACAATATTTTCAAGCCGATCACCAAACTCAGTCTCTCGGTTCAACTAGCAGCGAACAGGGAAATGACTTGTGTCACACAGGTTCTCAAAAATGAAAAGTGGCGACAGACCATGTCTGAGGAGTATGATGCACTGACTCGAAATGGTACTTGGGATCTCGTTCCCTCGGTCAGTGCTCGCAATATTGTTGGCAAAAAGGATTTCACCGCGGCTTAGTGTTGATTATCATGAGACCTTTAGCTCGGTTGTTAAACCTACTACAGGCGGCTAGTTCTCTCATTGGCCGTCTGCCAAGGATGGGCTCTTCGGTAACTCGATCGATGTAAACAATGCATTTCTCCTAGGTACTCTCTCTGAAGAAGTATTGTTGATTCTTATGTTAAATTTATATCTGATCAGTACATTACATTAGTTTTATACTTCAGTGGCTAATCGGGCTGCGTATCGATTAGCGTGGCAACTGTGTATAGAACTTTGCCTTGTATAGTTTTTATAGGACTTTTCAGGTTCAGCGGAAGACCCCTTCTCAGCTTCACCGGAAGACCTGCTCAAAGCTTAAGATCGGTAGACCTCGTGTCCAGCTGATCTGCTTCTACGTGTCCTCTCCAGCAAAAAGATAACTGGATTAATTCAAACTTATTCCTATATATTATTTGAATTAATCCAAGTCATTCCCTGACATGTCAAGCCGCCGAAAGCAACTTTCCGAAAAGCAGGAACAACTTTTCGTCTGAGCGATGTGAAAGCGCTGTCCCCTACTTTCTGCTACATCTCTCAGATCTGACACCAAATCGCCCACCTTTTTGAAGATCTCAGAAATGATTATCTGCTCTAGATAACTGGGAAGACGAAAATCCTTGACTGACAGCCCCATGCATTTAATGCATTTATGAATAGAGCTGTTGAAGTCTTCGTCCTCTCCAACGATTCTTTTGAAATGCACTGCTTTAAATACGCCATTCAAGACGGAACACGAGACAAGCATGTAATCAATCGAACACTTAAAGAATTGCTCTGAAACTTCATAACTCCAAGTCTTTCAGCTCAGTGCATTCAATAGATCCTTAACAGATCTAGAAGTCCTCGTCGACAACAAGAAGCTGCTCCTCAACATTTATTGCTTTATTCTTCTTGTTGTTATCTTCCATTAACTATACTTCAGCACGAATTAAATATCTTGTATTTACAGATATTTAATTCCCTAGACCCAAACACAAGTCAATATTTTGTACACGATCCATTAGGGATATTCTTTGTAATTGATCTAAGTGGAAAACATAGTGCACAATTTAAATCCAAGGTTGACTGCCTTGGTGGTGGACGTAGCACTCATTATAGTGTGAACCATCCCAAAATACTTGTGTCATTCCTTATTGTTTGTCAATTACTTGAACTGCTTAGTTTCATTGTTTATATTATCCATTTCAGCAGAACTTAAGTAATCTGTAAAAGGTCTACCGGTAGTCCTTATCAGCAGACCTGGAACAATTTTCTTGAAGGTCTTCCGCTACTTGATTCTTTTCATAGATTGCAAGTAACTTTCAAGGAACTTACTTAAAACTTTTTAAAGTGCTAATAAGCTATTCAACCCCCCCCCCCCTTCTAGCTTATTATTGTGCTCATTGGGACCCACAATTGGTATCAGAGTCTTACTCTTCGAAAACAAGTTTTTCCAAGATTAAACTCTTGAGAGATACGACATAATGGCACAAACACACTATATGCTGCCTACATCTAATGCTAACCACGTCCCAATATTGGACGAAGGTCATTTTGATGTATGGAAGGATAAAGTAATGAGATTCATGAACTCTATTGACAACAGGTTATGGAAATGTGTCAATGCAAGTCAACATATACCAATGAAGGCAAATCTTCTAGCCTCCATCGGGAACCTGCCGAAGTTCCTAAAGAAGAATCGAATGGACGAGAGGGCGATAGAAAGTGGTAGAACTTGACAAAGAAAGCAATCAATATAATCACCGCTCTCTAGACACAAGCACCTACCAGCAAGTGATTCGATGTACAACTGCGAAAGAGATGTGGGAAGCTCTTGTAGAATACTTGGAAGGAGACCAAGACACAAGAGACAACGTAAAAATATACATACATCCAGCTTTGATTCTTTCAAAAGGATCCTAAGGAAACCTTGAGACAAGCATACGATCGATTCAGTGAGGTAATAAATAGTTGCTTTTCTCTTGGTAAAACGTATGACAAAAAGGAAATGAACATGAGGTTTCTAGGCTCTCTAGGTAGCTTATGGCATGTGAAGACCACGGCTATGAAAGAATCTAAGAACTTAAACGAGATGACTCTTCAGTTAATCAAGCTACTTAAACGAGATCTCTACTTATGCAAGTTTAAAGGTTTATGAACTTGAAGTTAATCAAGCTCTAGAGCAAGACAAACAGTGAACGTGTCTCCTGCCCGCCATGGTCCAAGAAGAAATCATTGTTGAAAACAAACCTTCTACTTCTTCCGTGAAAATGAGTTTTTATCTCGATGAACAATTTGCTATGTTTGTTAAACGTTTTCAAAAATTTGCAAAATATGGAAGGAAGAACACTCACCAACAACCTTTCAGAAAAATGGTGAAAGCTCATCTAAGGAAGAGCTTGTGTGTTATAACGTAGAAAACCGGTCACTTTGCCTCAAAATGTCCTAAGCCAAAATTTGAAGCATACCGAAAACCCACTTTTAGAAAATTTCAAAAACAAAAGGGTATGTTGGTGAAGACATAGAAGACAAACAAAGTTGCTTCATGGTTTGAGACCGATTCGTAAGAGGAGGAAGAGGATTGTGAGCAAGCTAACATATGCTTAATAGCTCAAGATTCATGTCCTACCTATGACTCGAAAATGAAGTTGTAGTTTCACCAAGTCCTTTGGACAAAAATGAAACCAACAAGGATAGCTTCGAAGGAAGAACTTCTCAAGGATAATCGGGATATGCTTGAAGAATTTAATTCCTTTAGAGTAGCCTATGTTAAACGGCCAAGAAGCGTGAGAAACTTACGGTGAGAAATCTTTGATGGCACCGGTGAGATTCAAACTCTCAATAGCCGTCAACAAGAGAGTATCAAAATGAAGGAAGAAAACAAATTTCTTCATGACAAAATTGACTGTCGATTGAGCACATCAAAGGACTTGACCTAGAGAAAATTGCCTTGCAAAGACAATTGACTCTGGAATAGCTCCAAGGATGCTTTGAAGAAATCCTTACATGCCAAAAATCTAGCAATGATAAAACAGCATAGGATATTCGGATGTGTCTCTTCCGACAATCTCTTCGGTCAAAGAAAGGTGAATCCTCCGAAAGCGCTAATGATATATCTTTCTCTAAACGTACATTTGGAAATATAGGGAAACAAGGCCTTGGTTATTCAAGTGTCCCTTACGTTTACCCTAAAGCTCAAAAGGAAAAGCCAAAATGATGACTCAAATGAGAAACCTCGAAAGGTAACGGTAGAGAAAGTGAAGTCTACCTAGAGCAACAACTATGCCAAGGCAAAGTCTGGCCGACGGTAGACCTACTAAACTCTACCTTAACTATCAAGTTTGTCTATGAAACAGTAAAGTGCTTTGTTGAAGGTAAACTTAAAGGTATTCTACCGAATCCTCTGAAAAGGTATTCAACGAGAAAAGCTAAAGCCAAATACATTGGTAACCTACCTAGGAAGATTCGAAAGAAACCAATTAAGTCTATCGTCAACAAGCAAGTTGAACCAAAAAATGGATATCAAGAAAAGGAATAATCGTAAGCACTCTTCGCTTGAAGACTCAACAGCTTCTCCGTGGACTTTTCATTTATGTCATTCTTGCCATTGCTTAGGCCATCGGCACCCGAATGCTGCTAAGTTCACCCCAAGATCGAGAGACCTAGTTCTCTCAAGGTCAAGGTATGGGTTGCAAAAGGTTGCTAATCCTTAGGACCCAAAAGAAAATAAAGGGTACCTTGTTTGTTTTAACTTCTTTTCAGAATGCTTCATGGCTATAGAATCGAAAACAAAGACATTGGTACCTAGGCAAGTGGTCGCTCAAGACACATGACTGGAACAAGTCTTCTTACTGCATATAGCCGAAGCAAAAGGACCCACTGTTATTTTCTGAGACAATGCAAGAGGAAAGACAATTGGATATGGCTCAATTACTAGAGGAAGTCTCTCCATCAACAAAGTTTCTCTAGTAAGTGGTTTAAAGCACAATCTTCTTCTCGAGCATATCACAATTTCGCGACAAAGGACTTCTATGCCAATTCAATTCAAACCAAGGCCTCATCAAAGACAATGAATCGTGTCAATACAATGACCGACAATAGACAAGGAAATGTCTTTGTCGTGGACTTAAATCTTCTAGTGGAGATTCTCAAACCCGTGTCTAGTAGCCAACAATGTTCGTGACAACGGTGGCTATGGCACAAGCTGCCTCGCCACCTCAACTTCAAGCACCTCTCCAAGCCTCCAAAAATGGGCTTGTCAAAGGTCTACCTACGGTTGTCCGCCGATCATGACGAGTTGTAAAGCTTGTCAACTAGAAAACTTTCCAAGTCTTCCTTCAAAAGAAAGTGCTGTATTGTCAACAAACGGACCTCTTCAACTTCGCATATGGATCTCTTTGGACCTATTACAACAACAAGATTTCTCGAGACAAGTACACACTTGTAGTAGTTGATGACTACTCTAGATTTACTTGGATTGAAACTATGACATCTAAAGATGAAACGTATGATCTAGTCACTTTTTAGAAGACTTCAAACTCAAAAAGCTTGAAGACATTTGTGACATAAGATCGACAACGGTATCAATTCAAAAACAACGGTGTAGAAAAGAGTACTGCGATGACCGTGGGATCGCCACAACTTCTGCCCGCCGCTCCTCAACAAAATGGTGTAGATGAACGGAAGAACAAACCCGATTGAAGCGGCTAGAACAATGCTAGCGTAAGCTAAACTTCAAGTATTTCAGGCGTATCAATCGCTTGCTTTACCCGAATAGATCCCTCGTAAACAAGTTTCATAATAAAACTCCATATGAAATATGGAGAGGAAGATCCCCAAACATAGGATTTCTTAAAATCTTCTAATTTGAAATGTTTTATTCTTTATAACGGAAAAGAATATAGAGGAAAATTTGATGCAAAATCGCACGAAGGAATTTTTCTGGGGTATTCCAAACATTCAAAAGCATTTCAAGCATTTTCGAGAAATCTAACTTAAAAATCTTAGAATCTCATGCATGTTTCTTTTGATGAATATGACTTGTTAGAGCCTAGAATGGCTCGAACGTTGCTCAATGATTCGATAATGATGAGACAGTACAAATACAACATCTACTTCCACTCTTTATCGAAAATGGCAACGGTGAACCCGAATACCGATAATCATTCACCTGCTGATGAGACCTCTACCGAGTACCGATAACAACTCGCCTGCGTTGACCACCGAACCCATCTCTTCTGTTTTACCCCAAGCACCTTTACAGATCTCTCATCCTTCTTGTTCACCGGAAAATGAAAGTTTGAAGACTCTATTTCTTTTGAACCCCGGTGAATCTCCTTACTCAACCAACTCCGTAATTCTTAAGGGAAGAATCCACCGTAAGTGATCTTCCTCCAACTCGTTATTGAAGCAAGAGATCATCCATTTCTCAAATCATTGGTGATCTCAACTCGAGTTCGCACGAGAAATAAGGTTCGAGAAGAAACTTTGTTTGCTTATGCATTTGTATCGAACTCGAACCAAAGAAGATTGATGAAGCTATCGAAGATCATAAGCTCGATTGAAGCTATGCAAGAAGAGTTGAACTAGTTTGAAAGATGTAGGTGTGGAGCTTAGTTCAAAAGACATCGATCATCCATCATCGGCACCATCTAAGCACTGGGTTTTCAAAAATAAAAGAGATGAAGATGGAAATGTCACTGTAAACAAAGCTAGATTGGTTGCTCGTACAATGGCAAAGAAGAAGGAATTGACTTTGATGAAACTTTGCTCTGTTGCTAGACTAGAAGCAATCGAGAATCTTTCTAGCTATGCCTCGTTCATGGACTTCAAAGTGTATCGGATGGATGTTAAGAGTGCCTTTACGAATGGTGATCTTCAAGAAGCTATCGTGGAGCGACCTCGAGTTTGTCATCTCGAGACAAAGCTGGATCACGTCTACCGACTCAGCTCTCTACGGCAAGCAAGCTCTGAGCTTGGTATGAAACTCATCCAAGTTCTTAATGAACAAGGATTCGTGAGAGGAAGAATAGACACTACTTTATTCATCCTCAAGCACAAGGCCATTCTCTTACAGTACAAATCTATGTGGGCGACATCATCTTTGGATCAACTAACCAAAACTGTAAAAAGATTCGAGAAGGCGATGCAAAGCAAGTTCGAGATGAGCATGATGGGTGAACTTACCTATTTTCTAGGGCTGCGGATACAACAGACTTGAGACGGAATCTTCATCACCAAACCAAATATGAAAGGAACTAATCGAAGTTTGGTCTTGATTCGACAAAAGATTTGAAACTCAATGTCTACGGCGCCATCTTGACAAAGATGAGAAGGAAAGCAAGAGAACATGACCAAATCCGAGGAATCATAGGTTCACTTCTTTACCTTCTTGCTAGTAGACGACATTATGTTTCTTTGTTTGTGTTTGTGCTAGATTTGAGGCGAGATCAAGGAGTCACATTTGCTTCGCCAAGCGTATCATCGGATATGTTTCAAAAACAACAAATCTAGGCATCGGTATTCAAAATCCAACAACTTCAATCTAGTTGGATACTCGGATCACGATTATGCGACAAAGTGGCGGAAGAAGCACCGGTGGGACTTGTCAATTTCTTGGAAGCAGACTTGTCTCATGGTCTTGCAAGAAACAAGGATCGGTGCAAACTCAACCAGGAAGCAGAATACATTCTTTGCGGCATTTGTTGCTCTCAACTGCTATGGATGAAGCAACAACTAGTGGACTACAACATCAAGGCTAGCGCCCAATCATGTGTGACAACATCGGTATCTCAGTCTCCAAAAATCGATGATGCATTCAACAAAGCACATTGATATTCGTTATCACTTTCTCAAAGATCATGTGGAAGAAATGATAA
>CM028378.1:150531261-150558810 GCA_013146195.2 Codonopsis lanceolata | reverse complement strand
AATAGTTTCTGTGGATAAAGATCCCAGGCTTACCTTATACTCATTATTAGGGAAGTAGGTGAATTAATTTTGACAATTGACACGTCAAATTTTGCAGATTCTTGGGAACGATTTTGCTATTTATTTCCTTTTAAGAATTTTATTGTAATGTTATGGTGAAAATGCTTTCCTGTTTGGGACAAGCGTATGATCCAAGCAAGATTAATGAGGAAAATTTTTCATTGATCGAGATTAAACACTTTAACTCTGCTTTGGAGAAATTTGTCTCAGTAAGTGGAACTTATTGGTCATCCAACAAGTTGCCAAAGAGGATTTGAACAACTGATGTAAATGCCTGTAGGAGGGTTTCAAATGGCAACAAATAACATTCCAACCATCTCCACCATCACAGCCTTTCTTTACTAGCGCAGAACTCCGCTTGAGAGTTTAATCCAAAGTTTGGTTGACACGATTCAACAAGATAGACAGAAACCAAGGCTAGAATAAAATATCTTTGAAAATCAAATTTCAGCCTAGCCGTGTCCATGAGCAAGATAGAGGTAAATCAAGGAAGATTGCATTTTCAAGTTGAAAATAATCCTCGAGAAAATGAAGAAATTGCATAGAGAAAAATTCCGCTTGATAGCAACAACAATGAAGAACGTGTGCAACAACATGATTCGTCAAGAAAGAAGTCAAGAATTTGGTGCACAAAATCGAAATTGTCATTCTTCAACCTTTTCTAGGAAAATTTTCTACCATGTAAGAAGGAAATGATGAGAGAAGTCGGAATTAGTGTAAAATGTTTGACAAATGTACCTTTCCAAGGCAAAGAGTGAGGTACAAGGAAATACTATGGCATTATATTCCAATCGGAGGTAACCCCATGTTTGATTTTTGCTTCTTTTCATTACCATTTTCAAGTGAAAAATTCTTCCTCCATTGCCAATTATTATTGGTAATAATTTGACCGAGTTGTAGGAAGAGTAGGCGTTGGGTCTAGCTCTGAGACGTTAAATAGCGGCGCTAATTGGGAGGCAACCCAAAGTTTTTTTTTATTATTTTTTGTTATTTTAATTTCTAGTTTTCTTAGTTTTAATTAATTTCTCTTTTGTTGTTTTAATGTTCTTTTAAGTTTGGTTTGTGACGGCGGTTTTGAGCTTGTATGCGGAAGGAAGTGCGAGTGAATTGGGTGAGATCTTGAGAGTAAAATTTTTTTTAAGGCGTGAGACTAACTCTGAGGGGTTAAGTGTCAAGGTCACAAAGAAGGAAAAAGCGGTGAATAGTGGACGTTAGGCCGCTCAAATAGAAATCCCAAATTCTATTTTGGGGATTTTTGACCTAACTCTCTTAATTCCAAAGAAATTGGCGCCAAAGTCCATCTTTTTCCCGACATCGTGCGAATCCTTCGTCTTCTCACGCCGTCGCCGCTGCCATTGTTGTGGTTGTCCATCTGTTTCAATGGCTCCCAAGCACCACGTCGCTCCACCTCATGCTCCACGACGACGGTCGAATTGGTTGCTCGCGATTATGCCGCGTCGAGTGGTCGTCGCATCATCAGAGCCGGTTGAAATTTCAACCACTTCTTCATCTTCGGTGGCCTCTTCGCATTCATCGCCGGAGTCCTATGCGCCGCCGGCCTCTTCAATTTCTTCTTCTGGCGATGGCGAGCTCTACCCCATCGATTCAGGTGTCCCGCGGCCGGTCCTCGCATCAACGAACACCCCGCCGCCGCATCCTCCTCCGTCCTCCTGATTAGGGAAGTTCTTCTCCCTTTTTATTTTGATACTTATTTGTTCATTGGGGACAATGCACAGTTTTGGTGTGGGGGAGGGATTTTGGATTTTGGTGAATCTTGGAATCTTGAATGCATGTTTCTTTTTGTTGTTGGGTATTCGTTGGATATGAGGATATGATTTTTGATGTTGGGATGTTTGGTATTTTAATGTGCATAATCATGGTAAAATAGGAATTTTTGATATATGATGGAATTCTTTTTGAAATGTTTCTGTTCTAATTTAAATTACATGTTTTCAGGAAAAAAAATTTCTTCAACCTTTGGATATGTATGTGTTGACTTATAGCCATTTAAAGTGAGATTTTGGGCCATTTATGGAGCATTCCATTCATTTTGCTCTCAGTTCTTCTTGTGTGTTTACTCTCGCACTTTTCGGATGCCAATTCTAGAACTTGCATGTTTGCTTACATTTCGAGATCACATAAATGGGTTTATGCACTAACATGATTAAGGCATTTAGGAAATACCAATTTTGGCTATCTTTTTTCTATCCGACCCTTTTAATATTACCCCCTAGTTAGCCCTTTTGAGCCTTACCTATTTCTTTGGCTCAACCGCATTTAAATGAACCTTAGCCTTTTTAACTTTCTTTTTCATTACCAATGTCAAGAATTGTAGGAATTACATGTGAATCATAGTTTTAATTCGATGCGTGAGTTGAACATTAGATGAAATACATCTTGTTTTGTACCGTAATATGAGATATTGGTTTTGAGTTGTGCATTGAATGTGGTTCTCGCTTTAAGAAGTGTGCCAAATAAGAGCTTGATTCATCCGGTCAGAAAAGCAAAGAAGACAAAAGTAGTGGCGGCGAGCCAAGAGTTTGTAAAGAAAAAAAAAAAGAAGAAGAAGCAAAAAAGAAAAAAAAAAAGAAAAAGAAGAAGAAGAATAAAAGTTCGAAGAAGCGATTGAAGTAAAAATCTTAATATCTATGTTCGGTTGTGCAAAAGTGATGTGATCAAGGATTTGAGCTTCATGAGGACATGTCGCTGATAATTGAGTTTGTGAGTAATGTGTTATTTCTACAATTCCTTGACATTTTAATTCACCTTATATCCCTATATCATACCTTATTAACCCATAGCCCCGTTACAACCTTTAAAAGACCTTTTGATTGGTGCTTTAAACTCATACTTAGTGATGGAGATTTGATCAACTTGCAAGCTTATGGTAATTGCATTCCGTTGTGCTGAGTCGAGTGCTTAATTACATATCCTTATCTAAACACTTGAGTGGATGAGTGTCTCCGTGAGGATGGTTGAGACATGCATATGTGAAGGTTGAAGATTCTTTTGGAAACATGTTAGTTAATTTAGATGACACATTTTAAGAATTCCATTATCTTGATTGAATTTTTATTTTTCCTATGGTCATGCACATTGAAATACCTGCATTCAAGAAAAATCATATCTTCATAAGTTGTACAGATAAAAACATGCATTCTTGTCTGGTTTGAAGATGCTTGAGGACAAGCATCAGTTTGGTGTGGGGGAATTTTGATGGGAACCCAAAAGTGCGATAACATTAGCCGGTTTTATGATTTATTTTAGAGCAAAATATTACACTTTTGGTTGGTTTTTGTGCTGATTATGATGTAGGTACACAGGAGGCTGCAAAAGAGGAAAGTGCTGGATTCAGGCAAAGAGGGAAAACTTGGGATGTCACATGGGCATGTGATATCCACAGTTTCGGAGCTGAGCTGGGGCTAGTCACTGAAGTTTCAAGCAGACCTTTTAGACAGTTAGACAATACAGTTATTTCTGTCTAAATTCAGTTTATATATTGAATGAACATGCTAATTTGCAAGTAGTGGGGGGTTTTGAGAAGTTATTGGTAGTTTTAAAACTACCAAGTAGTGGTGTAAGTGGGAGACAAGAGTCATATTTATGTATGGATTTTCTGAAAGGAGGGGGGGATTCGATCAGAAAATTGGAGGCATCAAACAGTAGCTTTGAGGTAGAGAAAAGTCACTAACAAAGGCTAGGAGAGAAGTGTAGGGAACTTGAATTCTTCTTGTAAGTTTAACACCTGCTGGAACATTAAACTTTTGCTTGTTGTAAGTTGTTTTAATTATGTTTAGTAGTTAAATTATTTCTTCCAGTCAATGAACAATTAAGCCTCAAGCATTTTACTTTTGTGAGATCTAATAGATTTAATTCTTGTTTTATTTACAAATATTTGTTTGTTCTCCGTTTAACACGTTGGAAGATTGTTGTGTCTAATTAATGTTTGTGGCCAGAATATTAATTAACATAATAGTATATAGCTAGTTAACGCTGTTGATCCGTAATTGTCCTCGGTCTTAACAAAGTGGCAAGTAATACACCTTTTAGGCATCACAAGCATAATCGGACCGTATTACGGG
The DNA here is from genome assembly GCA_013146195.2 of Codonopsis lanceolata. Taxonomy (NCBI): domain Eukaryota; kingdom Viridiplantae; phylum Streptophyta; class Magnoliopsida; order Asterales; family Campanulaceae; genus Codonopsis; species Codonopsis lanceolata. The sequence goes on along the minus strand of CM028378.1, from coordinate 150,554,668 downwards.
TACGGATGATCATTGTTACATGATATTGCTTCAATACACATGACTCTGAATCGGGTCTCTCGCTTCTTAATGCAACCGAGTTATTAAATCTTACGAGCGTCTCGGAGGTTGTAATTCGGTTAGACGGTAATTAACGAGCGTCTCTTAATTATCAATTCGGTAAGGAGAGATTGAGTGTTAGGCGTTCGTCGACACTTTTAACCGGTTTATTTGAAATCCAACAAGATATTTTTGCATCGATGATCAGAAATAAAATGCGAGACGAAATTGAATCATTGGCTGGAATTTTATTGAATTAAGTCAAGCATTAATCTGTTAGTTTAATTAAAAGCATTAATTTTTAGTTAATTAGTTAATTAGTTTATTTTTAGTTAATTAAAAATATAAATTCGTATGCATTATTTACTTAGTAAAATTCTAAAAAGGAATAAGTACAACGTTCCCTGTGGATACGATCCCGACTTACCTTATACTCATTATTAGGGAAGTAGGTGAATTAATTTTGACGAATTGACACACGTCACCTTGGTGGGAAAATTCTCCCATGGCCGACCCTCAATGAAGATTATATGAAAAGAGTTCTTAACCTTCGGTCTCAAAAGTACAGTGACTTTGGGTCTTCTAGACTTGAAACACGTATTGATTCAAACCAATCACGAGGCAGATTTTCAGTGATTATGGATCAAAGACCAATGGTTCGTTGGTGCCTTCCCTATGAGGGTTTTTAAATGGACCCCGGATTTCCGCTCTGGCATGGAAAGCCCTATTGTCCCGATTTGGTTTTTTCTTCCGAACCTCCCAATCTATCTGTTTAACAAGCATGCTCTTTTTTCCATCGGCAACATGATTGGTACCCCTCTCATCATTGATTCCCATACAGCCAACCTATCAAGACCTAGTGTTGCTCGGATTTGTGTTGAGGTTGATCTCACCAAAGCCATTCCTAGTCGTATGTGGATTGCCAGCGGTGTAACAATTGGTTTCAGGCAAAAAATTGAGGCTGAACGTTTGCCTTCGTACTGTACTTGCTGTCATCGACAAGGCCATAATAACTTGTCTTGCAAGGTCAAAAATTCGAACCAGACTAACACCAATGCCAACAACCCCCCAATTGATCGGTCTGAACCTAAGGTTTCTAATACTATACCGTCTACTACGGAAAATGGGAAGGATAAGGTGAATGACATTCCCCCTAAACCTCCAAAAGAAAAATCTTCCACCTGGATAGTCAAGGAGACTCTGCCCACTCCACATGAAAAGACTCCAATGCAAGATCAACCTCTCATGCATGATTCACCTACGGTTGACCAGAGCAAGGACCACCATATTCCTTCCAGCTCTCCTACCCCTCAAACTGCTTCTGCCGCTTCTGGCAGTGGAGTAAAAATCCCTACAACAATGAACTCTCCTTTTACTTGCACCGAAGATCTAATTGAAAAATCCCCCACCCGTCAACCTATTGAGGAAGGAAAATCCCCCGCCCAGGTTCTCCCTGATTCTATAAAGCATTCGAATTTCACGACTAATGCCGCTCCTAGCATTGATGATTTGGCAGACAATGATGATGTGATTTTTCCGAATAAATTCACCATTCTACAAACCTTTGATGACGAGGATCCTCTTCAGTCTTCTCCCTCTTTGGATGCCCTTAGTCTGGAACCAGCCGCTACGAAGAAAAAGAATAAAAAGTCTCCTAACGTGCAAGCTTCGGTCAGGATCACTCGATCTCATTCGCATAATAAGTCCCAAGAAGGTACCTCTCCTACTACTTCCCATGATAATTAAGGCCCTTTGTTGGAACCTGAGGGGTGTAGGCAATGATTCTACTGTTTCTCGTCTCAGAAATCTTGTCTTGATGCATCAAATTACTCTTCTTACTTTACGTGAGCCTTTGATTGATAGCTCTAACCTTCCTGTTATTGCCAAAAAACTCAAGTTTCGGTCTTATTTTTGTAACACTACGAATTCCATTTGGATCCTTTCCAAAACTGCTTTTAATTGTCAGATTGTTCACGACTCAATACATCATCTCACTATTAGCATCCGTCATTATACTTGGGATCACTCCGCCTATGTTTCAATGATTTATGCTAAATGCTCTTCTGCTGAAAGACATGATCTTTGGGTTGACCTTATTAATTTGAGCTTAACTTTTGGCACCTCTCCTTGGCTTGTTCTTGGGGATTTCAACATCATTCTATCTTCGCATGAGAAAATTGGTGGTGCTGGCTGGGATAGACAATGGGCTTCGGATTTTCAAGCATGTCTTAATGTAGCGGGTATTTCTGATCTCGGGTATCATGGTAGTAAATTTACTTGGAGTAACAACAGGGATGGGCAGGCTACCATCTACCAAAGACTTGATCGGGCTCTTTGTAACCCCTCTTGGTTTTCCACTTATACTCACACCACGGTGGATCACCTTAATCGTACATGTTCAGACCACTCCCCTCTTCTCATCTCCATTGATCAAACTGCTATTTCTCGGCCCTATTAGTTCAGGTTCCTCAACATTTGGGTGTCTCATCACACCTTCTTGGATACGGTTAAAGATGCTTGGCATAAAAATGCTGCGGGAAGGCCGATGGTTCGCTTTTCTAATAAACTAAAGGCTACCAGGGCAGCACCCAAAATCTGGGATAAAGCTATTTTCGGGAACATTTTCCAGGCTATTAAACTGGCTGAAGATAATGTGCTTGAAAAGGAGATTATGTACGAGAACATGCACACTGATTCCAATCGTTCTGCTCTCCATTTGGCTCAAGCTTCGCTTAAGCAAAAACTGAAATTGGAGGAGGATTATTAGAGACAAAAATCTTATCTTCGATGGTTGAAAGATGGGGATAGTAACACTAAATTGTTTCACTCTTCGGTTAAGCAAGCCCGCAACAAACTCGCCATTCACCGCATTACTGATATGCATGGCTCCATGGCGGATACGGAAGATGATATTAAGATGGTTTCCATTGAATTTTATAAAGACCAGCTTACTGCTTGCCCTTGTAGTAATGATGATCTCCTTTCCGTCATTCTAGCCATTATTTCTTCTGCTCAGAATAATCTCCTCTCTGACCCCTCTTCTCTCGAAGAGATTAAGAAGGCTATTTTTGGTCTTAATGGAGATAGCGCAGCAGGTCCTGATTGCTTTTCAGGCAAGTTTTATACGAAATGTTGGGATATTATTGCTCCAGATCTTTTTCTTGCTGTCTCTGAATTTTTTGCAGGCTTTGAAATGCCGAAATCTTGGACTAGCACTCTCATTATTACTATTCCCAAAACCAGCCAAGTTGTATCCTTCAAGGACCTTCGGCCGATCAGCCTTTGCAATTTCTGTAATAAGATCATCACCAAGCTTCTATCCTCTCGGCTTGCCCATGTCCTCCCTTGCATTATTTCTGAAAACCAAAGTGTATTCACTAAAGGAAGACTTATACAAGACAATTTGCTGCTTGCCCATGAATTAACCCACCAACTCAAGAAAAAGGTTAATGGGACCAATGTTATCATTAAATTAGACATGGCCAAAGCCTTTGATAGGGTCTCTTGGGTTTTTCTCATAGATGTTCTTCGCAAGTTTGGCTTAAGTGAGACTTTCATTGACATCATATGACGGGTTATTTCTAATAACTGGTTCTCAGTTTCTGTTAATGGATCATCGACTGGTTTTTTTCACTCCTCGCGTGGCCTTAGACAAGGGGACCCTATTTCCCCGAGTATATTCCTTATTGCAGCAGAAGTTCTTAGCCGGGGCCTAAACAAACTTCAGCAAGATCACCCCAATTTTGTTTTCTCTTCCTTTAGGGGATGCCCTATTATCTCTCACCTTGCCTTTGCGGACGACATTGTTATTTTTTGTAATGGGTCCAAGAATTCTCTTCTTTAACATTAGAATCTTCTCACTCACTACGAGAATCTCCTCCATTCGTAGGCATATTGGCTTTAATCATAAACTGCTCCCAGTTACTTACCTTGGTTGCCCTCTTTTTGAGGGCAGGAAGAAGAAAAATCTGTTTGACCCTCTCATTGAAAAGCTGCAGGCAGAAATCACTTCTTAGATGGGGGCCTTCCTTAATCAGGCGGGTAGGGTGACCCTTATTAATTTAGTGCTGCACTTTATCATAATGTACCGGAATGTATTTTAGACCCCCCTGTTACGGTTGTTCAACATATTAATAGGATGCTTTCTAATTTTTTACCGGGCTCGGTTGATGGTAAACTTAAAGCGCATTGACTCTCTTGGGATAAATGCTGTAGGCCTATTTTGGAAGGTGGTTTAGGCATTCGCTCTATTTCAGACATTATTAATGCTTTCTCTGTCCAGCTTTGGTGGCGCTTTCGGTCCTCAAACAATTTATGGAGCAATTTCATGCTGAAGAAATACTATGTTTATTCTCACCCGATTCAAGCTACCCACTCTAAGGGCTCCCACTCTTGGCGTAGAATGTCCTGTATTCGTGAGAAAACTGATGCTCATATTATCTGGATAATAGGGCAAGGCAACTGCTCAGCTTTGCTTGACCATTGGCTGCCCCAAGACCTTTCCCCTCCGTCTGCCATTGGTCGCGATTTGCTTGTCAAGGACCTGTTTGCTTCTCCTTCCAGTCTAAATGATGCTGCTCGTATTACTTTGGGCCCAGACATAGCTGGCTTGATCTCAGAGCACGGTATTTCGATCTCCAACTACCCATATTTTGCTTCATGTCGTCTTTCAAATGGTAAATTTGGGTTCTCTTCAGCCTGGCAGATTTCCCGTACACACTGGCCCCTTATTTCTTTAGCTGGTTTCATTTGGCATAAGTTGCTTCCTTGTCAAATTAGTGTTTTTATGTGGCGACTTTGGCTCCGCAAGCTGCCCATCGATGAAAGTATTTCCAAGAAAGGGGTTCACCTCGCTTCGTGTTGCCACTATTGTGCTACCGGAAATATTGAGTCCTACTTTTATGTTTTCTTGGATAGTGCCACAGCCCGTTTCGTTTGGGATGTTTTTAATCACTTAGGTGTCATTTCTCACTCGGCTTCCACCATTGCTCAAAGCTGCTTTGCTTGGTGGTATCAAAACAAAAACTCTAGCCTGCATATTATTGTTCCTTCGGTGATTCTTTGGGAAATATGGAAATCTAGAAACTCCACTCTTCATGAAGGTATCCGCGCTCCTCCCTGGTTCATCATTGACCGTATCAAGCAGCTCATTTCATCTATTCTTATGGGGGCGGGTCTAACACCAAGGTTGGGCTGGGAATTCCTCTTTTCTTCTCGCTTGGGATTTACCTCTTCAAAAAGAATCCAGTCTATTACTTGGTTAAATCCTCCCTTTGGATGTGTTAAATTGAATTGTGATGGTGCTAGTAGAGGCAACCCGGGGCAAAGTGCTAGAGGCGGGATTGTTCGCGATTGTTCGGGTGCATTTCTCTATGCATATGATTCCTTCTATGGTTTTGCCAACATTTTTCAGGCTGAATGTCGCGCCTTGTATCAAGGTATCCTTTGGTTACATTCTGAACATCACCGATATGCTATAGTAGAAATTGATTCTAAGCATCTTCTGTATTGTGTTTTGGGTAATTCTCGGCCTCCTTGGAGAAATACTTATTTCAATCGGGCTATAATTGATATTATTCGAGACATGCATATTTCCATAAGACACATATTTCGCGAAGCTAATTCAGTGGCAAATGCTATTGCTAATTATGGTTGTGATCAAGGCACAAACATTGTTTTTGATTCAGTGGCCACACTTCCTGCTTGTATCTGCGGTCTTATTACGTTTGACAAGAGTCACACGCCCTATTTTAGAATTTCTTAATTCTCTGTTCTGTTTCTTTTTCGAGGTTAGGCTCCTTAGTCCTCCCATCTATAAGGGCAAGGCTGGTTGTCTCCCTCAAGTTTGTTATATTTATTTTTCATAATTAAAATCTCGCAGGGTGCCGCCCCTGTTTCATAAAAAAAAGGTTTAGGGTTTTAGGGTTTTGAATTAGGTTTAGGTAAAAATTCTCTCTAGGAAAATGCTCTCTCTCCATCTAAGTCTTTCTTTGACTTACCATGGCCACTTCTGCTAGTGGCTTCAGCCGAGGTCCACCCTCTTGAGCCTCCTTCTCCAACAAAGAATCAAAACCTTTGCCTCTATAGTTACTGCCTTGACCTCTCCGCCTCACCAACCTACCCGTCATTCCTCCTTCCATGTATAAAGGTGAGCCAGCCTTGCGTCTTTCCCCTCAACTAATCTCTACTTTGTCGCAGCCGTTTAAACTCTCACTCGTTGGAAAATTCTCTCATGGATGCCCATCTATGGAATATATGAGGAAAGCATTCCTTACGTTTGACCTCAAGGCTGAGGTTACTTTGGGTCTCCTAGATTCAAAGCATGTTCTCATCCAATCTCACCATGAAGTTGATTTCCAAAGACTTTGGATCAAGGATCACTGGTTTGTTGGTTCCTTCCCCAGGCTCGTTTTTAAGTGGACTCCTTCATTCAGGCCAGAGATCGAAAACCCTATCGTTCCAGTATGGTTTGCGCTCCCTAACCTGCCCATATTTCTTTTTAATAAGAATACTCTCTTTTCCATAGCCAATATGATTGGCACACTTTTAATTATTGATTCTCCAACTGCTAAACTTACTCGGCCTAGTGTAGCTAGGATTTGTATCGAGGTTGATCTGACCAAAGTCATTCCTAGCAGACTTTGGATTGATTGTGGCCCTTCTAACGCTGGCAAATTATCAAGGCAAACGCCTTCCGCCATCGCTTGTGCCGCCATCGGCAGGACATGATGCCACCTCGTGCAAACTGTCTAATAAGGATAAGGCGGTCCATGATTCTAGGACTTCGAGACAAGCAGAAAATCTACAAAGAGGTGCAGCCGATTCTCCCATAATGCTCGCCAGACCGTCCCACCAGATCCCCACAAACAATGATCCTGCTTTGGTTGATCCTCGAAGCAACCAACCCTTCTGTCAACGACAATGCCAATAATGTGCAGTCAGCCAAAGCAGTAGCTTCTGAGGCTAATTATTCTACGACATCTCCCCAAGCTGCCAACACCCAATCAATGACTAACACAGATGATGCTGCTCATGCTCCCACTCATGATATCCATTCGGTCCCTCAACCAGCTTGCAACCAACATGATAATATTCAGAATCCTACTAGTCAATCTTCCCCAATTGCCCAGTCTAAATCCAACAATGTAAGTCTAAAAACCGTCTCTCCTTCTATGCCCCAGAACGACAAGATTTCGCTGATCATGGTTAATGAATGGGACAGAGTTCCACCAATACCGAAGTCCCCATTACTTGTTGAAGTCTCACCTCCTAGACAAAATTCTTCAAGCTTAAGTCCTCGAAGAAGCCAACCCTCCTCGGGCTAATGTAAGTGATGTGCAATCAGCCAATGTAGCATCTCCCATGCTTAATTACCCTTCGGCATCTCCCTTGCATCAAGTACCCGACAACCCTTTCTGTTCAGGTTCATTCATCAACAATAGAACAACAAGCTGCCCAACACAAGTGCAACCTGTTCTAATGAAAGCTTCCTATGTTGAACTTACAGGAAGTAACCGATCCCCAATTCAAGCTTCTCCATCTCACAATCATAAAAATCCTTCTTCCAGCTTGCGTCCAAACCCCCCCCGTTCAGCCCCTTTGCAAATATCCAACCCACTATGCAGGAAAACTCATCTCCTCAGCCCCATCAATTTATAAAATATGGTCGGCCAGTAGCCTGTACCCCTGGTGTTGCTGATAATTCCAGCTACGGTCATCCTAAATATAATTGTGTGACAAACTCTATGCCAGACATTAGCGACCTATTTGATGAAGACTTCACAGAGCATATGCAACAAAATGATCCTATGAACATTGTCTCCCCGAATAAATTTGTCGTTCTGCAAACTATCGAAAGGGAAAACTAAGATAACGACCTCGCTAAGTTCGAAGCTCTTGACCTAGAAACTCCAAGATCCAGGAGGCAGAAGCGTCGTACAAATAATCGTTATCGTAATTAATAATTCTATTTAGTTGTTTTTCCTAAGTGTCATTTTTTGCTTTTCATTTCTGTTTTTTACTTTACAAGGTAAGGCACCTTTGTCCCCCCCTTTAAGGGTAAGGCTGATTGTCCCCCTTTTTCTTGTTTCTTTCATTATTACCTATTTATAAAATTCTAGCATTTCATTAAAAAAGAGTTTTAGGGTTTAGGGTTTAGGGTCCTAGCCGCATCCCCCACAAACAATGATCCTGCTTTGGTTGATCCTCAAGCAACCAACCCTTTTGTCAACGACAATGCCAATAATGTGCAGTCAGCCAAAGCAGTAGCTTCTGAGACTAATTATTCTACGACATCTCCCCAAGCTGCCAACACCCAATCAATGGCTAACATAGATGATGCTGCTCATGCTCCCACTCATGATATCCATTCGGTCCCTCAACCAGCTTGCAACCAACATGATAATATTCAGAATCCTACTAGACAATCTTCCCCAATTGCCCAGTCTAAATCCAACAATGTAAGTCTGAAAGCCGTCTCTCCTTCTATGCCCCTGAACGACAAGATTTCTGTTGATCATGGTCGCCGAATGGGGACAGCTTCGTCAATCTGAAGCTGTCCCCATTACTGTTGTTGAAGTCTCACCTCCTAGACAAAATTCTTCAAACTTAAGTCCTCAAGAAGCCAACCCTCCTGTCCAGGCTAATGTAGGTGGTGTGCAATAAGCCAATGTAGCATCTCCCATGCTTAATTACCCTTCGGCATCTCCCTCGCATCAAGTACCCGACAACCCTTTCTGTTCAGGTTCATTCATCAACAATAGAACAACAAGCTGCCCAACACAAGTGCAACCTGCTCTAATAAAAGCTTCCTATGTTGACCTTACAGGAAGTAACCGATCCCCAATTCAAGCTTCTCCATCTCACAGTCATAAAAATCCTTCTTCCAAATGAGTCCAAACTCCCCCTTTCACCCCTTTGCAAATATCCAACCCACTATGCAGAAAACTCATCTCCTCACTCCCCATCAATTTATAAAATCTGGTCGGCCAAGAGTCTGCCACGGTGTTCTTGATAATTCCACTACGGTCATCCTAAATATAATTGTGTGACAAACTCTATGCGAGACATTAGCGACCTATTTGATGAAGACTTCACAGAGCATATGCAACAAAATGATCCTATGAACATTGTCTCCCCGAATAAATTTGTCGTTCTCCAAACTATCGAAAGGGAAAACTAAGATAACGACCTCGCTAAGTTCGAAGCTCTTGACCTAGAAACTCCAAGATCCAGGAGGCAGAAGCGTCGTACAAACAATCGTTATCGTAATTAATAATTCTATTTAGTTGTTTTTCCTGAGTGTCATTTTTTGCTTTTCATTTCTGTTTTTTACTTTCCAAGGTAAGGCACCTTTGTCCCCCCCTTTAAGGGTAAGGCTGATTGTCCCCCTTTTCTTGTTTCTTTCTTTATTACCTATTTATAAAAATCTAGCATTTCATTAAAAAAGGGTTTTAGGGTTTAGGGTTTAGGGTCCCAGCCGCATCCCCCACAAACAATGATCCTGCTTTGGTTGATCCTCAAGCAACCACCCTTCTGTCAACGACAATGCCAATAATGTGCAGTCAGCCAAAGCAGTAGCTTCTGAGGTTAATTATTCTACGACATCTCCCCAACCTACCAACACCCAATCAATGACTAACACAGATGATGCTGCTCATGCTCCCACTCATGATATCCATTCGGTCCCTCAACCAGCTTGCAACCAACATGATAATATTCAGAATCCTACTAGTCAATCTTCCCCAATTGCCTAGTCTAAATCCAACAATGTAAGTCTAAAAGCCGTCTCTCCTTCTATGCCCTGAACGACAAGATTTACGTTGATCATGGTCGGCAATGGGGCAGTTCGATCAATCTTGCCCATTACTGTTGTTGAAGTCTCACCTCCTAGACAAAATTCTTCAAGCTTAAGTCCTCAAGAAGCCAACCCTCCTGTCCAGGCTAATGTAAGTGATGTGCAATCAGCCAATGTAGCATCTCCCATGCTTAATTACCCTTCGGCATCTCCCTCGCATCAAGTACCCGACAACCCTTTCTGTTCAGGTTCATTCATCAACAATAGAACAACAAGCTGCCCAACACAAGTGCAACCTGCTCTAATGAAAGCTTCCTATGTTGACCTTACAGGAAGTAACCGATCCCCAATTCAAGCTTCTCCATCTCACAGTCATAAAAATCCTTCTTCCAGCTTGAGTCCAAACTCCCCCCCCTTTCAGCCCCTTTGCAAATATCCAACCCACTATGCAGGAAAACTCATCTCCTCAGCCCCATCAATTTATAAAATCTGGTCGGCCAAGAGTTTGCACTCCCGGTGTTCTTGATAATTCCACTACGGTCATCCTAAATATAATTGTGTGACAAACTCTATGCCAGACATTAGCGACCTATTTGATGAAGACTTCACAGAGCATATGCAACAAAATGATCCTATGAACATTGTCTCCCGAATAAATTTGTCGTTCTGCAAACTATCGAAAGGGAAAACTAAGATAACGACCTCGCTAAGTTCGAAGCTCTTGACCTAGAAACTCCAAGATCCAGGAGGCAGAAGCGTCGTACAAACAATCGTTATCGTAATTAATAATTCTATTTAGTTGTTTTTCCTGAGCGTCATTTTTTGCTTTTCATTTCTGTTTTTTACTTTCCAAGGTAAGGCACCTTTGTCCCCCCCTTTAAGGGTAAGGCTGATTGTCCCCTTTTTCTTGTTTCTTTCTTTATTACCTATTTATAAAAATCTAGCATTTCATTAAAAAGGGTTTTAGGGTTTGGGTTTAGGGTCTCACCGCATCCCCCACAAACAATGATCACGCTTTGGTTGATCCTCAGCAACCAACCCTTCGTCAACGACAATGCCAATAATGTGCGTCGGCCAAAGCAAGTAGCTTCGAGGCTAATTATTCTACGACATCTCCCACCAACACCCAATCAATGACTAACACAGATGATGCTGCTCATGCTCCCACTCATGATATCCATTCGGTCCCTCAACCAGCTTGCAACCAACATGATAATATTCAGAATCCTACTAGTCAATCTTCCCCAATTGCCCAGTCTAAATCCAACAATGTAAGTCTGAAAGCCGTCTCTCCTTCTATGCCCCTGAACGACAAGATTTCTGTTGATCATGGTCGTCGGCCAATGGGGCAGTTCGATCAATCTGAAGCTGTCCATTACCGTTGTTGAAGTCTCACCTCCTAGACAAAATTCTTCAAGCTTAAGTCCTCAAGAAGCCAACCCTCTGTCGGGCTAATGTAAGTGATGTGCAATCAGCCAATGTAGCATCTCCCATGCTTAATTACCCTTTGGCATCTCCCTCGCATCAAGTACCCGACAACCTTTTCTGTTCTGGTTCATTCATCAACAATAGAACAACAAGCTGCCCAACACAAGTGCAACCTGCTCTAATGAAAGCTTCCTATGTTGAACTTACAGGAAGTAACCGATCCCCAATTCAAGCTTCTCCATCTCACAGTCATAAAAATCCTTCTTCCAGCTTGAGTCCAAACCCCCCCCCTTTCAGCCCCTTTGCAAATATCCAACCCACTATGCAGGAAAACTCATCTCCTCGGCCCATCAATTTATAAAATCTGGTAGCACGGTGTTCTTGATAATTCCGCTACGGTCATCCTAAATATAATTGTGTGACAAACTCTATGCCAAACATTAGCGACCTATTTGATGAAGACTTCACAGAGCATATGCAACAAAATGATCCTATGAACATTGTCTCCCGGAATAAATTTGTCGTTCTCCAAACTATCGAAAGGGAAAACTAAGATAATTACCTCGCTAAGTTCGAAGCTCTTGACCTAGAAACTCCAAGATCCAGGAGGTAGAAGCGTCGTACAAATAATCGTTATCGTAATTAATAATTCTATTTAGTTGTTTTTCCTGAGTGTCATTTTTTGCTTTTCATTTCTGTTTTTTACTTTCCAAGGTAAGGCACCTTTGTCCCCCCCTTTAAGGGTAAGGCTGATTGTCCCCCTTTTTCTTGTTTCTTTCTTTATTACCTATTTATAAAAATCTAGCATTTCATTAAAAAAGGGTTTTAGGGTTTAGGGTTTAGGGTCCCAGCCGCATCCCCCACAAACAATGATCCTGCTTTGGTTGATCCTCAGCAACCACCCCTTCGCGACAATGCCAATAATGTGCGAGCCAAGCGGTAGCTTAGAGGCTAATTATTCTACGACATCTCCCCTACCGCCAACACCCAATCAATGACTAACACGGATGATCTTTGCTCATGCTCCCACTCATGATATCCATTCGGTCCCTCAACCAGCTTGCAACCAACATGATAATATTCAGAATCCTACTAGTCAATCTTCCCCAATTGCCCAGTCTAAATCCAACAATGTAAGTCTGAAAGCCGTCTCTCCTTCTATGCCCCTGAACGACAAGATTTCTGTTGATCATGGCTGCTCAGCAATGGGGACAGTTCTAGTCAATACTGAAGCTGTCCCCATTACTGTTGTTGAAGTCTCACCTCCTAGACAAAATTCTTCAAGCTTAAGTCCTCAAGAAGCCAACCCTGTCCAGGCTAATGTAAGTGATGTGCAATCAGCCAATGTAGCATCTCCCATGCTTAATTACCCTTCGACATCTCCCTCGCATCAAGTACCCGACAACCCTTTCTGTTCAGGTTCATTCATCAACAATAGAACAACAAGCTGCCCAACACAAGTGCAACCTGCTCTAATGAAAGCTTCCTATGTTGACCTTACAGGAAGTAACCGATCCCCAATTCAAGCTTCTCCATCTCACAGTCATAAAAATCCTTCTTCCAGCTTGAGTCCAAACTCCCCCTTCGGCCCTTTTCAAATATCCAACCCACTATGCAGGAAAACTCATCTCCTCACCCCATCAATTTATAAAATCTGGGTCGGCCGTTTTGCTTTGTACCCACGGTGTTCTTGATAATTCCAGCTACGGTCATCCTAAATATAATTGTGTGACAAACTCTATGCGGACATTAGCGACCTATTTGATGAAGACTTCACAGAGCATATGCAACAAAGTGATCATATGAACATTGTCTCCCCGAATAAATTTGTCGTTCTGCAAACTATCGAAAGGGAAAACTAAGATAACGACCTCGCTAAGTTCGAAGCTCTTGACCTAGAAACTCCAAGATCCATGAGGCAGAAGCGTCGTACAAATAATCGTTATCGTAATTAATAATTCTATTTAGTTGTTTTTCCTGAGTGTCATTTTTTGCTTTTCATTTCTGTTTTTTACTTTCCAAGGTAAGGCTCCTTTGTCCCCCCTTTAAGGGTAAGACTGGTTGTCTCCCTTTTTCTTGTTTCTTTCTTTATTACCTATTTATAAAAATCTAGCAATAACCAATAACCTCGATGTTCCCAAAAACTGGCTCGGTCTTTTAAGGGTTCATGGACCCTAGACCTGCCATTGCACTTAGAGTAAATCACCCGGTAGTGCCCTAAGCCGAGTCATCCTTGACGGATGTAAATGCTAGCGGTAAGTTGTTGCCCCTTACCTTAGGCGTAGAGTTAGTTCCTTGGAACCATAATATTCAGAGATCGAGGCTCTAGGGCCAACTCGATTCTCATAGGGTCAGGTAAGATGTCATCTGACGGGCGTTTGACCTTTGGCCGGTTGCTTGTGGAGACCATTAATAAAGCCGGAGTGCGGCCAGAGGAGTCAGGCATCATTACCCTTAGGCTAAAAGCACTCAACCTCGGCCCCCTTTTAGGCTATTTCCCGGAGCCTAGTACATTCTCGTACGATAGGTCTTAGTTCAGGGAAACTAGGTAATTACGTGGCAATCACCTGGAGTGATGTGGCATAATCCCTACTACAACAAGTATACAAATAAAACCAACACTATCCCTTAGAAATGCTGTCCAAGAACTCTACAAAAGGGCTATCATCCAGAGAGACTTGCACATGACACCAAAAGAACAAGGTGTGAAGCTCTACCATGTCTTTCTTCCACTCATCCCCTCCATACGCTTCCTTGCATTCTGTGAAGTGATTCCTTTGGTGTGATGCACAAGGTTACCTAGGGATGAAGCCAGGAATTTCCCTTATTTCTTACCGTATGCTCAAATATCAGCAAGTCTTACACCTCCCAGATTCTTACATCAACCCCAAAATTCACAGCTAACGAACCCTAGTCATTTCCAACCTAACCACATAAAAACCTCTTTCCAGCCGGTTATTTTCTCGACTACAGTTTATAGTGCCCATACAGCCACTGCTAATCTTCTTTTGCAAGCATAAACCATCCCGAAATCCTAACCTTTTTGTTCTACCTATTAGGTCCTTGAATACAGCCTTCAAATAGTTCCTTTTCTGATGTGCTCTGCATCACACGTGCATTTTTGCACTATCTACGTCATATCCAACTTATAAAATTCCCCAAACTAGAGAAAGGCACCTCCTTTTCTTATTTGGCTTCGTCGAACTATCTCTAATCATAAAGTTCCAACCAAGATGGCTACTTGTGGTATCGTCTTATGTAGAATACTAGAATGAAGAGACCCTAACACATTACCACGACAGATTCGTAACATGTGACTAAGGGTGTAAGCCGGAACCACCGAATCGCGAAATCAAATAGAATCAAATCAGCCGGTTTGGTTTGGTTTTGAGTAAGGACGGTTCGATTTAGGTTTGAGAAATATTAAAAAACCATCGGTTTGGTTTGTGTTTTTGGTGCCGAATTGAATCGAATAGAACAAACATATATATATATATATATATATATATATATATATATATATATATATATATATATATATATATATATTAGAATTCTTTACTAATTCTAATTTCTAGTATTCTACATTGAAGCGTTATCAAAGACCAAAGTAACCAAACCCTAATTCACATTCACACATCACACTTCACCCTTAATCACACACACACCCTGTTTGTTTGTTTGTTGTTTCTTCCAAGCTTTGTGTTTATTTGTAACTTGTAATCCAATTGCACGAGATGTGTGGAGGGTAAACGCTAAACAATTAACATCCCCTTTGTTTGTTTGTATGTTGGTGCTACTGCTAGCCTCTTAGCGCTTGTAAGAAAAGTGATCATTTGTTTAATTGGAAGTGTGACTATGTTTTTTATGTTGTATAACAATTACTTTTTTTTTTATTTAAAACCATAAAACCGAACCAAATTGAGTGGTTTGGTTCGGTTCGGTTTGAAATTTTTTTGGAATCATTTGGAGTGGTTCGGATTGCGGTTTTGGTTTAAATCAATTGAACCACTTACACTCTTACACGGTTACACGTGACAATGGAAAATGAAGGTAAACCAATTTAAGCCTATAACACCAAAATTCATAGATAATGTACATTATCTATGAAGGTTAATATTCTCAAGAGCGAGTTGTTTGCCGTGGGTGAGGTGGAGGATGTGGATGACTTGGCAGCATTCTTTGGGTGTAAGGTGGGTGTTCTCCCAACGTCATATATTGGCCTCCCTCTAGGGGAAAATTCCAGGAATAAGAAGATTTTAAATCTGATTATAGCAAGATTTGAGCGCAAGTTAGCGGGGTGGAAAATGCAGTATTTTGCCCCTTATTAGGACCCTTTCCAGTTTGCTTACATATTTTATGTCGTCATTCGTTATGCCGGTTACAGTGGTGCATAGAATAAAACAATTGAAGAGGGACTTTTTGAGGGAAGGTCAAGCGGTGGATCGAAAGTATCATTTGATTAGATGGGAGGTGGTGTGCTCTAGTATTCGAAGTGGCAGATTAGGGATCAAAAAGCTCATGCAATTCAATATGGCAATGATGGGGAAATGGCTCAAGAGATATTTGCGAGATTCAGATACTCTTTAGAAAAAGGTTGTGGAGAGAAAATTCAGTGCAGGAGATCGTCGGTGGGAACCTATAGAGGTTCATTCCTCTCATGGAGTGGGGTTTTGTTAAGGCATTAGAATGGGTGCCTATTATGAAGAGGTTTTTATTTTTTTATGTGTGTAATGGTAACACATTTAGATTCTGGAGTGATCATTGGTGTGGGAATATGGAGCTCCGGAGGGTATATCATGAGCTTTACAATTTAATTAGAAAACTTCGAACAAGGATGAAATAGTTAGTGATGTTGTGCAATTCATGGGCAAATTTATAACAAGAAGGTGGATAGAAATAGAGAGGATTCAGTTGTGTGGGAAAGTGGGAAGAGCAGAGATTTTACAGTTAAATCCTTCTACCAAAAACTGTTGGGTAGCAATGACGCGTATCCTTAGAAGAGTGTGTGGAAGTTAAAGGCCCCTACAAGGCTACAAGGGTGGGTTTCTTTTCGTGGGAAGCTGCCAATGAAGTTCTATTAACAGGTGATAACCTTGTTGGAAACTTGGTTTCCAATAACTTGAATAAAGCTAAGTCATGTAAAAGGAAGAGTGAGAACCGACCCGACCCGACCCGGCTGGTTGGTTGGTTGGTCGGTCGGCTGGCTGGCTTGCTTGCCTGACTGAACCTATCTTTTTGCTACCGGTTCATTTGGCGTGTGACCCTTTCAGTGTGAACCTTTTCTACAAAACATGTCAGAAGCCTTGACACGGCGTAATAGAAGGTGTGTCCGCTTTCTTCATCGCTACTTGTGTCTGTTCGCTGAATAGCCAACTGCTCCCAACCGCCATCCCCAAACTGTCACTTAAATACTGCATTCAAACACAATTTTTGGGACTGAAACTCTCATCTTTTCTGCACAACCATTTTCTGCCCTCACAGAGATACAACAACGCGTTCGTGATTTGCCCGGTGACTGAAGATTGGAAGACTGCCCTCTTCAATCACGTGAGTATCCTAAATCCTGGGAGACTCACTCGCACCACCCGTTCAGTCTGCATACGGGGCCAGTTTTTTTCTTAAGGACAGAGCTTAATTGCCTCGAGGATCCTTGTTGTTCTGTCCACAACACACACGGCCGGAAACTAAAAGAATTCAAGCCATATCCTTCCTACAATCTTAAGACAAAAAATTTGGCTTGGTTTTCGTTTCCAGCATCAGGACAGATCCTGATTCTGCATGATTGTGTTCACAGATTCTGATAAGTGATTATCTGTTTACGTTACAAATCAGTCACTAATCTGTTTCTGTTACAAGTACAGATCCTCTTCTTCTTCTAGTTTCTGATTCTGCATGATGCTATATTTTGTTAACAGTACATATTTTGGTGTTTTCTGATTCTGCATCCTGATACAGAAATAAAACATGTTACTGTATTTGTTGAATCTTGCATAATATTAGATTTGCTTAAAATCATTCCACTTGATTGTCAGCCAAGAAATTAAAGTTATATTTGGTCAGCCCGAAATTATTTTGTCAGCTATTCTCTTCAGCTGACCTTAACGTGTTTAGTGACAGTTTGCCTTTCCTTATTTGATCGATCATATACTTGTACTGACACTTTCCTACTTTGTGTTCTTGGTAGATATTCTGCTAGATAATATCTCACAGGATCTTTTGAGATCTTGCATCTGCCAAACACATTTTCAAATTCAAAATGTGTTCCTAACGGGTTACTCTTGAAGACTATCTATAAATACCCAGTGGAAACATTCTTGAAGCAGACACAATTTTTACAAGAAGTCAAAAGCCGCTACACTTTCAAGAAAATTCTATGTGACTTAGTCTTCTTTGAAAAACATTAGCTAGATATTTCTCTTTGCTTAATTCCTTCTAGTTATTGTTTAGACAAACACTGAGTGACTCTACTTCGTAATTTTTGAAATCGCCGCTTGTCTCACGAGTTTGATTGATCCTCGCCGGTCTCCACTAACACCGGTCTTTTGTTGTACACTGATCCATTAGAGATCAAATAGATTTTTAATAAAATTAGTGCACTTCAAAAATCCAAGTCCGACCAACTTGGTAGTGGACGTAGCGCTTATCTCGTGAACCACTTCAACCGATTTGTCGGCACGCTTTATATTTCTTGCAACCGACCCAACACTTAAGAAGTTAATCAAACTAATTAAGTGTCGGGCCGAACAACAATTGTTTGCTTAATTGTTCAAGCAATTGTACTTCGCCTCTACATTCAATGATCTACATCAAAAACTAACTTTCCTTGAAATGCTTGTCGCCCACCGACCAACTTTCATCAGCTTGAACATTTTCAAAGTGTCAGCCAGCTGACCAATTTTCAGCTGATTGACAAAACCAGTTTTCCGCTGCCGAATTTAAAAGGTTTACAAATCAACCCTCCAAGTTTTTAAAGGCTATTCACCCCCCTCTAGCCTTAACTGTTGCCATCTGGACTTACAATTGGTATCAGAGCTTTGCTTTTTTGAAAAACTATTTTCCAAGCCTAACAGCTTGAAAGCTCGATCATGGCAACTCTAAAAGCTTTTCAATCAAACAATGTTACTCAAGTACCCATTTTTGATGAAGATCACTTTGATATTTGGAAGGAAAGAATTACAAGATATATGAACAATATAGATAAACGATTGATGGAATGTGTAAGAGGTGGTCCTATGCAACCTATGAAAATTAATACTAAAATTGGTAAATCTTCTACTGCAGATGATGATACTGTAAACCCACTTGCTCCTCAGAAGAAGAATATGTCCTCAAACCTCAATGAGAATGGACCGAGGAAGACAAAATTACCGATGGATCGGATGCGTAGCCGCACATATCCCGTCAAGTGATGCACCGATGAAAACTACAAGCGTATATATGATCGCAATCGCTAAAGAAATTTGGGATGCTCTTGTAGAGTATGTAGAAGGAGATCAAAACACCAAGGACAACAAACTTTATGATTGCATACAAGAGTTTGATGCATTCAAGAAGGACCCAAAAGAATCTTTAAAGAATGCCTACGACAGATTTCTCGAGGTAAGTAATAGATGTTCTTCTCTTGGAAAAGTCTATAGTATGAAAGATTTGAATATGCGCTTTCTTAGTAGTTTGGGAAGTAGATGGCATGTTAAAGTCACTGCCATTAAGGAAGCTAGAGACTTGAACAAAACTCATATACGTAGTCTTGTTGCAAGTCTAAAAATTTATGAAAAAGAAGTTCTCAAAACTCAAGAAATTGAGAAAATTTTTAAAGGTATATCTCTTCAAGTCAAGAAGAAACTTCAAAAACTTCTACATCATCCGCCGATGATAACTTTGATGAAGATGAATTTGCTGCTTTTGCTAGACAATTTAGAAAGTTTAAATCTTTTAAAAGGAACTTTCAAAAACCTTTGGCAAACTTTCAAAAGTTTTCATCAAACCCTCAAAAACCTTCTTCAAGCTTCCAAAAACCATCTACTTCAAACTTTCAAAAGCCTTACTTCAAAAACAAATGAAGACAAGGTTGAGAAAGAAAACCGTTGTGCTTTAATCAGAAAGCCTCGGTCACTTTGCCTCAAATTGTCCTTTTACAAAAAAATGAGTATTACAAAAGAGCTCCCGTAAATTTTGAAAACAAAAGGGCTTAGTTGCCAAGATCAAAATCTTGCAACTTGGATTGAAACAGATTCTGAAGATGAATCTGCTGATTTTGAGCAAGAAGCAAATCTGTCTTGTTGTAGAATCGGCAATATATGATTCGAAAATGAGTTTCCAAGTCCAAAATATTCAAAAGAGTCCGAAATGAGTCAGCTACCTATTACAAACTCCAACCGACTCAAGGTCATCAAACCCGATCGCTTTGTGGTTAAGAAAATAGGAAATGGATTTTATGGACAAGGAATCATAAGTCGCCTTAAAGAGAGGGTTAAGTCAACTTCCAAGGACCGCTAAAGTAAGTCATGATTCAAAAAGGCAGAGGAGAAGATTATCGACTCAAGTTGTTGATGATTTGTTGGAACAAATGCAAGAAATGTATTCCAAGTTTGAAACACTTAAAAGAATCCATATTTCTTTATCCGGAGATTTTAAAAGAATTTCTCGAAGAAAACCTGAAGCTTTCAAAAGATCAATGAGCTTTTACAAAGTTCAAAGAAAAGAATTGCCGCAACTTAAAAGTCTCAATGAAAAACATGAGATTCAAGCAAAATCTCGGATGCCCGTATTGCCGACCTCATGAAAGAAATCTTCGACCGACCAATGTTGTTGATACTTACTTAAAGTCAAAAGTCAGAGAAACAATCATCACCAACAGAAAGTCATGAAGACCAACATGGTCTTGGATACTCAAAGGATGATGAAGAATGTGAGATCGATACCAAAAGGTGAACCTAAGATTCTCGAAAAAAGGACAAGTGGATCGCTTTATAATGCCGTGCCATTCACTTATCCCGTAAAAACATGAATCAAAGACAAAGAGGTACATTAACAAAAAAGAATTTGATAGTCAATAGTGACAGCTTTGCTTGTCGGTCCGTCACAATCCTCTAAATCACCGCCTAACTCAACAATCGACAAATGTCGGGCCATTCGATGTCGCTACTAACCGACAAAAAGAGGAAGATTTAGAAGAAATGAAACTGACAAGTTCAAGCAAATAAATTTTGTTGCTGCTAAGACCTCTAAGCCGAATCATAAGGAATCAAAGAAACCACCACAAATGACCGATAAACTCGTTATCACAAGTGTAAAATTTGTTCTATTTCAGTCATCATACATGAATGCTTATATAGATTTAAACCTTACCGACGTAACTAAATGCCTAATTACTGCAAGTTTGGGTACCTAAGAAACTAACCCTTTGACCCAAAGTATCAAGCGTACCATGATTTAAATATTCATATTTCAGTATGCTTAATGACGATGATCAATCAACCCGACATACGGATATTAGATGCTGGATGCTCCGCATTACGACCGATCACCAACTCCTTACTAACATTACCGGCAAAGAAAAGGACCTTCGTCATCTTTGGAGACAACTCAAAAGGAAAAACTATTGGCTATGGATCCATTATTAGAGGATCTATAATAATTGAAAATGTCTCTTTGGTACAAGGTTTGAAACACAATCTTTTAAGTATCTCACAATTCTGTGATAAAGGTATGAGCTGCTCTTTCTCCTCCACACATAGTTTTATCAAAAATAGCATCACTAATGAAATTTTGCTCACCGGTTCCGTAAAAAGGAATGTTTTTGCTATTGATTTACTTTCTTTAAATAACAATACTCAAATTTGTTTGGTAGCAAATAATATTTCAAAAATTCATGGCTTTGGCACAAAAAGACTTTCACACTCAACTTTAAGTATCTTTCAAAACTTCTCAAAAGGAGATTTGGTAAAAGGTCCGCCATCCATAAATTTTCCTACCGACAAAAATGTGATGCTTGTATTTTAGAAAATAACAAAAACCTCTTTCAAACCAAAACCATGTCTTTCAACCAAAAGAATTCCTGAACTTCTACATATGGATTTATTTTGGTCCCAGAACAACCGCAGTCTAGGAGGAAACATGTATACTTTTGGTTGTGTAGATGATTATTCCGCATACACATGGGTTGAAATGATGCAATCCAAGGATGAAACTTATAGCATTCTCTCACTTGTCTCGAAATCTTCAAACTCAAAAGGAATGTGAATTATAAGTGTTAGATCCGACAATGGTACGTAATTCAAGAATCTTGGAATGGACATACCGTGATGATCATGGAATTGATCATAACCTCCAGCAAGAACTCCTCAAAGAAAATGGTATAGCCGAAAGAAAGAACAGACTCGATTGAAGCGTAAACAATGATAGCAGCAAAATTGCCAAAATATTTTTGGGCGTGTCGTCAACACGACATGTTTCACACAAAATAGATCTCTCATAAACAAGTTTCATGGTAAGACTCTTATGAAATATGGAGAGGTAGAACCCCTAACATTGCTTTTTAAAATCTTGGGTAAATGCTTCATTCACTACAATGGTGGTGATTACAGAGGAAAATTTGATGAAAAAGTCGATGGGTATTTTTGTTGGTTATGCTAAGCATAGTAGAGCTTATAGAGTTTATAATAGAAAACTCAAGTAATTGTTGAATCTATGCATATTACTTTTGATGAATCAAATTTATTTGAGTCTTCTAAGACCCCGATGTTACTAACAATTTTGAAATATTTGAGACAGAAACAAGACGTTCAATCTCGTAATAATCCTTCATCTTCAACCCCTCAAACTCTAGATATTCGGGAATGAACTGCCGACAACCTTCACCACCGACAATCCTAACTCGTCATTAGATCGGCCACCGACATACCGTTTCCGAATCTATTCACCACCGACATTCATCCATCTCCACCTTTACAAACCGAACCCCTGCAGATCTTCCTAAAGAAATTAGGAAGCTAGACATCATCCGCTTTCAAACATCATTCGAGATCCCTTTGTCGGCTTAAGAACCGAAGTAGCTCCGTAAATGAAACTCTTGATTCACATGCCTTGTTTCTTCCATCGAACCCAAAAGATTGATGATGCCTCGAAGACCCCTCGTGATCGAGGCCAGCGCAAGAAGAGTCGAATCGCTTGAAAGATGCAGTTTGGGAACTGTGCTCAGACCCACGTATCAACAAGTCATTGAACTAAATGGGTGTTCGTAAACAAGTTGATGAAGATGGAAATGTTACAAGAAATAAAGCAAGATTAGTAGCCCAAGGATATAGACAGAGGAGGGTATGACTATGATCAAACATTTGCTCCCTGGCAAGACCGAAGCCATCGATTATTTCTGCTTATGCAACCTTCAAAGACTTCAAGGTATATCAAATGGATGTAAAAAGTGCATTTTAAATGGAGACCTCCAAGAACAAGTATTTGTTGAGAACCTCCCCGGTTTCATTGATCCTAAAAAAGAAGGACCATGTTTTTAAAAGCTAAGAAAGGCTCTTTATGGTCTTAAGCAAGTCCCAAGAGCATGGTATGAAACCCTATCCAAATTCTTTATGAAAAAGGATTTCAAAGAGGTAAAATCGATACTATTTTTTCTCTTTCGAAGACAAAGGTAATATTTTACTAGTTCAAATTTATGTTGATGATATTATTTTTGGATCTACTAATGAAATTTTTGTGCAAGAGATTTGAAAGCATCTTATGAAAGGAAAATTTGAAATGAGTATGATGGGAGAACTAACTTATTTAGGTTTGCAAATTAAGCAACCGAAGAATTTTATCATCAATCTAAATAACAAGAGAGTTGATCAAGAAATACAATCTTCAAGCAATTCAAAGAAACACCCAATGGTGTTGAATGTCATCTAGTCACCGATGAAAAGGGTAGGCCGCCATCGCAACCGAAAGTACGTAGGTATATGGATCTCTTTATTTGACCGGCAGCGCATTGCCAGATATCATGTTTGCTGCGGTATATGTGCTCGTTTTCAAGCTAACTTAAAGCACTTCATATGATTGGCAAAGAAAAGGATTATTAGATATTTTATTGATACCGGGGTGTAATTTGGCATTTGGTATCCCCGCATTCTTCTTTTTGATATTTGATCG
>CM028378.1:150382392-150531161 GCA_013146195.2 Codonopsis lanceolata | reverse complement strand
CATCGAGCTGAAGTAGATGGAGGCCTGACCATGCCTGAGATGATCATTTCCTGGTGATCGACCTCAAATCGCGTATAATTGCATCATGGGGCGCGCCGGCCATGGCCAAATTTCAAATGGTCACCTCGATACCTCACCAAAAGGCAAAATTTTACACAGAATGGCGGGTATAATCGAATAGCAAGCCTCGGGCAAGTATGTCGAGACTCCCAAAAGAAAAGCAGTAAACCTATGGACATTCCCGATCGAGACAACCCCGAGAAAGAGGTACCCGACACTACGACAAGCACCACCTCCATAACGATAGAGATCGAAAGGTAGCCGGAAGCAGACGACCCCATGGACACGCACGAGCCGTGCAAGCCCCATCCCCTTCATTCCGGGCGTAAGGCAAAGCGCCCAAAGACACAAGATATTGAGATGGATACCCTACAAGTGCGAGATGAGCCTGATATCCAACCTGAGGGCGAGCTCGAAGAAATTATCATCAATCCCTCCTACCCCGAGCAGAAAATCAAAATCGGGAAGGCCATGCCTCCCGAGGCTCTGAAAGGCTGATTGACCTGGAAGAACGCCTAGATGTATTTGCCCTCGACTGCGAAGACATACAAGTGATCGCCGGGACGCCACGCCATGACTTAAATGTTGACCCCACATTCGACTCCTCCAAAGAAGGCGTCGAGGCAATACTCCCTAAAAAGTGCCGCCATCCCGAAGTAAAAGCTGCGAAGGCGCACATTATCGAGGAAATACAAGACTAACGGCTAGCAAAAGCGTGGTAATGGTCAGAAAGCCAACAACAAGTGGCGAATGTGCGTTGACTTCACAAACCTCAATAAAGCCTTTGCCCAGAAAGATCGTACCGCGCCACGGATTGACATGCTCGTGGACTCCATTGCCGGTTTCGAGATGCTCAGCTTCCTGGATGCATACTCAGGGTATCACCAAGTCAGGATGAATACGCAAGACAAAGCCAAACAGCCTTCCTGCAGGGCGTGCGGGGCCTATCTTGCTACAAAATGATGCCATTCGGTTTGAAGAATGCGAGGCGACCTATCGTATGGTCAACAAAGTCTTCGGCTCGCGACTCGGAAGAAACATGGAAGCGTACATTGATGACATGGTCATCAAAACAAAAGTCGCGACCACACTGCTGACTTAGCGAAAACATTTGCCAATCTCAGGAAACATAACATGAAACTTAATTCGGGCAAATGCGCTTTCGGAGTTCGAGCAGGAAAATTCCTCGGGTTCATGGTCAACCAGCGTGGTATAGAAGCAAACCCAGAGAAGATCCAGGCCCTGCTCGACATGGAGCAGCTCTACCGCATTAAGCACATCTGATCGAGCGGAAGAATAATTGCCCTTGGCCGCTTCATCTCCGTCGGCCACGAGAAATGCCTCAGTTCTTCTTCAAAATCTTGCTTGCTGCAACAAGGGATTCGAGTGGAATCTTGTGCACGAAAAGCCTCGGCGGCTCGAGGGAATACTTGGGCAAACCACCCTCTCGGCCAGTCATGCTCCTGAGAACCGTATGTATACCAGAGGCCACGCACAGTGTGGCAGTTGCGGTTAGTTGTAGAGAAAGAATTAGACATTCAAAAACATTGTACTATGTATCCAAAGCCCTCGCTCCCTGCTGAGGGTCGTTATTTTAATGCGTAAAAATTAGCTTACTCTCTTGTCATGCTGCAGCCGCCCGAAATTAAGGGCTTACTTTTCTCGCACATGTAATCATAGTATACAAGATGCACCACCGCGCAAGATCCTTCACAAGCCCGACTCATCTGGGCGGATTACTCAACCGGCGATAGAGCTCACCGAATTCCACATCGACTACCCGCCTAGAGCAATCAAGGCCGGCATTAGGCGATTTTCTGTCGAAACAAGCTTCACCCAAAGAAGAAGAGTCGAGAATCGGCGGACAAACGAGCCCGAGCAAAACATCACCGCCACAACCCGACCTACTTATCGTTGGGATTTATATGTTGATGGAGCAATGAGCAAGGTCGGGAGCGGAGTCGGCATCCTTCTCATAGCTCCCGACTGTGTCACGCAATTTGAGCTAGCATTACGATTCAAGTTCCCGCCTCTAACAACGCGTGGCCGAGTACGGCAAGCGAATCGCCGGTCTCGAATTAGCAATGACATGGGAATTGATACGATCACGTTGTACTCGATTCTCAACCGGTGAACCAAGTCTGGGGGAATACATGGTACATCACCCCACACTAGTCAAGTACGCGAGTTTGTCAAAGGAATTTTGAAAAATTTCAAGTTCGGGAAATAATCGAAATAGACCGAAAGCGGAACAACATGCGCAGCGACTATCTATCTAAGATCGCCGAAGAAAGCTTATCACTATTGAATCCTTCAATAATGGTCGAGCACCTAGATACTCCCGCTATCGATAGACCAAATGGTAATGGACATCGAACCGGCCGTGAATTGATTGACGATTACAAAGACTACATCGAGCAAGGGATCCTACCCGCAGACAAGGTCAAGGCCACCACAAGCCGCTTGGCATCGGTACTCGGTAGTAGGGGAATTTTGTACAAGCGATCTAAGGTCGGACTAATGCTCATTGCGTACCCCGTAACTAATCGAGGGGTGTCTGTATGAAGTACATGAGGGAGAATCGGTGGCCATCCGCACCGCCTGCTAGAAAAGTATCGCAGCGCAGATACTCTTGGATAACCCTCGAAGGGATGCGAGAAATATGTGTCCGTGAATGTGACAAGTGCCAAAGATATGCGGACATACCGAGACTTCCATCGACCACACAAACCCCTGTCGTTGCGGCCTGGCCCTTCGATATGTGGGGGATTGACCTGATCGGACCGTTTCCACTCGCACAAGGCAAGTATAAGTATGCAGTTGTCACCATTGATTACTTCACGAAATGGATAGAAGCAAAGCCTCTGGCCAAGATCACAGAAGCAAATGTCATCAAGTTCGTCCACGATCAAGTGTGGTGTAGGTTTGGCCTCCCGCGAGCAATTGTATCCGACCATGGCACGCTTCTGGACAGATTCACTGCGAGAATGTGCTCGCTTTAGGAGTTAAGCATTGGCAATCTTCGTGGCCTACCCTCGAGGAACAGGGCGGCCGGCCGAAACAACGCTCTGCAGCGCCAGAAATCGGAAGAGGCGGCGAGCAGGAAATGGGCCGAGGAGGCTGCCATCGGCCTTATGGGCGTCGAGAACCACCATGCAGCGGTCCAGCAGGGAAACCCCATTCGTTCTCTTACGGATCAGAGGCAATGATTCCAGTTGAAATGGCTCTACCTAGTTATCGGGTCTCTCATTACAGCGAGCAAAACAATCAAATTGCACGGGCAATAGACTTGGACCTCCTAGAAGAGAGAAGACTGGATGCTCGACTCAGGATGGTCAACTACAAACAGCGGGCAAAAGCCCATCATGAACATCATATAGAAGAAGAAAGCCCGGCGAGAGAGGCTTAGTCCATCTTCAGTAACATCAAAATCACCTAAGAGAAGGCTTGAAAATCCTTCCTGATCCGATTCGTCTCATCTTGATCAAAAGATCGTCCTCGTCCCATCCTTCTATCTTCTTTTCATTGTTTGAAAGCTAGCCGAAGTTAGACCTCGTCGGTCTTTCATTTGATAGGTCAAGTTGCAATAAAAGGAGATTAATACTTGATTTAAGTCATAATTTGGTTGAGCAGCGAAAATGACTATATTACCCTTCCCAAAATACACGTGAGCCCCACGTGTATGCGACTTTAACGGTTCCAAAATAACGAGAACTAGGCGGAATGACCAACTTCGTTGAAATTGATTGGTACGAGGACTATTGGCAAACGAATTTTTGTACAGGGACAAAAAGCAAAAAAACTCAAAAGTACAGGGACCAATTGTGTAGTTTGTCCAAGGGAAAATTGCGGCCAATCCATTTTTAAAAAATTTTAACTGCTCCGCTCCCATGCTTATTTTTTGTAACCGGAAAAGACAATTTTTAGGGGCGAAATGACGACTGTCATTAATTAATCGAACACGCAATAAGAATCAATTTGTACATCACGATGAACCCATTTTTTCGTTGCGATACATCAAATTGTATATATTTATGGAAATCAATCAGTTTGTGTACTACGATGCACCAATTTGTCTATCGCGAGGAGCGGATCTATAGCTTAGGGTAAAGGGACCCACTAAAATAAAAAAATTACCATACAAAAGCATGTTATTTTGCGTAGGGTTCCCGCTCAAAATTGTGTTTTTTAAACTTTTCATGTAATAAATTTGAGATTTCTAAACTTTTTATGTCGTAGTTAAAATTTGTGACACGGCTGAAATATTATCCTTAATCCACCATTGTCTATTGCAATACATCAATTTCTACATACTTACGAAAATCAATCGATTAATTTATATTTAATCTATTTAACTCTTACCTTTATTAAAATATCAAGTAAAATAAGAAAATTTTGACTACTTATTTACAAAAATTAATCAACCAATCAATTTGATTCCTACCTTAATTACAATATTAATGCAAATCAAGAAATATGACTACAAATATAATTACTCGTTTATAAATGACTACCTTAATTGGATTTGATTTTATGTCTCATGATACAAAATTGATGATGCAAAAAATTAATTAGATTCACGATGCATAAATTGAATCCAATTGCATCGCAATGCAAAATTGATGCATTGTCCAACCTATTCACCTCCAAAGGCTGAGCATGTAAAAACCTTATCATCTAGTTAGAAATTGTATTAAAATTTCAACCGAAGACATACATACCCCTAAATGGCAATTAAGATCAGATAGCATATTACTTGTGCAAATGGAAATGTCATATGAATTAGATGGCCAGAACATGTGTAGATCTCATGGTTGACATTTCAATTACAAATTTCTCTTCACTTTCATCAATACTAACATGGAAATTGCAAATACACAAATGTATTCTAAATTAACGTGAACTCAATACGGAGTCGGAAATCATAAAGGAAAATAAGAAAATGTTGAGTGGTCCTTTTTCTTCTAGATAAGGCCTTTAATCAGAATCCTTCAAATCAATAGGCCTTTGATCTATAAACACGGTTAGACTCTCCTTCTAGCCAGCTATATCTCCAACATGATTTGCATGTGCAGCTGTTTCTTCATCATTGTAGACCCTATAATATCATAGATTGTATACATGCTCCGTTTCAGATTCAAGATATTTTTCATACATAATTAATAAAAATATTACTAGTAATTATAATAAACTCTTTTATGCTTATTCAAAATGAAATGGATACACATTATGTGGTTCAAGTATAGTAGACTCACCTAGATACTCTGCATTCCGAATTAGTCAGTAGATTATCAAATGAAAAAAACAAAACAAAACAAAAAATTTATTCAATAATAAGTCGCATTAGAAATAAACATAATTAAATAATAAACAAAAGAATCGTTCTTGTCCGAGTTGATTCATTATAGCAATTCTTATCCCAACAATTAGCTTCAAATGACCCCTTCTCCCAACCTCTATGTACTAATGTGATTCAAGTTGCTCTTATCCCAGAAATGATCTTTGAATGATCTATCAACCTTTATGTCTGAAACGAAGCATGAAGACCTAAGTAAGAATAAATTAAATAAACCCTCTCCAAAAAAATGATGAGATCAAATTACTTTAAATGTTTAATTTAATTAATATTAAACTAATTATCCTGGTAACGCCCTATTAGATGGAGCTAGGTTGAGGAGGCGAGTTACGTTGAACAATCATACAATTGCTCGTTTTTGGAGTATGAATCAGACCCATCATCCTCTATCAATGGTATCAATTTCATAGTTCTTGAGGATTTTGGAGAGGAAGGGGTCGATTTCGCCGAAAGATCAAACTGAAACCCTAGACTTATTCGGATTACTCCGGAATGGAAAATAAATTTGTTCCACCAAAATGAAATACTTTCAATTATTACTAAAAATAAGATACAAATTATGCAAAATTAGTAAGAATCCACGATAATGCCAATGATCTAAAATGAGTTGATACATAAATCCAAACTTTAAAGATTTACATGGAAATATATAAGTGAACCCGAATAAAGCAGTTTAGCAAACTTACAGTGGGAAACAAATGTAGATGAAACTTCTAAAGTGAAAAAATTGATTCTACTGCTACTCGGATATTAATCTTCCTAAGTTTGGCTCACTTTCCATTTACACCCATCAATGGTGGAGCGGGGTTTACAGAGGAGGCAAGAGCATTAGTGGTGTGGACAGAGATAGGAGAGGGAAAGTGTGTTCGATGAGTGTATGTGTGTGAGAGGTAATGGAGATCAACTTGAATAAAACTTGGGAATTGATCATGTGAGAGAACTTGAGAAATTAGAATGAAAAAGAGGAGAGATAAAGCCAGAGGTTCTACCTTTTCATTCAGATGTCATTTCAATTCTTTTTCCTAGACGTCATAACATGGCGAGAAATAATGGGTTACCACTGTTTTGCATGTTATAACCGTGTTCGCTCATATTTTCCAAGAATTTTTTTTTCGATAAACAAATCCAAGTTAATTTCTAAATAAGACAACTTGATTTTGGCGGGAAGTTTTCTTTTTTGGAAACTTTTTCCTTTATATATATATATATATATATATATATATATATATGGTAGAAATTAAACAGCATAATTTTTTTAGTAGATAGCCTAATTAAAATAATTACCTTATTTTGAATATTTTTCTTAATATAACATAATTAACAAGCATTAAAATTTCAAATTTATTCATAGCAAATATCATCAAATTATTTAAAAATAATGATTACAATATAAGATTAAATTTTAAAAGTAAAATCAACAATTTAATATCATTCCACGGTTCAAAAGAAATTATACGACAGGAAAAAAAAAGTAGATAGCATAATTAACACATAATTACCTGTTTTGAATATTTTTCTTAATATAACATAATTAAAAAGCATTAAAATTTCAAATTTATTAATAGAAAATATCACCAAATCATTTAAAAATAATGATTACAATATAAGGTTAAATTTTAAAAGTAAAACTAACAATTTAATATCATTCTACTGGTTCAAAAGAAATTATATGGCAGAAAAAAAATAGTAGATATCATAATTAAAATAATTGCCATGTTTTGAATATTTTTCTTAATAAAACATAATTTACATGTTTCAAATTTATTAATAGAAAATATCACTAAATTATTTAAAAATAAATATTACAATATAAGATTAAATTTTAAAAATAAAACCAACAATTTAATATTATTCAACAGTTCAAAAGAACAAAAAAATAGTTAATAGCTTAATAGTACCTCATAGGTCCATCAACAAATTACAAATTTGGGTAAAATTCTGACCGGTCTTTTTTTTAACGTTTGTAACCTCAAAAGTTTACCTTTCTTTTTTTAATCGTAAAAGACCACTTTTCGAAATATTATTTAGAAAATATCATTATCACCTTCAACAGCTCTGGCAAGCACATTGGATTCGAAAATCACCATTTCGAAAAGGTAAACAGTTTTTATTTATTTATGAAATACGAAATTGTAATGGATTGTGATGGGTTGAGATTTTTCAGTAGAAACGAAGGCGAAGAAGGAAGAGGGAGAAGAAGGCTTACGACGGAGGAGATGGAAGAAGAAGGTGGAGGACGTGATCAGGTTCTTTAATTAAGATTTTATATTGTGGTGCAAAAATATCGGATTAATGTATCGCGTTGTAAACATTGATGTATCGCAGTTAAAACATTGGTGTATCACGCTTCAAACATTGATGTATCGTTGTGCAAAAATAGACTAGGCAATTAAACTGATGAATCGCAGTTCAAACATTGATGTATCGCGGTGCAAAAATAGACTGATCAATCGCGATACAAAATTAATGCAATATAATTGATACCTCGCGGTTCAATAATCAATGCACCCAATTAAACTGATGAATCGCGGTTCAAAAATAGACTAGTCAATTAAACTAATGAATCTCAGTGTAAATATTAATGCAATAAAATTGATGCACCGCGATTCATTTTCATAGTGCATCTTATGCTCATTAAGAGTGTCGTAGTCTTTTTGACCCAAAAAGTGTCTTTTTCCAATTTGAAAAAAAAAATACGATACTGGAGCAAATAAAAACTTTGGAAAGTGGACCGACCCACAATTTTTCCAACAAATTTATAATACATAATTCAATAATTTATAGGTCCATTAACAAATTAGAACAATGCTTATTATAAGTAATAGCACAACCTTTTGATTTAATAAAATGTCAATTACCAGTCATGTTTGACTTATTTTTATTTTTTTGTGTGTGCTTATTTTTATTTTTGGTGTTTCTTTTTATTTTTTTCAATTTTGGTCATCCAACATGGTTCAGATTGCCGAAAAAAAATAAGTTTACTATTTATACTAAGGGCTAGTGTTATAAATTATAAATTTCACAATATTAATTTATTAATATAGGAGTATGTTTTTTTTTTCAGCCGTAATTTTTTTAATGTAAATTGTATTATTTGTATATATTAGTTTGATCTACTTTTTTTCTGTCGTATAATTTCAACCATTATAAAGTTTAAAAGATAATTTTTCGTTATTTTCTAACGGCGGTCATGATTAGGGTGCAAACTGGGATAAATGGTAACGTTAGATGACATTCTGGTACAAAAATTAGATTGGAGTGTACTTTGAGATTGAGTGGATATTTGGGGGTAATTATATTTTGGCCATATTATTGGATGGCCAAAGTTAAAACTTAATAGTTTTGTAAAGTATTAAGAAAGTTTTACACCCTAAAAAATAAAAACCCCAATAAACACCATTAAATTAATCCCCATACAAGCACTCCTAGCAAAGTCCATCAACAATCATTACAAACATGTCGAAATTCATAGCTGAAAGAAATTAGAAGAGCAATTGAGCAGAATTGCTCAATCTTCATGAAAAACTCAGAGAGGAGTCGCATGCAACTTGATTACGTTTCCAGACCTCCATACCAGAAACATTATGTCCTTCAATCACTAGATTCACATAAGAATGAATTCTTGGATTCCTGCTCAGAACCATTTGACTTGTTCATGAAATAGTGCAACAGTTTAGTACTAAAGAAAACATGGCAGTTGGCAGTGGACAGGTTCACTCGAAAGACGTTAACAGACGAACAGTTTTCCATTACTTTTCAACGTATAGATGAATATTCAAGTTAATATCACCATCCATGAAAGTCACCCCATAAAGTCTTTGATTAACTCGGTATGATTCCTCTGGAACGAGTTGAATCTGCCAATTCTTCTGGGAGGAAAGAGTCCTGTTCACTCGTGTTGACTTGCATGGGATTGGTCACAAATTCTATAATCTATAGATGGTCGTCTCGCAAGATGATGCAACTAAGAGTTGGTAACATCAATTTGCTATAAAGAATGGCTTGCCAATGGGAGTAATAAAACCACTTGTTCGTTGTTGTCAAGAAACAACCACAAGTACAAAAAATGTACAACTTTTACCCAACGAAGACAAAAAATATACACCTTCGCTTGCCCATCTTGCCCTATCTATCTTCATCTATTCAGGGTCACAGTAAGTCATTATATACAGGCACAGCATAATCTCTACCCAAACATCTCATATTCTCATCTAAATATTTTTAGGACAAATATGCTAGGGTCACTCTTATTTTGTACTAAAATATGAGTACTTTATGATGTGGCATACTCTCATTGGTTGGACATTTTGTGGGTCCCAACACTCCAACCAATAGAGAGTGTCTCATATCACAAAGTATCCATATTTTTGTGCAAAATAAGAGTGACCTAAGCATTATCCATATTTTTAAATCCACAAAATGAGTACAGCAAGAAGGTCGTAGCATGGATGTACTAGTCGTCGGTGGCGAATCTAGAAAAATTCTAAAGTGGGTTCACAATTATAACTATTACATAAAAATCATAAAAATTACAATTGTCCCCTACGCGATTTCATATTATGAAAACGTTTTATTACATCATCATTTGTAACGCTATTAAACAACTCTTTTTCAATATAACATACAAGAGAGTCACTTAAAAATTGATCACACATTCGATTTCGCAAATTCGTCTTAACAATATTCATTGCTGAGAACATCTTTCCACATTTGCTGTTGCTACCGATAAAAGCAACGCAAACTTAAAAAGTCGATACACCAACGGATACGACAAATATTTGTTTGTTTGCACTAGCAATATAGATAGATCACCAAGCCCCTTCAATCGGTGTTCTAAAACTGCGACTTTCTTAATCGTCGCCTAATCCACCAAGTCGTGTCTACGTCAAACCTCGTGACCTTAATTTATTTTGTAGCTTTGATTTTGTGGCATAATATGTCTAAAATTTTTTGTTTTTAGTTCTAAACTTGGGCGGTTTATTGCTTTGTGGTTGTTGAGAATTGAGATTAATGGCGATTTGTATATTTTTGTTCATTTTACAAATATAGACAAGTGTTTGATAAAATGACAAATATAAAAAAAATTAAATTTGTATTCAATGTGTTTGATCTTTGATATAAATTATCAAAAAATGGTAATTATGTCTTAATATTCTAGGCCCTAGGAGTAACATTTGGCCTTGTTCCTTGAGGATGCTTTGTTAGGCCGATGTTCGGCTCTGGAGTAATGATGATGTTTTGTTAGGCCAGATGAGTAATGATCGGTCATGGTCGATCAATATGCTCGAGGGGCTGTTAAGGGATGGGCACCACCCACGCCTAGCTGGGAGCCACGTGCTCGCTCCACGTAGGAGGACCCAAGTCGGTTCCCGTCAGTGATGATACTACCAGTACTAGTGATGGTTGTTGTTGCATCTACACCAAGCAGCTAGTACTCAAGCAGTACTAGTGAAATTAACTTGTTGTGCACATGCCTAGCCACTTAATGGCAGATCTAGGAACTATTGGTATCCAATCGAGGGACCTCTCGCATGCAAAATTAATGGCCTACTTTGAAATTACAAATAATTGGCAGTGGAAAAATTCTACTCCCTCCGTTTTGAGCAAAGGGTCCATTCATATTTTGAATTGTTTTATTTAAAGAGTTAATTTTCAAAATTTAAGGTCTAAAAGTGTCATTGTATTATTAATGAACTATAAATATAATTTTTTTTAAAATTTTGACAACAGGGACTTTTTACCCGAAACGGAGAGAGTATTAATTAAGAATTGGATAATAGTAAATATAGAAAACTAGAAAAGGGGAGGAGGTGATTGAAATATAATGGTGAATTGAAACCTTTGTTGAGACCACATACAATGGCAACTTTGTTTAACAAAACAGTATAGCAATAAAATTTAAAGATTGTTAAGAATATATTCGTAAAATAAATCATTTTTCATGTAAAATATCTAAAGCATATCAAAATGGGATAACGAACTACATAGTTTACACACACACGTGTGTGTGTGTAATTTAGACCGGTGATCTTGAATGTAAAAAATGAATAAGAAATGAAAAGGGAAAGATAAATTTTACTACAGTGAGCTTCGGCATCAGCATGGACCATGTGACGTATTTCATTGTGGTCAAGAGTGAGAGAGAAAGGTCTATTGCTTTTGAGTTTTGGCAATTGTCGGTTTGTCACACACACCAGGACCAGGTTCCTTCTTGTTATTCTTTTCCATTAACATACAAACCAATATTCCAGACACGTTTTTGCCTTTAATTTCAACTGATTCTACTCCCCGAGCCATTATTCTCCTTATTCTCCTTCTAAAATCTTTTAATCAAAAGCAAAGAGATGGGAAATTTTATCAACAAATTGCTTTCCAGTTTTTATCTACTTCTATATCTAATTTGTTTTTCCCATCCTTTCTCAGTAAGAATCCCATTAGAAAGTGAAAAAAATTCTTGACAAACAAATCTTCAAAATTGTTGTTTCTATAAGCTCGAGTATACAAACTACTGACGGAAATAGGATTAACAATATGGTCTCACCTAAACGGCTAAACAAACACACATTCACAATGGCACCAATATATCGTTATATACAAACTTAATAGATGATCGAATGTAGTTTAAATGATAGATCCGCTTGGTACAACTAATTTATTAAGGTAGATTTTGATATATAATACCTTAAAGTAAGCATTTCACTTAAAGCTAGCTACTTATTTAAGTGGTACCAAGCGGCCAACCAGGTGATACAGCTACAAGTCTACAACAACTTATTGGCTAGCATTGTCGTCTGATTCACAGCAGCAAGTAAGAAATCTGACGATCGCCTTCAACACGCTACACAGAACGTTTCCTCGGTCAGGAATGATGCGCTCACTTTCCGTCATTTCTTTGAAAATGACAAAGGCACGAAAACTGAAAAACTTTGGCAAGACTAATCAAGTGGGAACTGTTTGTTGTTAATTTGAGAACATATGGTAGTTCTATAATATATATATAGGCAAAAGGATTTACCTATGCTAATTATAAACAAAGAAAATTACTACTATACAATTCCACAAAGCTACCTTCCTGGTTTCTTAGACCCATATTACCCAAGTACATTGTATCCATGATTTGATTTTTTTCACACCTTTCTTACAATGAGAAGTTGCTAGTTTAGTTGTTTGTTCACATACACTTTTAGCTCTATGTCTGTACCGTATAAACTAACGATCGAGAGTTAAGTTCTGTTAATTAATTAGTTCATATTAGTAGTGGGTGAGAATAAGTATTTTATAGGAATCAAGAATTTAGTAGTGGAAGTAAAATATTAGCACATGTTGTAATTCCAGGTGCATACGATATGGTTTTCGTACACGGTAACGAATGTTTATTCTTCTTTGATTGAACAAAAGGAGGTATGAACTATGAACATATACAATCAAGAAGAGAGAGGTCTATAAGTTTGGAAGTCTTTCCTTATTTAGTTGAGTAAACGTCGATACTTTTATAACTCACCTTTCTTTACCTTCCTAATTTGTCTTAAAGTAAGTCTCCTGTAAGACTGTCTTACGGATCTTAATTCGTAAAACAGAGTCTCACTCTCTCGCAGCTTAGCCACAAACACATGGTAGACTACCCATTCAAACGCATCCTAGTTCTGTAACTGTCGTTTCCATTTTATGGCGATGCATCGCGATTGAAATTTTATATATTGCGATTCAAGCTGGTTTGATCTGCATCTCTTCCGCCGCCTTCTTCTACGTCTATATATAATCCTCCAACCTAGGCTACCCAGCCCAAATATAGGAAAATTGATTACATATTCTCCATGTATCATTTTTTAATCACGTTGCATCATTTTGTCAATCGTGATGAATCAATTTGGATTTGAGATGAAAGAAATATGCATCCATTTGAAGTCATTTGTTGATTGTGTTCTGAAAAAAATGAATATGAAGGTTTGGTTCATTATATTTACAATGTGTTGCATAAATTATGTTAAGTTATTAAAATTGATGCAGCGCAATACATAAATTAGATTAGATAATTTTAATTGATGCATTACGCTCCATAAATTAGATTATGTAATTTTAATTGATGCATTGTGGTGCAGATATGTAGCGCGCTTTAGATTCATTAAGGGTATCGTAGATTTTTCGCCACATAAGTGACTTTTTCCGGTTAAAAAAATGTAACGTACTATAGCACTTGAAAACTTATAAGAGTAGACCGACGCGAATTTACCCCATTATTTTCTTAATCTTTGTATCGAGTCAAACAAACAATAATTTTGGAGTATAGAGTAACTAGTATATGTGCATGTACGTGTCATAGGTACGGTGTCGGTATGTGATCAGTTCAATGAATGGTCGGGATAAACAAAACTCATAACTGATGAGGTAATTCAAACAAAACTCACAACTGAAGGTTTTATATGTAATTGTAGAGGGGTAATTCAAACATAACTCATGACTGAGGAGTTCATTTGTAACTTAAATATTTACGAATCAATCTGGACCGTCAGATGTGTTTAACATAATTCGATCATGGTCACCAATTAGACCATGATATGTTTTATAATATAGACTAGATCTTCGTGCCCGTGCATATGGCACGATGTCAGTATATCTGATTTCGTCAATTGAAACACCAACGACTAAATAGAAGGTGCGATTTTAAAGAAATGGTAATTGAGCTCTATTGTGAGATTATATTAATGTAAGGTTAATGTTTTGTAAGAGGTAATGGTTTAGAAGATTAATCTCAGGGTGCAGTGTGACTGCTTATAATATTAATTGTAGGGGGTGACTTTGTAACAGGGTGGGAGAAAATAGAAAGTTAAAAGTGGATAACTATTCCCCAACATGTGAATGTGAGAGTGAATCTCAATCATTAAATTTTTTAAGATAATTTAATCTCAACTTCTAAATAGTTTTAGTCAATTACACATATATAAAAATGAGCTCTATTGTAGTATAGATTGGTTGCCAAGAAGTATCAAGTGTCCCTTCTCTTTCGCAATTTAGTAACTCTATATTGTGGTTTTTGAATTTTGTCTCTCTTTCTATGATTTTGATTACATTTTCTCCATTTATCTCTTACTTTTTCTCAATTTTTACAAACAAAAAATAACAGAATCAAAGTTACTAAATCGCAAAGTCAAACAGGCCCTTAGTGATTTTAGAGTTTCATGTCATTAGGTGGGGAAAAAATGGTTAATTTTACTATTGTACATCGAACAATTTATACATTTAACAATTGTACTAATTTTTCGAGAAAAAAATGTTGTCTTTCTTTTAAAAGATGTAATTTATTCATTATCCTTAAATGTCATCCAATTTCTCAAAGGCAAAACCCATCATTTGGCCACCCAATTTTTCAAAAAATTGTAAGGCGGCCACCGAAAGTTTAAAAATTGCAATGAGACCACTAAACTAAATTTATGTTGCAAGCGTGCCCATATTTTGGATATCCGTTAGCTAGCTCCATAGTTAAATATGAGTGAAATCCCTATTTTGCCCCTCTTTAAATAACAATTATTCCATTTATGTGATATTAGAAACCCAAAGGGGTCTAATGAAAAAAAATGTATATCACATATAAACCCTCTTCATCTCCCATTTTTCTCTCTCTCTCTCTCTTCTACCCGATCTCCAGCAAATCGTCGTCTCCCTCTGCTTGCTCTCTCCCCTCCGTCAACACCCACCGTCGAATCCACATCTCTATCCACCCCGCCATCCATCCTTCCTAATGACAGGTTTGGTCCGGCCCCTATATAAACCCAGTAGTTCCTCCATCTCCGGTGAACCAGCCGGCGACGCCATCTCCCTCCTCTCTCTCTCTCTCTCTCTCTCTCTCTCTCTCTCTCTCTAATTCGTTCACACCAAGCCCGCCGCCGTCTTCCTCTGCCCAATCAATCAACAGTCGTCGCCCTTTTTGTAACCCCGATCTCCAGCCATCACCTAGCGTTCTACCTCCCCTTCATCCATCACCGACGCACCCCCCTCCATTTAATCTCCATCTCTCTCGCTTCGGCTTCATCTCCCAGATTCGCCACCCACCATGTCTGGCCGAGCTCCACACCTAGCTTGAATCCTTCATCTTTGCCTCCATCTCCTTCGTATTACAAAAGCTCCACCAAGGTCCAATTGCCGATAACCCCTTCCAGTTAATTTCTAGCCACTTCCATCTCCGTTCATCCCCAATCAAGTGATGTGGCATAGATCTCCAATCCATGGGATGGCTAAAAAAGGATCCCTCTCTGGTCAAGTAACCCAGACCTGGTTTTATCTCTCTCGTCATCTTCGTTTTCGAATCTGGGTTTTGATGGGTTTGTTTAATGGAGGAAATTTACGGGGGTTTTAAGATCCAATGACACAAATTCTACTTTTTGAGATTTTCGAAAGACAAGGGAATATTTACCCCCACCGATGTTGCTTGTCTTCATTTGATGATGATGGGAGATGGTACAGAGGAAGGTGGAAGGTGGTGGATTGGGGCGGTTGATGGTGGGAGTAGTAAGAAAGAAGACGACATATTTATAAAAAAAATTCAGTTAGACTCCTTTGGGTTTCTAATATTACATAAAGAGAATAATTGTTATTTAAAGGGGGTAAAATAGGGATTTCACTCATATTTAACGATGGAGCTAACGGACATCCAAAATATGGGCATGCTTGCAACATAAATTTAGTTCAGTGGCCTCATTACAAGTTTTAAACTTTCAGTGGCCGCCTTGCAATTTTTTGAAAAGTTGGGTGGCCAAATGGAGGGTTTTGCCTTTCTAAAAAAATTAATTTCAGTTGCCTCCCCTTAGGTTTTTCAAAATATTTGAAAACTCTTAATGATAGTTGTTGTTTAAAGGTAGATAGTTTTTTTGTTTTAAAATTATGAGAGGGATTTTATTTTTATTTTAGAGGTTAAAAAGGATATTTTATGAACCAAAAAAAGAAAAGAATGAATATAATATAAACATACAAATAAGAATAAAAAGATATATTACCTAAATAAAAAATTAGAAAAAATATAATTAAATTAGTTAATATATACATTTTGTCTTGTTGAATTATATTTTTAAAATATAATAATATATAATAAGCTTTAAAAGAAATGTAATCAATAAACAAAATTTGATAAAAGTTAATTCATAAAATCTAGTCGTTAACACTAATTCGTTGAATGTAATTAAATTTGTAAATCTTAATGATATATAATTGACTAAAATTATAACTTATTTATGTATTAACGTTTATTAAAATCCCCTTTAATTGGAATTATGAAGATAAGAATACAAAAAAAAAAATACATATTCTGATTCGGCCTATAATAGCTAGCATGAAATTGTGATTTGTTAAAAACACTTTCTTTTTTCATGAATAATTCTCTTTTTTTATAAACCAATAAACCAATCTCCTGCTCGAGTTTTTCCCAAGTATTTGTCAAAATTGGGAAAAATAGCCCCCTGAGCTGGAGGTGTGTTCTCAATCCAGTCCGCAAAATGACTACCATCTGTTGGTCGGATCGTCCCGTCAGGTCGGTGACCAGCCTCCCATCCATCCATCCTCGCCTGTATGATTGCCAAGACCTCAACCATTGTCTGAGATTGTGCTGGTAGTGGTGCCGCGGGGATTGTCGTGGGCTGAGCTACAGCAGCCTAAGGTGCCACAATTGGTTGTGCTACTATTTGTTGGGGACTAAGGGCTTCATGATGATCTGCTCGTCTGTCATGATCACGGCGAGGTGATGTTCTACGAGATCGATGAGAGTAATGAGAACGAAAATGATATGAGTATTCATGCTCATCTCTCACGCTCCGCCTGCTGGCAGACTGTGACTCAGCGACCATACTAGGCTCTCTGGCATGGCGCCTATCTCGTCCATGCATTTCCTCGTGGATTTTGACCAAACGAGTTCCTTGATTGTGGCTGCCAGTCCCTAGCTGCCACCACTTTCTGCTCGGTTTCGAGCTGGGGCTTGATCGATGGCTAAGGGGGGTCTGTGTGGGTCATGACCACCAACACTAGGCACCACTTCAACCATTTATGGAGCACTTACTGCGGGCATGACTGGGATTAGCTATTCCTCTATGGGAACTGGTGGTTGATCCAGCGCGGCCAACTGTTGGTTCAGTATGAACATTCTATTCAAGTACTGAGCCTGATTATGAAGAGCCAGAGCATGTGATTGTTCATTCAGTGCGGTAAGCTCTGCCACCTAATTAAGCCGAGCAGCCTCTCGACGTTGATTCAGTTGTTCACGTAACTCAACCGAATTAGCCCTCTGTTGCTGTAAATGGCTTCTCAAATCGGGCTAAGGTGGATCATTTACTGGGATGAAGCCAGCTTCACCAAGTGGTGTATGTTGAGCTGCTGCTTGTAACCTTTTCATTACCCCTCCGTCTATTGGGGGAAGCCCATTCCTCGGATGATCGGGTTGGGGGACCCCCTCGAGACAGTTGTTGATTGGTGGTCAATCTCCTTGGTGTACAGATACATCACCACCAACATTCCCACTTGCTCCAACATGCCCCTTACCATTCTTAGCCATGTTAAAAGAGTTACTGATAGGTGATATGAAAATTTCTTTCCCGGCAACGGAACCAAACTAATGCTACACAATTTGGTCTTGGGTCGTTCCTTGCGGTATGTAGGATATATGGGCTTATGTGAAGGTATGATCTAGCTGAAAATCTGTCAAAAGAAGAAACCTTAGAAGGAATGCAAGGCAGGGCCTCGCGAAACCCCTCAGACGTGAGAGTGAATCTTTAGCTTGTAGAAAGTAAAATGATAGAGTTTTGGTGTGAAAAGTAAGCGTACCTTTCGAATGAAGCTTTGTAAGGTATATATGAGTCCAGATCTCCTGTACCACTTGTGTGTACCACTGGTGTACCACTTTTCATCTCAACCATTGGTTGAGATGCAATGATTGGGATGCAATGGTAGAGATGAAAAGTGGTACACCAGTGGTACACACAAGTGGTACAGGAGATCTGGACTCGGTATATATAGCCCTTTGGGAGTGAAATCCGAGCCAAGTCATTACTATGGAGAAATCATAGGCCTTTATGACCATAAATGCGGGTTGACCGCGTAACTAACAGAGTCATGGCTTAAATCTCGGGTTCGAAAGTTATCAGGCAGTTGAGTTTGGAATGAATATCTGGTTTATTCAAGCATCCTTGCTCCCTACTCGGTCATATCGGTAGAAAGATTCATGGTCGGGATATATACAGGATGCTTACCCCGGGTTATCCTGCTCGGGTGACCTCCTTCCTGGTCTTTGTTTTCCACGTGCTTATCACGTGAAGGTACATGTGTTTGGCTCGTGACCAGGGTTTGGGCCGAGCTCATCAATAAGTTTTGCCCAACGAAGACAAGTAGAAAAATGCCTCTCATAAATTAAGAAGCCTACACTTGCATGCCCTTCTTTCCCTATCTATCTATTCAGGGTGACAATAGTGAATAATTAATTCTTCACAGCAAGTCTTTATTTATTGGCACAACATAATCTCTACCCAAAACATCTCATATAAATATTGAAATGCTCTTTGAAGCTAGGATTCGGAAAATCAACAAAACTAATTTAGTTACGAATGACACTTCTGATGAAGCTTCATCTACTGAATCATTAACAAAAATTGTAGCGGAAATAAAACGAATAGAAAATAAGCAAAGCAAACTTAAACGCACCAAGTTGTAGTTTAGGTCTACAAGCATAAAACTTGTAGACGGTGCCTCGTGGCAAAACTTCCACTAATTAAATGATTGTAAAAGAGTTACAATATGAAAACAAGCCTTTTGAGAGTGAAAATCCTTACGAAAACTCCTAAGAGAGTATATAAAACTACTCAATACGTACAGAACACCCTTGAAAACATACAGAGAACAAAGGGTGTATAAACATACAGAGAACAAATTGTGTATAACTAAAACAGTGAACAACTCGTATGATGATGTTCTAGATGATGCTTCATTCATTGGCACATCATTGCTTTACAACAGCTCTTTTGCGAAAAATCTCTCTAAGATTCTCAACATGGGTAATTAATGTCAATGGTCGTTCACTTAGTGCTCGTTTGTTGCAGCTTATTTGGAGTGGCTTTTGGCTTTTGAAAAGTCATATTTAAAGTGTTTGTTTCAGCTTATAAGTCAAAAGCCAATAAGTAAGGTACAACACCCTTTATGCATTGAAAAGTCAAA
This sequence comes from Codonopsis lanceolata, assembly GCA_013146195.2. Taxonomy (NCBI): domain Eukaryota; kingdom Viridiplantae; phylum Streptophyta; class Magnoliopsida; order Asterales; family Campanulaceae; genus Codonopsis; species Codonopsis lanceolata. The sequence continues at coordinate 150,511,561 of CM028378.1, read as the reverse complement.
AGCCAAAAAGCCAAAATTTTAAGCTTTTTTGGTTTTTTTTTTTTAAATATGAAGACAACCATTCATTAATAAATATTTGATTGTCTTCATTTCATCATTTTATGAAATATACATAAAAATATGAATACTAATTTTCAAGTTTTTTTTTAACAAATAATTATAACGACTCATAAGCAGCTTTTCAACAGCTGTAACAAACAGTCTATCATGTAATCAGCCAAAAGTCATTCAGCTACCGGCTTAAGCTATCAGCCATAAGTCATAAGCCATCAGCCACAACAAACGAGCCCTTATTCATATAGAGCTCTAGAAAACCTATCTTCCAAGAAAACACTTCAACAAGGCAATGTTAGGATTAGGAAATAGTTCATATGTTAATAAACTTCTAATTCCTACAAGTTAGAAGATGTCATGTTTGAGTGCTTATAAAAGGTAATAACCTAGCTTTCATATAAGTTATCTAGAAAGACAATAACAACATGAGTCTTAAACTATTAGAACACGGCAAACGAAGGGAACCTAACAAATATTTCTGAATCTGAAAAATGACTACACCAAGAAGCCATTCACAACATGCACCGGTGGTGATGATATTACTAGTGATGGTTGATGTTGCATCTGCACCAAGCAGTACTAGTGAATATGACTTTTTTGCCCTAAAAAATCTCATGTGGGGAGCACATGTCCATTTAACGAGAGAGTAACTACCAGTATCAAACCAAGGGACCTCTAGTGTGCAAAAATGCTCTACTTTAAACCTAAGTGTGTACTTTTCAAAACCGGGACTAGAAATTAAGGTCTAAAGGAGAGGGACCAATGGTGCATTTTACCCTAGAAATTAATATCCTACTTAGATCATTGTTTGTTATGCTTCATTTGTCTTTATATAATTTTCATGACTAACCATGATTATGCTGAGTAGCAATGTTAACTTTCAAGCTATTTGTGGGTTCTATATATCTTTCTTTTGGACACATACATGTGTAATTCCTATTTATCTATAAAGTATACAATGACAACGATCGAAATTAATCCAATTTTTGTACCACATACATATTGATATACATATCTTTTCTTTTCTTTTTTCTTTTTTTTTTTTTTTTTTGCAATTTATATCATTATCAAGTTAACACGAACACCTAAAAAGCAAAAGGATACCAACTTAACCTCTAGTAAATAGTATAGCTTAACTTAATACAATTCACAGTCGAGCTACAATAACAAAAATAAAAATATATAATAATCAATTAAATCCAAAGGATATATTTATATCTATCATTTGGAAAAAGATACAGAACAATTATCGATAATATTTTTGGTGTTTTATGACAGAAAAAAAAATACTAAAATATAAGTAATTGAAATTAATTTTATTAAGCATTAGATGATAGTTAGAGGTTGAGATGACAATTTATGTCCATATTCATATGAACCGCTCAGACTGTCTACTAATTAATAGACATGGGCACATAAGAATCGTAAGTGGGATTTACATGAGTTTATATGAGTATAAATTAATATTCTTGTCCGTACCGATGACACAGCGTCAGTTTGAGAAGATACTATGAAAATGAACTACTAAAAATATTATTTTCTTAAAAAAATGACTTTCAAATGGTGCCTCTTTGCCCGGAACGGAGGGATTAATTAATAATAGAGAGACATTCTTTATATTTCATATATATCAATATTACATTGAAATGAATGCCCGCACATAATTTTTCGTTTAAAAATTTGACATTCGTTAATAACTTTAACTTATACTTCCGAATTTCAACATGTGCTACCATTAATTAAGAATATTTCCAACCTATTTATAAAATTTTAGGAGAGATTATTGAAATTACTTGGACAAAATTGTAAATTAAAATTATTTTTTAAAAAAAAGAGAGACATTATTTGGAAATTAGTGTTGGTAAAACAGTAAATTGATTAATTTATATACGAAATTGCGGGCCGGAAAAAACAGGCCGAACAAAAATTAAATTGATTAACAGTTAAAAAGAAAAAAAAAATATTTCAAATTACAACACTTAAAATGAATCCCCAGAGGCTGTCTTCATCAACAATTTCAACCTTTTTCTTTTGCAAAATGAAATCATGGTTGGATAATTACTTTTTTTTTACTAACTTGTGATGTTTGAGTTGAGGAGAGAAATTCGTCACCAACTCCTTTTTCCTTTAATGGCATTACTTGGTTTTCCAGTTGATAATAGAAAAACTAACAATATGATCAAGACTTGGTAAAACACTTGGTAAACCGTATTATAGAAGATAGAGCTAAAAAAAAAAATTCTAATTTTAAATTATTTTTGTCAGCACTTCTTTCCACTTAATTTTGTTTTTTTTTTGGTAATCTACCAAACATGTTACAAATGTTTTGATCAAGTGTTAATATTCAAGTTTAGTCCCTTCCGCACAACAACAAAAAAAAAAAAGTCTACAAACTACAATAACTGAAGACATATATCGATTCTCCACGACATTGTCAAATTTTTAAAAAATGTTGGGGTATATTAAGTGGAATATACCCTTTTAAGTTTTAACTGTTGTATACCCATTAAAATATTAATTGTTATCGGTTCAAGTGAGAGAGTTCACGATTATTCTATGGGTGATTTTAACCACACCCCAATATCCTCTTTTTACACCCCATGTATTATATTGTACAACGTAGAGTACAACATCTCAATGCAGTACATGGGGTGTAAAGAGAGGATATTGGGGTGTGGTTAAAATTACCCTTATTCTATTTGGTTTCTAATTGTTATCGGTTCAAGTGAGGGAGTTCACGATTATTCTATTCGGTTGAGGGAGAAGCTTCAACCGCCGCCCATGGCGTGGACCTCGGAGAGGATCCTTCTTGAATTTTGCAATTGAGTTTACTTCCCAAAGATACCCCTCCCATATTTAGGAGCGAACAGACAAACCGGATCAACGCCACCCTCCTTCTCGGCCTCTCTCGTCGGCATCTACTCGACGTTCGAGCTTCAAGGAAAAGGAGAAGTTGGAGCAAAGGTACTGAACTTGGTATTTGCAATATATGGTGAAGTAACCTATCTCACTTGGAGAAAAGATGAGATAAAAGAGTGCGCCCAACAAATAAGCTTTGTTTATTGACTATTGCGGAACAGAGAGAAACTGATGAGAGATTAGAGGAAGAGAGAGATAAGGACGGTAGAGAGAGATAAGGTTGGTTAAGATTAGATTAAATAGTGGGGGGAGTTGGAGAGAGAGGGGTAGTTTTTCAACGGCCGTTTACACATGTGTAATTTGGAATAAATTACTGCCGTTTGATATAAGTAAAAATAATCAATCTCAGCCGCTCTTTATCTCAAATCAATTGCGAGCGACAGCTGTTTGATATAAATATAAATAATCGATCTGAGCCGCTCTTTATGAGACTGAGCTCTATTGTATAATAGATGGTGGCTAATTGTCCATATAGTCTAATACTTCTTCTAGCGCATCACCTAGAGCTGGCAGAAAAACTCAGCCTAACAGGTCAGGCTTCAGATATTGACGATCCAAAAAAATGTTGGGTATTTTTTGCCAAATGCAACAGACTCATTGATCATGCGGGCCGTCCCACAGGCCCAATTCAGTCAAATTTTTTTAAAAAATATTTTTTTTAATATACTGTATGAAAATACAACAAAGACAAACTTTCGGACTCGGTAGTAATTGACTGTTAGTATATTGTATACAAATACATTCTATAAATACTTTCGTCTTTGAAAAACGATTCAACCGCCATTAGTATCAACTCAGTCGACCTAGATGTAACATGCCAAAAAGAAGGACTTTTTAGTTAGAGATAATCACAGGGCTAGATCCAGACCCAAGGCGCACACTCGGTGCGGACCCTTTCGCTTGAATCAATCAACTTAGGTAACCATTTGTTTAGATAGTTAAACTCACGTGACCTGGACTTATCTTTGCTAGGGTTGAACACCCAGATCTTAATGACGAAAGCATTTAAGCAGCCTAACTTTCTTTACCTTGTTGAACTAGTCCACAGGGAGAAAGGATTCGTTTTGATTTCCCAAGAAGAAAGAAGTTGTTCAGGTTTACACTCATATGATTAGATTCGCTTAAGTGTTAATTGTTAAGTAAACAACTATGAATCGGTGTTACACAATTTGGTGCTACTGCATTGTCGGATAGACCTTTTTGTTTATGATTGATTTTATTATTTTATGTTTATGGTGCTATTGATAGTGACTTTGAATTATAAATTTTATTTCTTTATGTTTACTAGTATTTCACCCGTGCGATGCACGGATAGTTTATAGATAAAAAGTATATATTTAAACAAAGATGAATAACATAAAACAAAAAACTTCAATGCTAAAACATTAATCAAGAATTAATAAAATGTGAATGTAAATTTATAACATTTCATAAAATTTTAAAGATAATTACAGATTTTGGAATATTTCTTTATACACAACATTTGTCGTTGAACATGTACGACAATTATCACAATCACATACTAAAATTCGAAGACCTTTAGGATTAGTAACTCGAGACAACGCAACATATAATTACCCATGACTAAAAATAGGTTTTTTCAAAAGAAGACCCACATTAGACAATGTTGTCCCTGACTTTTATTTATAGATATTGCGTAAGACAACATCAACGTAAACTGCCTTCTTTGAAATTTGAATGGAATTCGGTGATCAGAAGGTGTCAATGACATTCTCGGAATCAAAACAGTATCGCCATAGGTACCATTTGAAAGAACTCGGCCTTCTAAAACATGGTTTCCCAATCTTGTAATGATTAACCTCGTGTCATTGCATAACCCAAGAGAATAGTCAATGTTACGAAGAAACATAACTGGAGTTCCAACCTTCAAATTCAACTCATGATTTGGTATTGCAAAACATGTAATTCCATTTAAAAATTCTGGAGTATGTATATCGTTCAGAAGATCAACATTTCTGTCTGAATGACACGGAGAATCTGAGTTCAAATAAAGTCTTGCTTCAGAATTGTTCATCGATACCATGTAATCATTGATTGAATTAACTACATCAAGAGTCGGTGCCAAAATAGCTCTATCCTCAAAAAACGATGACTCATAGGAACAACTTCCAAATGAAGGATATGTACTTTGAACAATTGCAGCAATCGGATCGTCGAATTCCTTAAGAAGCGGTGATCGGGAATATCTAAAACCATCATTTGGTTCACCAATTTTCCCATCGCCAATATTTGCAATCCACTCAATAAAAGTCTCAATTCTTCACAATTTTGTTAGACCCCTATTTTGCAATCTCATATTAGTTGTCAACTTCAATACAAGACAATCCTTCCACAAATACGATGAATTAATAGTGGCATGAACGATGTCCTGTCTATTGCCCTTTGGAATTACATGCAATATTTGACGAAAATCTCCCCCAAACACAATCGTCTTACCTCCAAAAGGAATATTAGCTCTAGATGGATGAATTACTTTCATGATATCTCTCATACTTCGGTCCAATGCTTCAAAACAATACTTATGCATCATTTAAGCCTCGTCCCATATAATAAGCTTGGCCTTAAGTATAAGCTCTGCAATAGGACTCCCTTGTTTTATGTTGCAAGTTGAATCTTCATACACAATATAAGTTTCAATTAAATAAAGAAGTAAATAAATACAATAAAAATATTAAGAAAAATAAAACTACCGATGAACAGTTCTTTAAATATAATGTTTATCATACATTTTGGAAGATTTTTTAAATACAACATTCATCATAGTACAACTATTTGGTTTATCATTTTTAAATAACAAAATTTAAAATCCTTTCGGATTAGTAACTCTAGTGATTTCAATATAACAAATATTTAAATCGTAAAGATAAAAAAAAAAGAATTTATTTAGAGCACATCACTAACAAAAAAATTTATTATGAAATACTCCTACACATACAACATTGGTCATTAAACTTGACAATTACCATTGGGTATCAAAAATTGAACGCCTTTAAAATTGCTAACATCGAACAAAGCAACCTACAACCAACCGTGTATGCAAAAAGTTTTGTATAGGGCAACACATAATAATGAAATTATAATGTTATAATTCATTTATTTCGTAAGAACACCAAAAATGAAATATTGAAATTTAAAAAAAAGGAAATTTCAAAGATTATTTCAAATGTAGCAACAATGTTTTATTGTTTTCCCAATTACAACAATTTGTTCTTCATTTGAAGGCTCTTGCTACGTAATAATGACTGGTTTAAAAACACGAACTACAATAATTGTTTTCCCTTATTTCCACTTGCTTGTGAAACAAAGAAGATATCACACACATTCATTTAATTATATTTTATACATCAGAGTCAATCAATTAAAATATCATCAAAAAAAAAATGTAAAATTCCTTTGTCTAAAAAACTTGACCAAAAGGTCAGAAGAAGACTTGTGTATTTTCTTGAATTTGGGGATGTGGAGATATATTTCCTTGTCCATCAGCACCACGAACAAAGTCTGCAATGCGTGGTTTTTCTACCTGTAACAATTGCGAACAACATTGGGTTGCGATAAGAAAACAAATAAAACAAATTTATATCAACTCAATTTTTTAATTACAAAACACAGTAAAACAAATAACCAAACAACTCCCTGAATGAGAATTTTTGGAATTTGTGGTAAAGAGGTGTCAGGCACATTCCGGCTCTAAAGATAAATTTAGACACAACCAAAATTCACCAATACCCATAAATGGAGAATTAAAAAGAGCCATGTCTGCATTAATAAATCAATCATGGCATAAAACCCAAATTAAAAAAAAAACTATGAAAAAGTTAGCATATTACATTCTCGTGTTCTAGAAATCAACTCTAAAATGAGGTCACCATTATCAAAATGGTACTCGTGCAGTGTTCACTATGCAAGATTCATATTGGTAGAGGAAGCAATATCTGATGCAATGAGCATGCTTAAGGTGAATATCACAATTAAAAGCAAAGATTATAATAATTGGTTGGTTCAGTTCGATTTGCCATAGTTGTGATGTTAAAAGGTTGTAATGTTTATGGGATCAATGAGAGACAATTGTGATTGACGTTCATGTGATGTTAAAGCCATTAAATCAAACAAAAACTAACACACACATCAATTGCAATAATCCCTCCTTGAACCCATAAACTTGACAACTTTTTAACACTACAACCAGCAAGGCAAATCAAAATGAACCAGCCCAACCATACAAATAAAGCAAAATTTCATAAAACACATCAAGAAAATCACATGATGAAAAGCCCACTAATAAAAATGAAAGCAAATAGCATTAAAAATCCCAAGTTTTTGTCCATAGTCACGTCAGGCATACAATAGAACGATTATTCATATATGTAAAAAATAATTATCCTCAATTCCAACTAACATTCCTCGAATCCACAAAAGATGAGAACCTTTCAACAATAAAACAGGATGGGCATACCAAACCGAACCAACAAAACCCAAATATGATAGTGAGAAGTAAAGAAAAAACACAGAGAGAGATCATACCTGGAATTGGAACACAGAGATTTCAATTCCAAGCCCTAGGCTTGGAAATCAGAGTACAGGAGAGAGATGGGCACGCAAGAAGAAGATCGGACACAACTACCCTTTTTTATGGCGGTTAATGGAACAATGAGATAACATAAAATGAGAAAAGACTATTAGATGTGCTAAATGTGAGAATGACAAACTCTGAACATGATTAAAGATGGTTCTTATGCATCCATGGGCAGACATAACTGCTCAAGAGCCAAAATTCTAAGGTCAGTTCATTACAGAAGCAGTACCAAACATGATTAAAGATGGTTCTTATGCATCAAAGTTATCATATTATTTGAATGTGAAGCTCCAAATTCAGGAAAATGAGGTGGGCCGTGATTTGGTAGACACCCTTTCATTCTTCTGTTATTAAAAATCTATCCTTATCTCTCATTGAACTTTTCTGATTCAATCCTTTCACCATTCAAATAACAGAAAGAATCCTAGCACTAAATTAGAGATTGTTAATGCGAGCCAAAGCTAACAGAAAGAATCCACACACATACACACACAGTTTAATTTGGTACACCTTTCCCAAAAGAAGAGTACTTTATCCCTAAATTTTGATCAGTGTTAAATTCCATAATCAATTTAGTGCATCCAATACCTACAATTGAATAAGAAAAGACGTAAGTTTTTTTTTTCAAAGGTTCAATGATGCAAATCGTGGTATAGTAGCAGCATGTTTGTAATTAATCAACCAAACAACATAATGGTTTCTTTTACTGCTAGGACCAATAATAATAGATTTTCCCCTAAGTAATGACAAAATGAAGTTCCTGATAACTTGCAAGGCTAAACACAACAAAAGCTAACATAAAACCAAGCTCGTAAAAAGGAAAAGGCAGATATTTGTTATATTCCTAGGCATTTTCTTGGGTTGCCTGCTCTTTTTGAATTGACTTTCTTCTACTTGACATAAACAAACAAAATTTTCTTCATTGGGCCACCAAATTGTCACAAGCAGATTCCTAACTCTTCGTAATCTAAGGGAATATATATATATATATATATATATATATATATATATATATATATATATATATATATATATATATATATATATGTTTTTGCGAAATTTGGAGGCTGCTCCTGGAATGGGTAATTTCCCTTATGAAATTATGTGTTCTCAGATGGTAGTGTTGAGGAAGAACTAATATAAGTTGGTCATATCAAAGAACTATGTGCTCGAGCTCTCTCCATTGGCGTCGCAGTGACTGTCAATTAACTGTGTAAATAGCGGAAATGGGGAAAAAGCACAAAGAAATATTTATTAATTTTAAATGCAACTTTTAATCAATTTCCATAGATGCGGGCACAGAGTCATTCAAAATGTACAAATTTTCCTTAGGAGACTATGAAGTTGCACTTCCTTGGGGCGCTTAGTTAGAAATTGCCTTCTCTTTTTGAACTGACTTACTTCTACTTGACATAAAGAATTTTTTTTGATTTATTTGCCTCCAAATTGTCATATGCTGAACTCATAAGTATTCTTAATCTATGGGAAAATATATTTGCAAAATCTAGAGGCTACTGCAAGATCCCTGGTATGGGTATCTTCCCTTCTAATATGTTATGACATGGTAGTTTTTTCTTTATCAGCCAAAGTACTCACATTATTATTGGATAGTAATACAAAGTCAACTATATTTGCAAGCATGACTCCATTCCTTTTTTGTTTCAGATGTTATAAAATTAAGAACAAAGAAACAAAACTGGGAAATATAACATCACCTAGAGGAAGGCTATGCAAAGGCTTGGGTACAATTTTGGCAGCTACTCTTTTTCTTTTGTGCATTAACATTAGCTTCAGTTGACTAAGCACAACCATTAACTTTTTCGCTACTACAATACAAACATAAAACTGGTCCTTTACTCTAAAAACAATATATGACCCATTTATTTTACTTGATTGAGTGCACTGGATTAATAAGAAAACGAAACTTCGAATAAGAACCAAGATACAGCTCGTAGACTTAATATTCAAAATAAAATTAATATACAAAATAAAATTAATATACAAAATAAAATTAACAAAACACATACCTTGGCTGCAATTTTCCTTTTTCTGAAATGCTTAATTAGAAAATCATAGAGACCAATTGCTTTCTTTGCTTTGACAATGTTTGCATAAGCTTTTGCCATTATGATCTGATCACGCATAAGTTTCAAAGTAGAATCAGAATTTGGATATTCATATTCTTTTCTCCAAATACCATATTTACCTTTGAAACTCTTTAACTCGTTCAATTGCAGCTACTTGTATCTGAATCTAAATATCTCTGTCTTGCTTCAATTGCAGCTACTTGTGTAACCATGTTCATTATTTCTCACATTTACTAAGGTAAAGTAAGAAATCATACATTTTAATGGTTTAAAGTTTAAAATGTGAACAAAATCAAGATCTCAATTAAACATGCAAAACCCAAATATCCAGTTTATTGGACTGTTTCTGAATGTTCTAAACTAAATCTGCTCCACTTTAAGTGTAAAATTCCACTCATGAACATAACAAAAGCCTGAATAATTGCACGCAATCCAAAAATTAACCTGTTGTAGAGAATAAGGATGAAGATTGGAATATCTATTTACAAATTCATTTAAATACTGCAAAGAAAAAAACCTTTTCAATTTGAAGATTCATTCTTTCTAAATAATTAATGTATAATTTTCTCCACAAATTAGCTTCAAAATTCTCAACACAACAACAAATCAAAGCAACACCCATAAGAATAAAATCCAACATAAAATAAATCAAATCTAGAAAAGATTTCTACAGCTAAATTTAAGGAACACAAAAATCCCACCAAAGAGTAGAGCTAGCTGGTTATACCTTTAACACAGAGAAAGAAACCCTAATCAAGAAAGAACGATTATTTATTAGACTTATGTTTCTCTCTTTCAATACTAAAGTATCTTTTTTGAGAGACAGACAAAAAGAAGAGAGACAGAGAGAGAATGAAATGACCTCGTTAGATCGTCCATGTTCTTATCTTTCTTGAATACATAGATTACAAAACTGAGGAAGGGCGAGGGATTAATCGTGGTTGTAGAAGCAATCGAGCGCCAAGAGCTGAGCCAGAATAACTGCAAAGGCTCTGAATTTGTAGGATTTCAAGACTGATCCGCCAACGACATTGCGACCTAGGGTTTTGGGAGCTTCTTTACGACTATTTGAAGATGATGATGATGACAACGCAACGACTATGGAGGAGGGATAGAAGGAGGTCGTCTCCACTGCCATAGCTGACCGGTGAATATGTAAATCATTAGTTTTAGGAGAAAGAGAGGATACAGAGGTAATGGATCAAAATGTGAAGAGAGATTTTCAATTTCAACCCATAGGTTTTATTTTCTCTTCCAAGGCGTGTTCAATACTCCTCAATTTGAGTTTCTATTTCCAATGTTGTTTTGTAGTAATTTCAAATAAAAAAGCTGCATGTATTTAATTGTTTCAGTCATATACCAACTTCCAAGGTTTTTGTGTTTCCAATGGACATCATAGTCTAAGCAGCAAATTGTGTATAAAACCATCCTTCCCTCTTGTCTTTTCTATGCAGAGAACATCATTTAACTGGCTTGCCCACTGTTTTGAAGAGAAACCAATGAACAAACCGTGGACTGAATAAGAAATATTACAAATGGATCCCTTCAAAACTATAATATTGATATTCTATTTTGGTAATGGATTTTTGGCGGGAAATGCTAAAAAAGGAAACTTTTTCCTTTTAATAGATATATAGATGGTTGTCGGTTGATTTTATTTTGGGTCAGGTCATAAACCCGTAGACTTTGCCCGGGTCAAACTAGCATTTTGATTGGCCAATCAAATTTCAGACCGGGCCGGGTCAATCCAAAAAAACTAACCTGCTGAATCCGGGACGGGCCATTTGCCAGCTCTAGCGTCACCCTCCCTTATCCCTTTTTCTTTTGTATGCCTTCTTGTGTTACCCACTTACCCCTCCACGGCTTCCCCCTCTCCTTTTTCTTCTCTTTCTCTCCCTTTATTCTTTTATTCCAGCCGTCACCAGTCACCACCCCTTCGTCTTCTCCATCAATTTAATACCCACCATAATGATAATCACTTCATATGCTCATTTCTTAGGTTAAAAAACCGTTGATACAAAATTGATTCGAATTTATATGACAAATTAATATTTCATTAATCTCACTAGCGATCTGGACTATAAAATATAAATACTCCTACCGTTCCGTTAAAGAGTCCTCTTTTAAAAGTTAAACTTTTAAAAAAAATGTCACTATTAATAATAAAATAATATTTTTATACTTTAATTTCTGAAAATTGACACTTTAAGTGAAACATTTCAAAATAGAATAATGAACTCTTTACCATGGAAAGTATAAAAGCAACTCCAATGTGTGAAATTTAACTCTTTTTAGCCTTCTTCTTCCTAAGAAGAAGAAAATACACAATGGGGAATTGTTCTTAGAGCGTCCAACTAGGAGAGCGGAAAGAGTCTTCTTCTCCAAGAAGAAAACCGTCCAGCTAAGAAGAATGGGCAGAAGAGGGGCAATGTAATGCACTGCTGTCTCACACATGGCGCGTGCACCACACACACAAAAATGTAGCGTGAGAGGGGGTGTCTGCTTATCTGATGGGTCCCGTGTCTACAGAAGTTTAATTATTGACGATTTTTCGATTTAAAAAGTAAATCTTACCTTTCTAATTTTAGTCGTTGGATGTGGGAGTGGGGGCTTCGACGGTTGGAATGGGTTGTATTTTTGTAATTTATTTTTAAAGCTTTTTTTATTCTTTTTTTATTCTTTCTTCTTCTCTATATGTGTTTTATAAATAATTTATTAATTAAATTATATGATTTATAATTTAATTATTATTTTTAAATTAATTTATGTATTAATTTATAAATTTATTTATTTATTCGGAATATTTAAATATGAAATATATTAAATAACGTTAAATAAATTTATTAGTTGAAAAATATAAAAATAAGATTGAAGTGTAAAGTTAATAAGATGACAGTAGAACCTAACTAAGAAAATATTAAAAAGATTATACAATAAAAAAATATTTTTTTAAATTGATAAAAAGAAAAAAATGTATAAATAACAGTGTGATTCAGTTTAAAAAATGGATAAGAAAAAGTAATATCCGAGGAGAGATGCTCTAAATAAGAAACAAAAAGGGAAAGATAAACGCTACAGGGAAACTTTTATGCGTTTCATATTAGCTCCTTCCCATACCTACCCTATGATTAATGATTATTCTTCTTATCTTCCTTCAATACAAAGGGTCTCGTTTAAGACTCTTTGTCTAGTCAAATATGTTTCTTTTCTAAAAACAGAAGGCATAATATTCTGAAAAGATATGCAAGAAAAGGAAATTTTAAGACTGCAATATGCATCTCTTTTTTCTTATAATGGCCGTTGACTTTCAATCAAAATGACATTATTCAATTAATTATCTTATTTCAGTACATTTAAGAAAAAAAATTCAAATTCATGTACAACATTCATGATTGGTAATATTTCTCATATATTCCCAGCTCCGTCCCAAGAAAATACATAATCCATGTTAAATATTAAACTCTTTAATATGGTACTTTTACTCTTTCATATCTTCTTAAAATTCTATTAGAGTTATTGATTCTTAAACTGTGGTTCGTGACCGTGATATGCCAAATAGAAGTTGTATTGTATACTAGATTTTGTAATCATACCTATGACACGGAGTCAATACGGTAATTGATCAATATATAAAGCGGCAATATGCGAATAAATCAATATATGCCTGAGAGACTATTTGAATCGAAAAGCTAATTTAACAACTGCTTTTCATTTTACTTTTTATCTATTTCTAAATCTAATTTGTTTTCCCTCCTTTCCCTCAATAAGAATCCCATTAGAAAGTGAATTTTTTTTCTCCACACGTAAATTAATCTTCAAAAATATATTTCTATAAGTTCATAAATACAAACTGCTGACGGAAATAGGAATAACAATATGGTGTCACCTAAACAGCTAATCAAAGACACAAAAGTACAATTCCCATAAAACTTAATAGACGATATATCCGCTTGGTACGTACAACCTTATTACAGTAATTTTTATAATACTTTAAGTAATCATTTCACTTAAGGCTAGCTACCTATTTAAGTAGTACCAAGCGGCCGGCCAACGATCGAGGTGAAACGCGCTACATTAATACTTATTGGCTAGCATCGTCGTCGTCGTCGTCGTCTGATTCGCAGCGGCAAGTAAGAAACCTGATGATCGCCTTTAGAACGCTACACAAAACGTTTCCTCGTTCAGGAATGCCGCGAGCGCTTTCAGTCATTTCTTCTAAGATTGAAAATGACAAACAACACAACTCAAGTAGGATCCAGCTGCAGTTTGTTGTTTGAGAACATATATGGTGGTTCTCTCACTATATATATATAGGCAAAAGGACTTGCCAATGCTACCTGGTTTCTTAGAACCCATGTTACCCAAGTACATTGTATCCATGATTTGATTTTTTTCACACATTTCTTACAATGAGAAGTTGCTACTTTAGTTGTTTGTTCACATACACTTTTAGCTCTATGCGTCTGTACCGTATAAACTAACGACTTAAGTTCTATTAGTTAGTTCATATTAGTAGTGGGAGAGAATAAGCATTTTATAGGAATCAAGAATTTAGTAGTGGAAGTAAAATATTAGCACATGTTGTACTTAATTAGGCCCTGCAATTACAACCGAAAACATGTTAATCCACCCGCCCCAACACGAAAATTACTCAATCCAATCCAACTCGTTAATTTTTTTTGGTCGAAACGGGTAACCCATTTCAATCTAAAATTATTAACGTTGTGTTACAGCAGGTCGAACCCGTTACCCATTTTTAACTCAATAGTTTTAACTCTATAAATGATTACATGTATGATTTTTTTGGAGAAAATTTGAATTAAGGCGGGTCGACCCGGTTCACTATAAATGATTACATGTCTTACAAAAAATCTTCGTAAACCGTCTTACCTAAGTTTTTATCATTCTTATTTGGTTGAACAAAAGCAAGTATGAACTATGAACATATACGGTCAAGAAGAGAGCTGGAAGTCCATAAGTTGACCAAAGTCTTTCCATGGTTAAGTAAACGTCAAGACTTTTAAAACCTGCCTTTACATACCTTTGTCTTGATCACACTACATGTTATTATTCTTGTAGAGCTTCATCGCATCATCATGTCATTTTTATTTTAAAAGAAGGATTAATTATCTTTAAAAAGTAACCATGATAACAAAGTATTAATTGTTAAATAAATCAATTCCTTTGCGGTCGGGACTCGGGAGTGTGTTGGTTTAAGCTTTTTGTTTACTTATTGGCGCTTCCCTGCTGTTGGGGTTTTGATGTTCCTCTGTTTTGGGGTGAACCATCTGGTAAATTTGACTATTATGTCCTTTACTCAGATAGAACACCGTCGAAGCCTAAACTACCCCCTGACCCTTGCAAGCCTCCTAAGCCTAATCCACCTCTTCAGCCTTGCAAGCCGTTGTGAACTGAGGATGAAACTGGAATTTATTATAAATACTCGAAAATTCCACAGAACCAATGGTAATATCCATAAAAGTTAAAAACAACCACCACACATTGTAAATACATACAACAAACTAACATCCCGCTTGGTATAGAGGAAAAACAAAAACAAAAAATGAATGAATAAAAAGACAATTCATTAAATTAAAGCTAAGAAAAGCATAGGTTTTGAGTTATTTCACTGCTTCAGCAACAAAGCGAGGCCACGAACCGGAACCACAAGCACAACAATATGTCAGTCAGCTTCATCAGATTTGCCGCTGCAAGTAAGAAACCTTACTACCGACTTCAACATACTCCTCAGAACGTTACCACGTTCGGGGATGTTGCGTTCTGTCATTTCTTCTACAAATGACTATATATAGCCACAACAACCTTCTTTTAGGAGGTTTTGTACTTCAAAAACCAATGGCACTTCAGTCTTTATATTCATCTCTGACAAGTTTATTTATGAATATCATTAAGCTAAGTAAATTACCAGTACATTTCCACAAATCCTGCTAATATTGCGAATGTTTCCAGGAAAATTTATTTGAAAATCACAACAATGTTTTCTGTCCCATCTTTTATCCTCTACTTAGAATAACAAGAGGCTATTAAGAAAAGAACATATAAGCTTTTTTGTCGCAAATAAAGTAAAATTGTTGATACGTTTTCGCTACAATTCCAAGAAGTTTTCCAGTATACTGTACGGGCTGATAATTTGCTAGATGATCAGATGAGTTTCTCTAAGTTTTCTCACCGCTTTCTTCTCTTTCGAGACCTCAATTGCATCACTAAACAAAGTAAATTACCGTGACATATTCGCTACTATTCCAAGCAGTTTTCTAGCACGTTGTGTTAGAAAATAAGGGTAGTTTGGTAATTATATTAGTAGGGTATATATATATATATACACGTTTTGTGTATCAATTAAAAAAAAACGACTCAGAGATTGCAGCGCTGCTCAGTTCCTCTCTTCCTCTCCTCCTATTTCTTATTACACGTTGGAAGGCTGGTAGCTTGTCAGAGGATCAGTAGAGTTGCCTCAAGCTTTCTGATCACTTTCTTCTCATTTTTGCTTGCAACCAAGTGCTGACAGGAAGTAATTTTCCATGTATGTTCACACTTTAAAAATACTAAACTAATGATTAGTTCTGTTTTAATTTGTATTTACTGTATTAGACAGCCCTTCATTAATTTGTACTCCTATGTTAGGCAGCGTTTTCAAAACGCAATTTTTTTCTTATAAACATGTTTGGAAAACTATTTTAAAACGTTATTTTTATAAATAAAGTAGTTGTAAAAAAATGATGCAACGTTCTAAAACCTTCGTTTTCCCTCACCGCTTCAAAATGGAACATTTCTAAACGCAATATATTTTTTAAATGATGCATCTTAAAATGTTACATTGAAACACTTAAAAAAAACAACATTTTTATAAAAACACTCCACCAAATAAACTCTTAGTAGTGTGGGTAGGACCATGGATTATAATATAAAGTTGAGGATTTAAGTATTTAACACACACACATACAAGTTAACAGGAACATTGGTTATTCCCCAACAACATATCATTCTGAGTATAACAAAAGTATTGCTTCCCATATTTGATTATAAAGGGTTTACAGAAAAATGTGCAATATCAACTTCTACCTCAGTTTACAACAAAATCTGCAGCATCTACTTCCACCATTCTCCAGCAGAGCAAAAAAACAAAAAGAATGTTGTATTAAAGTACAGAACCCAGAAAAAAAAAAAAAAAATCTTGTGTCAGCTGTTAGGAGAATTACTTGAACCAGAACTGATCTCCCTGGCTGAGCAAACTGAACGACATTTACGTGCGTACACACAGCCCAGCAATCAAAAAATTTACATATCGCGGTAAATGCGTCTTGTTGAAACTTATGTATCCAAAAGTCAGTCTACGGGGGGATGGTGTGAGAAACTTATACTCCTACACAGTTACACTTGCAGAATCGGAAACCCTCCCTTCTGCTGCAAACGGTTGAGTAAAATATTGTACACCTACACAGTTACACATACAGAATCAGAAATCCTGTCTTCCGCTACAAACAATGAGTTTCTGTTTTATTTTTTTCTCTTCTTCCTCAATTCAGCCATATTCTCTTCGTAATTTAGAGTTTTCGCTGCAGTTAGAAGCATGTCCACTCCTCCAGATTTATTCAATGCAGCTTCTCTAGTCACTTCACTTTTCAGGTTGCCATTCCCTCTTTTTCCTTTCCCATCCTTACTTTTCAGTTTATTCTGCATACTCTTGTATGCCTTTTTTGCCTTGCGTATGCGCTGAATCCCATCATCACATTTTCTGCAGAACCAATTGCCCCTGGGAATCAACTCGCACGGTGGTTGCATGCAGTAGATGTGATACGCCTGATCACAGCCATCACACATGACAATCTTATCATCATCTTTATCAGTGAGGCAACTTCTACATAAACAAGAAGGGCAGTACCAACATGAAGCATAGATACCCAACTGCTTACTTGTTAGGCAATTATCATGGTAGTACTTGCTGGGGCAATGCAAATGTCCACATGTCCTGTACTTCTCACTAGTCTTCACTTCATTTTTGCATATATTGCAACGGGCCCATCGTTGGCCTCCTTTTGATAGTCGTCGACTCCCATCATCCTCTAATTCGTCTTCACTAACTAAAATTCCATCAACTTCATCGGCTGCCAATCTGGAGGCCTTTAGTCTCTCACAAAGTGCACAATTATCGTGGGGTAACTCCATCCCCTTGGCAACGCAATTGGCACAATACCAATTTATAAGCGGAACTTCTTCAACCGCAGGTTCAATACACGAGACATGATACATTTCCTCACACGAATCACACACTAGACAGTTTCCTCCATCTGCCGTCTCTCCGCAACGCCTACAAGCACAGACTCTGTACGTATCGCAGGCCTCTGTTAGTTCCAGATTGGCATGCATATCAGATTCTTGCGCAAAATGCTGTTGCAGAGAAAACCCCCAAATTAGATTAACTCTATTCAATAACTACAAATTAGTATCACCAGCTCTCGCCCCAATAAACAAAACAAAAAAGACAGAAAGGGTCAAACACAAGAAGTATAGTCAAATCTGGGAGTCATCTCATGCTTGACAGAAACAACAGAACAGAATGAACTTTGACTGGCATAAACCTTTTCAAAGAGAATAAGACGGAAATAAAAGTGCAATCAAAGGGTTGAGCATCCAATCTAAAGCTTCCTAATTGCTCTAAATGAAATACTTTTACAAACTCATACCAACCATCACAGTAGCAAACCAGATATCAGTCATACTCCCTCTGTCCCCAATAAATAGTACTTCCTTTTTTTGTATGTCCCAGAAAAATACTCGTATTTTAAAAATCCAATCTACAAATCTCCATTTTTTTAAAAAAAAAATTCCTTTCATTTGAAAAGCATGATGTTTATTTAACATGTCACACAAAAAATCTATAATTTTAGTACAGTTTAAAGAACTATAGAGTAAACGTATGATTTTAAAAAGTTTGATTATTCAAATGGGACTGTATTTTTTGGAACAAAGGGAGTATACTTTAAAGGGGAATTCAGAGATTAGCTGTGACCCGTCAATTATCATAAGAAACTTTTTGAAATTCACTTTTCAATATATAGAGAACCCGACTGAAGTACACAAAAACTAGCATCAGTTATCGTGAGTTCAGATTTATTTGATATAAACACAAAATACCAACTGTTCGAATATTCCTAAACTCTCACCTCAGCCATACCGTCCTCGCAAGTGCTACATACTGAGGCACCCACCTGAAAGGAAAATATCCAGCTCATCAGCCAGTGCAGACAGAGATCTAACTCTCAGTATCATATCAAATAAAAGCAGATAAAACAGTGGACAGGATAGCATCCAAATTTCGTGCAAGCCAAAGAAAGTATTCAAAAGCACATTCACGCTTACCTTTTCACAGTAAGTCCTTGCATTGTCAGAAAGGCTCTTTCCAAGAGTAACCATTTCGTTCCCAACCTTCTGAATCCTCGTCCAAACCTGCAACAATTCAGTGAGGTTCAAAGATATACAAGTCAACAGAGCATAATTCTGCTAAAACTTCATTAAACAAGAATGTCTCGCTCTCTCATAAAGTTACTTCAAGAAAATTTACATGTATCCGTCTCTGTAAACATATACTTAACCTAGTGCTCCAACCAAGTGAAAAAATGACAGGTGCAATGCAAGACAAGATTAGTCCAGTATTTCTCACGGCACTTAACCACACATACAGTCAACACATCCTAGACTTCTTTCCTTGGTATTCACATCCAACAAGAGAGAACGTCCATCGACCAGCTTAATCTTTAACCTTACACCTCCCTTTCTGGAAGTTCCAAAAGATACTATTCGATCAAGATTGAAATATTGCAAAAAAGAAGAAAAACAATCCCAAGATTCAGCATTCACACCATAAATCTCCATTTAGAATCAACTACAAGTCGACCACATTGGACCACTAAGTGTAGTGAACAGAATCTGAAGCAAAAGTAACACAGTTGAGCTGCTGATGACTCCCCGGATGTCTATAATAATATTCTCAGCAATCAGGGGAAATAAATAGTATTTTCCCTTCTCATCTTTTGTTATTCCACCATAAGAAGGCGGTGAAGATGGTGAAGACGAGAAAGATGATGAAAACCAAGAAAACGATGAACAATGGAAAGAGGTTTCAAATGGGCTTGAACAACGGTGGGCGGCAAAGGATGCATCGTTGAAGAGCGATGTCGGCAGTAATGGTGATATGACAGAGTGAATGAGGAGAGAGACGTGAAAACGGTTTTCTGAGTTTCGGTTTTGATTTTGGGGAAGGGTAGTTTAGGGTTAACACAAAAAAGGTGAGGGTTTTTGGTAAACAAAAAACATTTGACGGAATGATTTTTGAGGGATTTCAGAATCCCACCTCCCTAATGGTATTTGTAGATTCCTCTATGCATGGGATTTGGCCATTCCCACGGAATGAGATTCCGGCCCAAAAGTCTAACCAAACATGCCCACGGAATTGGTCAAGGGGAATTTGTCATTCCATTCCTGCCAATTCCAGGAACAAAACGCCACCTAAGAGTCTAAAACTTAACAAATCAATCTCATAACCAACCCAAGTCAGATAATGCATCCCATGACATGCAGCATGTACAAATTATCCAAACTATATCAACCTAAAACTATTTGAATCAACAAAAGAAGTAGATTGAAAGTTGAAATGTTTTGACTTTTGATGTAGAGTTAAACATATGCACCGAAACTGTTAAAGAGTTTACCAAAGATGCAAATCCATAAACCATGCATACTTGTATCACATATCAAAAGGGGAGAGATTAATATGCAAAGTCGACAAACTAACGCAAAAGGGGACTCGACCTGCTGAATATCAGAATGGAAAAGCGAGGGTGAATTTTCATAAGCTCCCTCTTTCATCCTTGAGTTTATAAGACTAACATCCAAAACACGATCAACTTTCACTCCATGAAAACTTCTGAAAAGTAGGTTGCATAATTCCGTGAACTTTTCAGATATTAGGATATTAAAGAAAACATGTTTGCACAACTCAGTGTTCGTGTGATGATTTGACTCATTTAATAATCCATTTGACAAAACCCCCACATGCCCAGAGGGAAATCTCTGCCTTTCTTCATCAAAACAATGACGGTCCTGCAAATCAACAAGTTGAATAAACAAAATATAGAAGTGCCTTGGCCTAAAATAAAAGAGAATCTTAAGAACAAGACAAAAATGACTGTAAGTTGACTAATAGTTTTTGAGCAGTTCAAGAGAAGAAATGGACCTTAATTGTGCTTGAACAACCACTGTCTGGATGAGACATAAGAGCATTTCGGATGCATTCCCGTAGACCACCTTCACTATCACTAAGTGATTGATACATCGCTTCCAGAACAAGCTCTCTACTGTGCCTGACTAAGCAACCACCCGACCCATTCACAAAAGAATTTGAACCCAACCTAGGAATAGTAACTTGATCACAAGAGCTATAGTCAAAAATCTTGTCCACTGGTTCTTTTGTTGTCTGCAAGATAGCAGATCAATCAATTTTTGCCTAATGAAAAGAAAAATAAGATTAAATGAATTTTAAACATCAAGATTTGAACATTAAAAATGTTGTGAGAAAAAAAAAACCGCAAGGACACCATTCATCCAACTTTCTTAACTGCAAATATGACCACATAGTGCGATATCAACTAGCCAGACTCATAATAGTTACCTTTATGCAGCGAGGTAATTGTTATGCCTTTCAACAGTTCTCCTACGCCAAGCGGCATTATAATTATGAGCAAATTCACATAATTCTTCAACATACTGAACATTTAATTTAAGACAGATATATAAATAAATAATATATATATATATATATATATATATATCTTGCAGCAAAAGAAAGGAAATAATGTTTTTGGTTTTGCCTTCAGCAATGTCAATAGCTCAGTTACATGGACTCTTCATTCTCTCCCAAGTGCCCGTGTCAACACAACATGAAATGGGTGTGGAACAATTGAACACCTATATTTAGTGTAATTTTGAAGAATTTTGGCACATCGGACACCCGGATCCGCATCCATATTCGATTCTTGTACCAGAATCCATGTACCATAGGTTAATGGTCTTCCATCTAACAGCGTCAGACCCTAGAATCATCAACAGGCACTAATGCATACGGTTGGGACACTTCATATGCTGCATTGTCCATGAAAGAAGGTATTGACACCTTCCATTACTACAATACAGGTGAAAAGTTGTACCGAGGGCTTGTCGCAACCAACATTAAGTTATCAACCGTATGAAAAGGCATTATTATTAAGTGAGAGGATAGAGAAAATATTCATTCATAAATTACAGCCATATTGACAGAAAATGTCTAAATTGTGATTACATCAACAAAAAAAATGTATAGGAAAATCCCAAACTAAGTTAACACACAAGGAGTTCGGCACAATGTTTATTCATATTTTGGAGGACGACCGGGATTTAAAACTTAAAAAACATATCGAATGACTGAACTCCCAACTAACTTATCAACCAATGAATAAACTTATCAAAAAAAACAATCAATAAATAAATAAAGCTCTCAACTAAACAAAGAATCATAAGATAAAATTCTAATGTAGTAAAGTATCTCAATTATATATATCAAATGACAATCACTGCTACTTTTACCCTTTGAATAAGATAGATAACACTTCTGGAACACCAAATTCAGTCAAGGAACTTCTCCTCAGTTGGTCCCTATACAAGCTTGGAAGGAGGAATAGCTTTTATGATGCTGCTCCGCTGGCAGAGTGCAGGAATTTTGGAGGGAAAGGAACCGCAGAGCTTTTGAGAATGAAGAGATTAGTGTTAATAGCTTAAAGGAGCAGCTTATCCAGACTTTGTTTTTTTTTGGTGTGCCCAATCAGCCTCGGCGGGTGTTAATCCTCTTGTGGAATTTGTGGATAGTATTTCTGCTAGTTAGTGGTGGCGATGGTAGTATACTTTCTGTGTACATAGGACAAGCCACCTGTTTTGGTGTTTGTTTATAAACTTTTTTACTTATCCAAAAAAGAAGAAAGATATCCCAAATTAGAAAGTAATCCCCTCGCCCCCTCTTCACCCACAAAATTTACCAAGCACCTCCAAATTTCACACTGTGCACCAAAGCAAACTTTCTTTTTGATAGATTAACGTTCAGACTCAAGGCCTAGAGTGAGTCTGGGCTCCTTAACATTAAGTGCTCAATCTTCAACAACAATTGGCACCGACACAAAGTCCAACAGGACGAAGGATCAATAAGCTATAGCAGCGCAAGACTATATGCACATCGTCCATACGCATCTAACATAAATTTTGATTTAACAAGGTTCAGAAAAGTTGATAATTTATACACTCATGTCAGCACTCAACCGCAAAATTAAGCAGTAGTAACTGGCACGTGATAAACTTAGCAATTAAAGATAAACTGAACATTGGAGGAAAGCACTAGTCATTATAATGTTATTTTGAGATGCCCAAAAGTACAAGGAAGAGGGTTACTAAAAACCAATAGCAGAAAATTGTGAAACTACGATAATATTCAGATAACTGGAAAAAAAAAAAAAAAAAAAAAAGGTTTTTCTCCAAGTTATAAGGCTAAGGCATGGCTTACTTCAACTATTTCCGAACAGGACTCACCTTACTGGTGCCTCTGATCCAGTTAAGTAATTCTTCCAACAAGCTGATATCTAGAGCTAAAGGGTCCAATTGGGGTACTTTTAAATTTGAAACTTACTCATATTAACTAAATGTGGATAGCCCAAGGATATTTAGATAGCAGATTGTTTTGGTTCAGATAATGGGAATAGGCGTGAAGAACATTACTTAACATGGAACTGGGTGGGCTTGCATGTGGATTCAGGATGAATAGCTAATGCTCTGGAAGTGGGGCTACAAGGTTCAAAGGCATAATGATACACATTATTACAAGCTCAAAACATGTATCATAAAAGTGACTACCACAAGATTACCTGGAAGGCAGATTGTTTTCATACGTAGAAATAGGAGGGATACGAACATATCACCTACCCGCAGAACATACAAAGTGGTAGGATTATTTGTCTTGTCATACTGGTAAGTGCTATTCAATATATTTGTATATTCATATGTATTTTGCACACATGCACACAAAAATGTATGTCTTCACCAGCTCGCTCTTTTCTAGGTTTTAAGTTTCAACTTATATAATGGGATTCATTTATGTTTTCATATCAGAACTTAAGCAGAAACTTCCTGTTTGTCCTATATTTGCAGAACACACATAAAATATATTAACTGGAAACAGTGGACTTTTAATGTCTAGGCCTTGATACTGAGTGGGCCTTATTTCTGAAATTGGTGTGATTGGGTAGGAGTTGCAAATATACTGGTCTGACACATTAATCGCTCATGACCCGGTATGCATTAGTAATTCCACATCAAGGGGGAGTTGAGAAAACCATGGTAACGTTGGACTAGAGTAACATATGGTTTTAGTTAATATCATGTCACTCAAAGATGCATTCTTGATTATCGAAGAAAAAACTTGATATCGAAGATATTAAATACAAAGATGCATTCTTGATTATCAGATCGCATAGCTCATAATACCAAATTAACCTAGTTAAAGATTATTAACTAAATCAACAGATAACGACATGAGCAAGTGGACTCTCCTAGAGACCCGATGGTGTCAAATACTGGGGTGGGCTGAAAAGCATCATAACTGGCCGTGAATTTACGGTAAAAAGAGGAAGGGAAATAGGCTGGTGTACCTAATCCAGTGGACTATCCATAGTATTACTAGGGGCTATTCGTAGGTGGTCAAAGAGTACCTCATGAGTATCGGTGGTATTCTCAAGCATTTTCATAGGATCATGGCCTTTTCCTGCTTTCTTTTACAGCTTATCTCCCAAATTTAACAGCTTCAAGCAATAGTGCCCATATTTAACCCTTTTATTGTAAGTTTGTAACAACACTAGTAGGCCATTCATGTCCAGTCAAACACCAACTTGTCATTCCAGTTTTCGTTTCTTCAGAAGCAAACGTACCGTCGTACTCATACCTTATTAACAATAACTGTATAAATATCTTGCCCTCTTCTATCTTAAACACAAACACTGAAGGAGCTTTGTCAAAGCAAGGAATTCAGTCAAAGTAACATATACAGCTATTAATAATTGTTGTAGTTCCTTATTCATTCACGCACCCAAAATTTTACAACGTGGATACAGATGCATATCGTCTGCTAGGCTTGCATACAAAAAACCAAAAAATACGAAAGAACAAAAAACATTCTGTTGCATAACTATAGCTATGGGGTAACAATTTGGAAAGGCTATTTGATTCAGCACATTTTGAATGTGAATTAGGATTAACATGGAAAATACAAATCACTCTTGATTAGCATCCTTCAATTTATTCAATTTCCTTTACCGTTCCCATGAAACTGTTTGTAGCTTCGCTGGTATATATTGAAGACATTTGAATGCAATATGAACTGTGAACAATAATTTTTCTTACTTGGTATCTAAGTAGGCCTTTTTTTGGCGTGATAGGCTGTATGCTCATCCTCATCGTCCACATGCCTTATTTTGCATCATCAAAATATGATATGTTGGCATGCCCATCTGAAGCCCGAGTACACCCAAAGGTGCGTCTTAAGACTATATTCACATGTTGTATTTAAAATCTTTTTTTTTTTGATAGATAAGTATGAACCCTTGTTGGTATGAGGATTGGAACCAAAGACCTCAAGGTCTTTGTCTGAGTGCCCTTGCCATCTCTCCCACCCCTTGCCACTCAATATATAAGATTTTGGGGTCCAACCACTCACCAAATGCCTTGACTCTATTATATTGAATTAAAAGGCTCTAATTATCTGATTTGGGAATGTAATCTCTATTCATGTCCTTTTACGTATTAATCTATTTTCCCTTTATACTTAAGACTGCCCCCAAAACCATGGAATTTGTGTATAAGTTCTGGCCACATAGATGAAATCTGTATGTAATTTCCAATCATTTTTTATGACAGCTATAACACACTCAAGGAATGATTTAGGACTAAGAAAATATAAAAATCCAACAAGGATGGGAATAAGCAAGATATTCACAAATACATAAAAAAAATATTGCCTCACACAAATAATATAATTAGAAGCCGAGAAGGTAAAATAGAAAACCTTATCAGAGACTTGGCTACCCGAATCTGTAATAGCCTTGCCATCTGCCAGCACTTTAGTTTCTGCACTACCCTTCATATGCTTGCGCCTCTTGTACATTTGCAAACCATCTCTTGAATTTGCACTGCCATTGACTATTTGAATCTCAAACCTATTCACTGACTCAGGTTTTGACTCCTCAGTCAAAACCCCATTACCATTGCCATTTCCTCCCCTCTCTTCATCAACCATTCCTTCAACTCCACTTCAAGAACCCAAATTTGACAACACCCAATACTAGGGTTTCAACCCAGGAGAACAACCCACCTGCCAAATTCCCACAACTACATTCAATCTACTCATAAATATATAAAGACCCAATTCAAGAAATCAACTATACGTGCAAATTCTAGCGTCCAATAAACAATTAAGTAGACTAAAAACTGAATCTTTCAAGTAAATCTTCAAACGTAAGCAAATTACATTAGTACACACGTAAATGCTAATCGTACAGATACACAGGTTTACATATACATGAAGAGGGAGAGGGGGGGAGAGAGAGAGAGAGTGAATGGACTTACTTGAGTGTGGTTTTGACTTTTGGGACCAAGAAATTGGAACCCTAGATTTTAGGCTCTGTAAATGCAAAAGGGGAAGAGGGAGGGGGAGATGAGTTATCCAAGAATTTCTTTCAAATTTTTGAAAGCTAAAGAGGGTTTAGTTTAGAGGGGTTACTGTTTTTTTTTCTCTTTGTAACAACTACTTACTAGTACCGGAGGTTAGTAAATTAACTGACAGCTGTCGGTAGCCGGTTGGGGTAATAAGAATGAAGAACCACACGGCTGCTGGAGGGTTTGAAACTCTTGTGCAGTGTAGCAGATCTTCACTCCATTTTCCTTCCCTCTCTTTTTTTTATATGCTACTGGTATCTATGTTTGTGCCTATGATTATAAGATCAACTCAATGGATACTTTTAATAAATTATAAATAATCATTTTGTCAACAAAAGCAAAACTCATAGGAATTGGTTACAATGTAATTGGTTATGGAGGGAGTAAGGGGAGTAATTCAAACAATATTCATAAATAAAGGGTTTATATGTAACTTACATACTTACAAATCAATTTGGAACGTCAGTTGTGTTTGGCACAACTCGATTAGAGCCGTCAGTTATACCCTGACCTCTTTTATAACTTAGATTTAGTATTTTTAATACTCATTTTGTCTTTTGTTGCTTGCATACTTTCCCATGTAGAAATTTAAAAAAAAAATGGATTGACAATTTTGTTTTGGGAGATGACTTCCTCCCTCCTTCTCTGAAAAAAGAGTTTTAGGCCGCTCTAAAAAAAAAGTATTCACTTTTCAATTAAGAAGGGTTAAATGCACTGTTAGTTGTTGTATAATATAAAAAGAGTGATGCTAGCCTTACCACCACTATTACCACCGGTGTTACAACTTGCCTTGAGAAAGACATAGTTGACTTTTCAACTATGCATTTCTCGCAGCCAGAATAATGATAATAAGAAGCAAGATAATTCATGTAAAAATCTACAAGCAGACCCTAAACCAAAAAAAATGTTCACTACAAACCAAAGAATGCATTTTTTTTCTTTATCACCAGTAGTCACTGAACGTGAAGGTATTAAAGATTACTTTGTTAAGTGATCATGTGTTGAGCACATATTCATTTTTGGGGAGTAAAGCATGAATTTAAAAGCCATGTATATTGCATGTGGGGGCAATAGTAAATATTACTATATTGGGTTAACTTCACCAATTGGGGTACTTAAAACCTTTCTAGGAATCATCTCACGATTCAAAAAGTGTCCACTTGGGTCCAAAGTAGATTTTTTTTTTTTTTTTTGCATACTAGTAGTCCCTTGGTTAGATGTCGTTAGTTCTTATGCCATTAAATAGGCATGTGCTTACATGTGAGTTTTTTTAGGGCAAAAAAATCAATTCATTTAGGCTGTTTATGAGTCCATCCCCTTCACCACCATCATCACTCGTCCCCCACACACCAACTCTGCCTCTTCCTTCCCTCTCCCTCTCTCTAGAAAAGGTCAACCAAAACCCAACATTTCACCACCACCCTTCTCGTATATTCAACCAAGTTTCCAACTATTTTGACCACCTACATCTCGCCCACCATGAACGCAAACCCCCTCCTCAATCTCAACCCATCAATCTGCTCCAAAACTCCACAATACCAACCCAATCAGATAAATATTTTTTCAACCCACATGGTACCACTCCATTTGGTCACAACATCAAATCAAAACCCACGAGTTTCATCTTTATTTGACATCATTAACAACATTTGTTGTACACCAGATTCACGAAAAAGGGGTTGAGTCGAAGTTGGAGCAGATGGAAAGTGAGTTTGATGGGTAGGTGGTTATGGCAGATTCCATTTCATCTCGTCTAACAATAAATGGTTTTTTGTTCTAAATTTTGATCCTACGAAAGGTCAGTTACTTTCTTCAAAAGCAAAGTTCTTTTCGATCATGAAGTCAAGTTGAGCCAGATTCTGAGGAGAAACAGAGGTGCAATTTGATTGATTTCAACTCCTACTTACAGAAATTGGGGAAAATCTCAAGCATAAAATAGGTTTCTTGTTAATTAGACACCCTAAGGAGCCGTTTGCTCACTTAGATATGTGAATTCTTAAGCAATTAAATCCTACGAGAATTTAGGTCACTTTTATTTATACTCTTCTCTTACTCTGTCACCATTGATTCTACATCTTAGGCACTAATTTGGTGCTTTAATTTAAACTATTGTGATGCTTGTAGCACCAACAAATGGACAAACAAATTGGGGATTCGGGTGGCTAATGGTGGCAGTTTGGTGGTAATTTTGATAGTGAGTGCCTCTGTGGGAGGAGTGGAGAGAGAAAGTGGTGAAGAATTTTTTTGAACCAGACACTGGAGGACAAGGTTTATAATCAAAGTGACGTTGTCGTTTTTCAATTCAGAATCGTCTACTCCAGACAATTTTGTTGCGTTTTTCTCCTAAATCGCCGATGGTTTGATCAAATCTCAATCCAAAATTTGGGACGATGACATGTGTCTACCCACAGAGAGAAAGGGGGTGGAACTACTTTACGGGTTAACAAGCAATGGGAAAGTCAACCTAGATTGAAGTTACATTTTTGTCCAAAAAAAACCCACGTGCATCGCACGTTGGCAGTTAACGGTGGTCTCCTAATGGCGTCCAACCGAGGGACTACTAGTGTGCAAAAAATGTCTACTTTGGACCCAAGTTGAAACTTTTTGAATCAAGGAACGATTCCTAGAATGGTCTTAAGTACAGGGACCAATGGTGAAGTTAACCTTACAATCTTCATCACTGCAACCTTGTGCGAAGTAGAGATTCAGTGAAGAGAGAAGAGATCAAACCCATTAATCATTGAATTTCAAGTCACAAGATTATCTCAGGCATGAACTCAAACAGCTTGTATGCAATCTATGCATGCCCACAACACATCGTACATATGAACCAAAAGTGTTTTGCACAACAATCAATTATTCATACTACGAAGAAGGAGGTTTACGGAGCATTCAATGTTGACCTTTTCCTATGGAATTTAATTCATACTTCCACTTAATCTTTCCACAATTGAGGATCGTATGTATAGATCTATATCTCCCTTATTCTGACACACAATTTGGTTGTCTGAATTAGGGATGGAGTTGAATTTGGATTTAATGTCGGAGGGTTGAAGTGATCGTTTTGAAGACAATAATACCCACGGGTTGATTGAGATAAATAGAGAAAGATAGTGAGAAACATAAAAATCAGTGACAATGAAGACATTGTCATCGACGAATACCATTTGATTCTCGGTCAGTGGCGGTGTAAACTTTTTCATCTGCGATTTCGAAAAAAAACTGGAGAAACTAATTGATATGCTAGGATCTCTCATATCTAATGTATGTATAGCTAATTACAGTAATGGAATAAACACTAAAAGCATTGCCTTCTTTCATGGTATCAAAGCCTTAGGGTATTTTTTTCCGCCGTCGTACCTCTTCTTCTATTAGTCGATTTCTTTTCACCATGTCTACCTCCAAACCTCCTTCTTTCCACCTGGCTCTTGTTGTGTCAAACATTAAGAATCACATCTCTGTTATTATTGAGATGGAAAACGTCCAACACGCGACGTGGGTGAAACTCTTTAAAATTCACACGCGCTCCTATCAGATCATTCATCATATAATCATATTCTTCCACCGACTGAAGGCACCGCCAAAGAGCCTACTACCGATGAAGAAAAGGAATTGTGGTTAACCCTTAATGCTACGGCTCTCTTATGGATTTATACCGCCATTTCAAATGACCTTTTACAAACCATTCTTGAACCCAACTTAACGGCCATGGATGTTTGGAATAGACTGCATGATATCTTCCAAGATAATAAGAACTCACATGCCGTCACCCTTAAGCAGGAGTTTTCTCACACCAACATGGAAGACTTTCCAAATGTCTTCGCATATTGTCAATGTCTCAAGGTATTATCTGATCAACTCAAGAATGTTGGCACTCCCGTCTCCAACAACCGCCTTGTTCTTTAAATGATGGCCGGTCTTACTGATGCTTATAATGGGGTGGGCACATTTATTCTTCAGAGCAATCCCATTTCACCATTCTATCAAGCCCGCTCAATGATTGTATTGGAAGAAACAAGTTTAGCAAAACAGGTTGCCACCAACTCAAATGCAACCATGATTGCTCGAGATCTCGATAACAATTCTTCTATAAATATCTCCTCTTCGTCTCCTCGTTCCTATGGTAATGGCTACAGAGGAGACAACCGCCACAATAGTGGCAAGAACCGTGGTGGTAGGGGCGGTGGCGCCCGAACTGGCATTAATCACGGAGGGCACTGTGGTGGTAGGTAGCAGCAGCCGATACAACAACAGCGTTAGCAACAGCAACCTTGGATGGGTTCTGGGAAACCACAATGGCCATACTCTTTTCCACCGTAGGCCATTCCTCTTTCTCCATACCCAACAGCTCCCTGGCAACGCCCAACTCCTCCATCTCTACATGCTGGTCTTCTTGGCTCCCGTCCACGGCAAGCTTATTTTGCCTCCACACAGCCCTCTTCAACCGATATCGAGGCTGCGATACACACACTTGGACTTACTCCTCCGGATGCAACTTAGCACATGGACACTTGAGCTACTTCTCATATGACATCCAAACATGGTAATCTCTCTTCTTATTTTAATTTGAGCATTAATCGTGGTATATTTGTCGGTAATGGTCATTTTATTCCAATTCAAGGTTATGGTCATACCCATTTATCTCCTCTGAACCCCTCTTTTTTCTTTAAGAAATGTTCTTCATGCACCTCAAATTGTTAAGAACTTAATTTCGGTTCGCAAAATCATCACTGATAATTATGTTACTGTTGAATTTGATCAGTTTGGTTTTTCTATGAAGGATTTACAGACGGGGGTGCCTCTCATCTCATGAGATGTGATAGTCACAACGACCTATATCCCATCACCAATCCTCTCCACACTTCTCTAGCCGCATCTTTTACTGTTTTAGCACCATCATTATGGCATGCCCGTTTGGGTCATTCGGGAGCTCCTGTTTTTGACTCCTTTAGGCAGAATAAATTTATTTCATGTAATGCTACTCGTAGATCTAATTTTTGTCATTCTTGCACTTTTGGAAAACACATTAAACTGCCTTTTGTTGCTTCTACTTCACGCTCATTTATGTCATTTGATATAATTCATAGTGATGTTTGGACATCCCTTGTGTTAAGTTCTTCGGGTCATCTGTATTACCTTCTCTTGTTGGATGATTAATCCAACTTTCTATGGACTTTTCCTCTTTCTAAAAAGTCCCAAGTTTACTCTACTTTCTCAACCTTTCGGAATTTTATTCGTACCCAATTCGAACGGGAAATAAAAACTTCTCAATGTGACAATGGTAAGGAGTTTGATAATAGACATTTATGGGAATTTTGCAATACCAATGGCCTTTCTTTTCATTTTTCATGTCCCCACACCTCTTCTCAAAATGGCAAAGTCGAACGAAAAATGCGTTCCATTAATAATATAGTTTGTACCTTACTTACTCGTGCATCCATCCCTTTTACATTCTGGCATCATGCATTGCAAATGGCTACTTACCTTCTTAATATTCTTCCCAGTAAACAACTCTCCAATCACACTCCTTTTCAATAACTCTACCACAAAACCCCATCCTACTCTCATCTTCGATTAGTCGGTTGTTTCTACCCTCTCTTCCATCTACTACTATTCACAAACTTCAAGTCCCGTTCTACCCCGTGTATCTTTTTGGGCTACCCTCATCATCATCGTGGCTATACATGCTATTATTTATCCTTAAAAAATCATCATTAGTCGTCACATCATTTTTAATGAAACCCAATTTCCATTTGCTAAAATACACACATCATCTTCTCATACATATATGAATTTTTGGACAGTGGCTTATCTCCCTTGATTGTCCATCAATTGCAATCTCAAAGCCCATTTCAATTCCCTCCTTAATCTGCCCAACCATCAATACCCACTGACCAAACACCCAGCGGCCCAGCTCCTCTAAGCCCATCTCCTGGCAGCCCCACCTATATTCCTAGTTCCTTTACTGGGCCTCCAATTCCTTCTTCAAATTAGCCGGCCTTCTCTCCAGCCCACCCTCCTCCTGTCCCAGCCCACAGACCAACCACTAAGAGTTAGTATGGCATTTTTAAGCCCAAAACCAAATATAGTCGTATTTCGCAAGTTAATAAGTCATCTCTCCCTCGTAACCCTACCCTTAATGACCCAAATTGGAAAATGGTCATGGGCGATGGGTATAATGCTCCTATTAAAAATAAGATGTGGGAGTTGGCGCCCCATCCACCCAATATTAATGCCATACGTTCCATATGGATTTTTAGACATAAAGAAAATTCTTATGGTTCTTTTGAGAGGTATAAAGCTCGTCTTGTAGATGATAGGAAAACTCAATAGGTTGGCGTGGATTGTGGCGAAACTTTCAATCCGGTTGTCAAACCCGCCACTATTCGTATTGTTTTCAATTTAGCCATCTCCAAAGCTTGGACCATATACCAACTGGATGTCAAAAATGCTTTTCTGCATGGAGAACTCAAGGAAACTGTCTACATGCATGCATCAACCACTAGGTTTTCACGACAAATCTTTTCCTAACCATGTCTATTTGTTAACGAAGTCTCTATATGGGCTAAAGCAAGCTCCTCGGGCTTGGTACAAAAGATTTGCAGATTATGTTTCTTATCTTGGTTTCTCAAATAGCAAGTCTAATCACTCTCTCTTTATTTACTAGAAAGGTAATTATCTAGCCTACATACTTCTCTATATTGATGATATTATTCTAGCTGCTTCATCACATGGTCTACACAAGTCTATCATGGCTCTTCTCAGCTTCGAATTTGCAATGAAAGATTTGGGACATCTACATTTTTTTCTTGGGAATCGTTGTCACTCGTCATCCGGGTGGTCTATTTTTGTCTCATAAAAAGTACGCTGAGGAAATCATCCACCGAGCTGGCATGTCCTCTTGTAAGCCTTTCTCCACACCGGTCGATACTAAACCCATTGCCTCCTCTAGTACGCCTTAGACCGATCCATCTCATTATCGGAGCCTTGCATGCGCACTACAATATATTACATTCTCAAGACCAGACATATCATATACCGTCCAACAGATTTTTCTATTAATGCATAACCCGATAGAGGTGCACATGCATGCTCTCAAATGAATTGTGTGCTACATTCAGGGGGTTCTCTCACTCATGGCTTATATATATATATATATATATATATATATCCTTCCTCAACAACCAATTTGGTCTCTTACACCGACGCAGATTGGAGTAGGTGCCCCGACACTAGACGTTCCACATCGGGTTACTGTGTCTTTCGGCGATAACTTAATCTCTTGGTCTTCCAAACGACAAGCTACTTTGTCTCAATCTAGTGTCGAAGCTGAATACAGGGGAGTCGCCAATGTCGTATCTGAGTCTTGCTGGTTGCGTAACCTTCTGCTTGAACTGCATTCCCCTATTACAAAGGCTACTTTGGTCTATTGTGATAACTTAAGTGCCATATATCTTTCTGGCAATCCAGTTCAACACCAGCGTACTAAACATGTTGAGTTGGACATTCATTTTGTTCGTGAGAAGGTTGCTCGCTGTCAAGTTTGTGTCTTACATGTTCCATCTCATCATCAAATAGCGGATAAGACCAAAGGTCTTCCATTGATTCTATTTGACGACTTTCGAGATAGTCTCATCGTTCACCCTCCTCTTGTTTCGACTGTAGGGGAGTAATAGAATCTGTGTAAGTATACAAGATATGCAAATATAGAAATAAATAGTTTCTTAACTTATAGCCAAGACTTTTGTATTATCAGTTAGCTAATTGATAGGATAGGATATCTCATATCTAATGTATATATACAACTAATTACAGTACTGGAATAAACACAAAAAGCATTGCCTTCTTTCATTGACATAGATCGAGGAGGAAATCAAGGCTTGGCTCAGAACTAATATAATGACCTCTCTCATGCATGAAGCTTGATTCTATATTGAAACTTCACCTTGGCGAATTTAGGTGTAACAAACAACATTGAACACAAGTTGTTGTGCAAGTTATTATTTGTTCGTGTTTTATGATTGTTTTATCTTGAGAAAAATTTTTCTGGATTTGAAATTGTGATAGTAAGGGGAATACTTTCTCTATGAAAAATATTTAATTAGGCTGGTCAATTTAACAAGTGTTTAAATTATAGGGAAAATTACCCAAATAACCATCGTACTCTTCATAGGTAACCGATTTGACCAACCTATAAACACCTCAATTTTGTACCCATGTTTGTAATGTTCTATAAAATGTTAAATCTAGTCAAAAAGGACTAACAGACGTTAACTTTCAGGGGGTTCAAAGTGTCAAAGGGAGAAACAACAGACAAACAAGGAACAACAGGGGAGTAAAGTGTCAAAAATTGGAGGCAAGAACAAAAAGTGGCGCAGCTTGTTGCAATTTTGGGCACTGCGCCCAAAATTGTAATAGGGGGCGCTCACTTTCGTTTTCTCTGTCTTCTGATTTGTTATGTGCAACCTTTTCAGCGTATGATACAACACATTAAAGAACAACATAAAATATATGTTGTCTTACCTTCGCGGTTAAGTTTTCCCAGCCTATAAATAGAAGGCTCTGCCCAGTACAGAAGGACGGAAGAACAGAGAGCGGAGAACGCTGAAGAAATTATACGCAATTAAGTTTTCCAATAAATCCAAGAGTGCTGTTAAGCTGCTAAAATCCCTCATAAACACTTATACTCACCGGCCAAAGATAAATCAGGTTAACCGATTAGGTTCCCATCCTAGTTAACTGGTTCCAACAAGTTAAAACAAACAGTTGTGATGCCCGATTTCAGACACGATATCAAGTAAAAGCAAGTGGTTGCGTTGCCCGACATCAGAATACTTCAGACCCATAAAAGTAGTTGTGCTGCCCAGATCTCGAGGTAAAAACAACCAGGACAAGCGGTTGTGCTGCCTGAATCCCTACAATACAAGAAAAGACTCCCTCTCCCTAAAGGACAGAGCGATCACACTTAAAACCTACCTAAAGCAAAGTTGACTCGGGTTAAAAACCCCACGCTTCAAGAGGTATGTACCAAAAAATGTATTATTATTTTCGTTTAATAAAATAGTGCTATTAAAAATAGTAATATATCATGAAATAAGTTGTTACGCTGGTAAAATTTATATTATAAATAGTTATAAAATAAGTCGTTATTATAGCCTAAATTTCATATGCTCTATTTGCAACTCTAAAATGAAGTTGCTATAAGTTTCCTTTTATTTTTCATGTCCTATATATATATATATATATATATATATATATATATATATATATATATATTTATTTATTTATTTAAATGCTTTATTTAAATTAAATTTATAAAAAGAATATATTTAGCCAAAAATCTATTTTGAGATCGAAAGGACGAGTTGGGTGTCTAACCTCTTCCCAACTCATAAATTAGCCTCAGAATCCTTACACCTCTGGTATATATGGTTTTTCTTTGTTTATACTTAAAATAAAAATGTCGACTCTGTTTAAATATTTTGAGTCCACAAAATGATGAGAGGCCGGGTGTATTCTACGCGCTTAAGTTTTTTTAAACCACCCGCTTTTTCTGTAGCGGCGGACCGGTTCGAAACGGGGCACTCACAATGACGACTCTACTGGGGACTTTGTTTTTTATTTTTATTTGAAAAATAAAAAATGGAAGGCTAGACTCATTTTTGTGTTTTTATATGTATATATAAAAAGTTTATTTTTGGATTTTTGGCTAACTATGTTCTTTTTATTTATTTATAGTTTAAATATTGCATTTATGTGTGTGTATATATATATGTGTGTGTGTGTGTGTGTGTGTGTGTGTGTGTGTGTGTGTGCGTGTAACCTGAAAATCTTGTAACATCTTTATTTTGGTACTCGTGCAACCCAAAACAAAAGGGGAGCAACTTTATTTTATCTTGATATTATACCCTGTTGGAAATATAAAGATTCTTTTATTTTGTAATTTTTATTTTAGGGATTAGGACTAAATGTAATTAATATGAACAGATAGTTTCCCTATTTTTTTTATTTATTTATTGATCTGAATGGTTGTCACGCTCGGTCGCGCCGTCCTTTTGAGGATTCAAACTAATTAGCCGAAAAAATCAACAAATGAACAAAAAATGGACCAAAATTTATTGCTTTTATTACTGCTTTATACCTGCAAAAAGAAAAAAATAACTTTACTGCTTTTAGCTAACGCACACACGCGCACTCATGTAGAGATATTCCGACTGTTACCCTTCAACCCGATAAACTCGTCCGGGTATCCATGATCTCGAAAGAGAGGCTACGGAAGACTTAGACCGAAATTATCACATCATGCGCCCCTTACTGAGAGGCCAACTGGGTGAAGCCATCTTAGCCCTGCATCAGCCAACGTTAAAAGTATATATATTTTTAGGACGCTTCATGGACCAATCAATTTTTATGCTTCAAAATTAATAACCAATCCATGTTGCAAAAATATATGTAAATGAATAAAGATATATGCACATAGGCGGATTAATAATTTTGGTGGTATCGTCCTAGACCATTTGAATGGTGGATCCCAGAAAGAGTATAGACCATTCGCCTGAGATCTGTCCAATCTTGGAAAGCCGAAAGTTAGGTGGAATACGAAGGTTCTACACTTTGGAGAAAGAATCCATTATTTCAAGAAAAATCATAGACTGTCAAAACAAAGCATGTGCTTGTCCGAATCAATTTTAGGAAAAATGAATAAAGTTAATTATAAAAGCACACTGTACTTAACAAAAATCTTGGAACCTTGCCTTCTGATACCTTCAATCTTGTTTCTCAAAAACCTAGCCCGAATTTAGAAAAACACTGGTCGTTTGATACGGGGTACAAGTACAGATGTCAGGTCAGAGAGTAAAAAAGATTAGGTGATACAGATTTGGGTAGAATGACTGCTAGTAATAAAACTCCTTTGGGTACAAAAACATAAACTCTTGGGTACGTCCCGAATCTTGAATTCCAGGAATGGCTAAAGCAAGAAATTGATACCCATATGAAAATGATAACAAACCAAATAGTCGGGGATTTTCTTGAAATCTTCACTCAATTCTCTCAGCAGATCAAGAATTTACGACCCACAACTGATAAATCATTATCTCACCCAGAAGCCAATTTTTTCACTTCCATAGAAAAAACCTTCCCTCGGAGCACCAATATAATTAATGGTGGTCCCCCTCAACCAAACACTAACCTTCAGCCAAACACCAAACCAGCTATCCAAAAAAATCGTCCCTCCAACTACCGGTGATCACCTACCACAAACCATTCCACATCCAAACATCAATGAAATTCCCTCGAAAATCCCACCAGTAATCATCTCTCCTAAAAACTCCAAAAACCCACAAGAAAACCCAATTCAGCCTGAGGCATCAGTAACAGTGGTCAAAAGGGCTTCCCCATACAACACTCAAGTAAGACAAGGGCCTTCAAAAATCAATGTGTTTCTTGCAATAGTCAACCAGATCAAACCAAGAATGTCCCAGAGGATGGTATTAAACCATTAATACCTGGAAACAAAAATAGTGCTAAAGACAAAACAAGTGCTATAAAGGGGAAGAGACACCAAAACAAAAGACCACGGGAAAATCCAACAAATCCTACTCAACAAATGACCTGTGAAACACAAGTCAATTCAATACCAAGAGAAGAACCTCAGAAAATTGGCATGTTCCCCATGTTATGCCAACCTTAACAGAAGCAGATAAAAACAGAAAAATTAGAAACTAGCATAAAGGCACAAATACCAGAGTATAATGATGGCTCTACATCCCACCTAGAAGAAGAAAAAGGACAACATGCAGAGTGTAGGCATTATGATACTCAGATCGCCCTCAGATCCATGGTTTTTCAAGCATTGGTAGCATAAGGAAAGCTCAAGTCACTTCAAGGTTTTAAACCACCAGCCCATTGGAATCATTCTCAGTATTACGAGTATCACCAATGCATCAGACACACTACAGACTCATGCTTCATGCTCAGGGATGTCATTCAAGATATCATCGAGAAGAGTAAAGCCGAAAGCATAAAGAAGCATACAT
The DNA here is from genome assembly GCA_013146195.2 of Codonopsis lanceolata. NCBI lineage: Eukaryota > Viridiplantae > Streptophyta > Magnoliopsida > Asterales > Campanulaceae > Codonopsis > Codonopsis lanceolata. The sequence goes on along the minus strand of CM028378.1, from coordinate 150,473,066 downwards.
GGAAACGAGAAAGTGATTAGGGGCTTATAAAACTTCGAGTACTCCTCAACTCCCAGCAGAATTTGAAGCTATTGCTAATAGCCCATTGTAAAACTGGTATACAACTGCTGGATCGTTCCTAACAACGGCAGACTTGGTGGACCGTTTCGGATACACCCTTCCCCCTGTTTCCCCCTTCTCTTTGGACTGGTCACCTACTAGCTCGTTTCATAAAATTAAGGACCTCAATAAAATAGCTAACCATGTAACCCCATGAATTAATAATGAAAATCTCGATGTCTTCGCGTATTCCTTGGTTACACCTGCGTTAAAAAACGAATTAAATGAAGTAAGCGAAAATATAATAGAACCAGTTAATAATGAGTTATTTAAAATGGACCAAAAAGATAAAGAGTACCTAATTGAGCTCGCAAAGTTGGTCAAGCAACGACGAAAGCACCGATCAGCAGCATCATCCATTATCAATCTAGGGCTGAACATTGAGACTAGAGAGGTTAAGATTGACAGTTATCTTCTGGGGTCAGAAAGAGCAGCATTGATCGGTCTACTAAAAGAGTTTTTAAATGTCTTCGCATGGTCTTACGAAGACATGCCTGGGTTGGATCCATCAATTGTTGAACATCAAATTCCTACATACTCATATGCTAAGCCAATTAAGCAGAAGCTCTGCAGGATTAAGCCAGAATGGTCACTAAAAGCTAAAGAAAAAAAATCATGAAGCAGCTACACGTTAAGTTCTTCTGGGTAGTTGAGTACCCAATTTGGCTATCAAACATAGTGACTGTACCAAAACCTAATGGAAAGGTTCGGATCTACGTAGACTTCCGTGACCTCAACAAGGCATCGCCTAAAGATGGCTTCCGTCTACCCAACATTGATATTGTGGTAGATGATGTGGCTTCTCACAAACTAAGATCCTTTGTTGACGGCATACTGGGCTATAACCAAATCAAAATGGCAGCTGAGGACTAGGAAAAAACTTCTTTCATCACTCCCTGGGGGACATATTGCTACACTGTCATGCCATTTGGATTAAAGAATGTTGGAGCTACATACCAAAGAGCTCCCACTACTCTTTTCCATGACATGATACATAAAGAAGTCGAAGTGTATGTGGATGATATGATTGTTCATTCTAACGATGCAAATGACGCCCATATCAAAGACCTTCGAAATTTTTTCGAGAGGTTAAGGAAACATCAGATGAATCTCAACCCAACAAAATGCACATTCGGAGTCACCAAAGGCAAAGTCCTAGGGTTTATGGTAATCGAGCAGTGCATTGAAATAGAACCTGCTAAAGTGAAAGCTATCATAGACATGCCACAACCAAGGACTCCATCAGAGGTTAAGGGTTTACTGGGCCAACTACAATATATCAGTTGCTTCATCAGACAGTTGACATCCATGTGTGAGCAGTTATTCAAGCTCCTGAAAAAAGATACTGGCTGGGTTTGGGATGAAGAATGCCAGCTTGCCTTGGAAAAGGTCAAAGACTACTTTGTTAGCCCGCCCGTGCTAGCTCCTCCTCATATTCACAAACCTCTCCTGTTATACCTAACACACTGCAGTAAGGATTATGCTCGCACAAGAAAAGGAAGATTCCTACGTTGAAAATGTCATTTATTTCATAAATAGGAAGCTACAAGGCAGTGAGCTCAATTACTCAGCCTTAAAAAAAGTTGGGCAACACAGAGGCTTAAAACCTATCTGCAAGCTCGGTCCATCAAAGTAATCTCCGGAATGGACCCAATGAAATACATCTTCGAAAAGCCATCACTCTTCAACCGACTGGCTAAATGGTCATTCTTACTCAATGAGTTTGACATCACATACGTCACATGCAAATTTATCAAAGGAAGTGTGATCGCAGATCATTTAGCTGATTTACCTTTAGAATCAGAAGATGCTACAGAACCAAGTTTCCCAGATGAAGGTGTCCTTGAAATTACAGATCATGACACCAAATGGCAAATGTTCTTTGATGGGGCTGCCAACAAACGACGTTTCGGCATAGGAATCCTGCTAATTGATCCAGTAGATTCTCATACTCCTTTATCCATAAGATTAGAGTTTGAATGTTCAAACACTACCGAGTACGAAGCTTGCATCGTCGGTCTAGAAGAAGCTCTTCAAAGAAGAGCAAAGGAATTAGAAGTCTTTAGTGATTCCGTCCTAATCATAAATCAAATCGAGGGGAAATGGAAAACACAAAATCCTCGGCTACAGTTATATCATGCTCGATTGACAACTTTAGCAAAAGAGTTTGATGATATCTCGTTCCATTATTTGCCGTGAGATATAAATCAATTTGCGATGCTTTAGCAACGTTAACTTCGTTGGTCAAAGTTCCAGCAGAAATCAACGTTCAACCATTTGTGGTCGGGAAGAAAATAACTCATGCCTACTGCTTCACAATTGATGCAACTCCTAACAAAGACAATGAGCCTTGGTACTTAGATATCTGGAACCTACTTCAGAAATGAGTCTATCCAACAAATTTAGACAAAAAATGAAAGGCCTCTCTATGAAGATGGGCATCGCAATTTGTGATCAGCGGAGGTAGTCTATATAAAAGACAATACCAGGGGCTGAATTTGTTATGCATAGATCAAGCTAAAGCAGAATGAATCATGGACCAACTACATGGTGGTACTTGTGGGCCACATATGAATAGGCATATGCTTTCAAAGAAATCAATTCGACAAGGGTACTATTGAAGTACGCTAAAAACTGATTGTATTCAGTGGGTGTATCACTGTGACAAATGCCAGTGCTTCGCTAATCTATAGCACGTTCCCTCACATGTACTATACAACTCCACAGCTCCCTGGCCCTTCTCAACATAGGGAATTGACGTCATAGGTCAGGTTCACCCAAAAGGATCAAATGGTCATGAGTATGTCCTAGTAGTTGTTGACTATTTTACAAAATGGGTAGAAGCTACTTCCTACAAAGTGTTGAATGCCAAGAAAGTATCTAAATTCATCAAGACAAATATCATATATCGATACGGAGTGCCTTTTGAAATAATCTCCGATAATGGCAAACACTTCAAGGGAGAAGTAAACTGATTGCTTGACGAATTCAAAGTGCAACGACATAAGTCCTCCCCATACCGACCACAGGCCAATGGTGTTGTCGAAGCAGCCAACAAAACCTTAGAATTGTTGTTAGCACTTTGGGGATATCGCACGTCAGTTCGCATACTTACTCGGGCTACGTCGTATTCTTTAACCTATGGAATGGAGGCAGTATTGCCCATTGAAATTGAGGTCCCATCATTGAGAGTAATGGTGGAAACAGATATAGCCGAGGTTGACTGGATCAAACAGTGCTACGATGAGTTAGCCCTGTTAGATGAACGAAGATTACTAGCCTTAGAGCACATTCGAGCTTTCAACAAAAAAGCCAAAGGCCGAAATATTCAAGTAGGAGATTTGGTACTCTGTGAAAAACCCCCTAGTCATGTGGACAATAAGGGAAAATGAAAGTTTCCTTGGATGGGACCTTACATTGTGAAACAGATACAGTCGGGAGACACAGTTTTCCTTACTAATTAAGATGGGGAAGATCTCGTTCAACTCTTCAACATGGACAAGCTCAAGCGGTACTATGCATAGGTCAAGATGTGCTTAAGTGATCAAGTTAATGTTTCTCTCTTCAGATCGCTAGATTGAAAACCCGAAAGGGCGATCTAGGCAAAAGTTAGCGTATCCAAAAAAAAGAATATAAAAGGAGAGATAAGGGCTCGCTAGATTGAAAACCCGAAAAGGCGGTCTAGGCAAAAGGTAGAGCACAACAAAAGAAAATTCAGGAGAAGAAAGAGAACAATCTCCGACATATGATCTACAGCAAATAGCCTACAGCTTTCAAAAAGTGTTACATTTTCATTCTTGACTAACAAAGAGAAAAACCACTACATAGCTATTATAATATTTAAATAAACAAAAAAATATAAAATTCCAAAGGTCCATTAGTGCAACCGAGGAATACATATATAAGACATCAAGATAGTCATTTAGCAACCCCATGTTATCACCAAAACCTCAAAAAAGGGTCATTAACCCTCCCCATTCTGAAATTGTCTCTTCAATGTCTGCGACGTCCCAACCGATCCCATACACTCCTACGAGGCGCAATGGATGCCCCGACATCACTCGGATGAGAACCCTCTGAGCTTTCCTCATCATCCTCAGCTTCCCCGTTGCTAAAAACAACAATGTTACTTGGGCCAACAATGTCGCCACGCTGGGCATTACTCCTTCTACCAGCATTACTTGGGTCTGCTGCATCACTCCGTCGAGCATTACTCCGTCGCCCTGCATTACTTAGTCTGAGGGAACATTGCTTGGCTCTGCCTCATCGGGAACACGTGTCATCTGTGCTCTAAGACCATACAACCGCCGAAACTCCTGCTGTAAGGCTGGGGAACTACTAAACCAGAACTCTCCAAGTCTTCACTAATCTCCCAATCTTCACGGACTTTGTTCATGTTTGGCCATGAGCATTTGTTTGAGTTCGTGAACCTAGCTAGTTAGGATTCACAGACGCTTGGCCAGAAGCGGAAGCAGAAATGAGGCTGTTGCGAAGTTATTCCCCGCAAGCAACGACAACCAATAAATATCTGGAAATTGTATCCCCCCAAAAGAAAAAAAAATCATTCTAAGTACAATGTGTCTTTTTAATAATAAATGGTACATTTTCTCTTTTTTATGCATCGCTAAATAACAAAATAATATTTATTGCGTCGTAGAATAATTACATTGCATTAATAAAATGTGAATTACAAAAAAAAATTGAAAAAAAAAGGAAAAAAAGACTATTAGGCCTGTGTTGACCTACTCCTCTCAAGGCCTCCACCCATAACTCGAGGACTCGTCCCACCAATCCTATACTCTCGCCCCCTTGACCTGCTACGACCCGATCCGCCGCCTTCGTTGTCGTCATCATTTCTACGTCTAGCCCTACTGACAGTATCATTACCTCGGCAAGAGAGTTCATCCATCGCCCGCTGATATAATTTGGCAAGGCCGAAAAAGCCTTTCACCATTTTATGATATGATGGGACATCCACCTATGAGATAAACCAATATCACTTCAGAAAATAAATGATGGCAAGATTGAGGAAAACAAGAAATGAAAGGAAAATATATACTGTGCGTGCCTTATATGGAATTTGATACGGCTCCGGGATATCAACATCAGGCAAGGCCTCCTCAACAGATCTCCCTTGACGAGAATAACTGACACTGGTGAAGTCCCCAGCAAGAACATAATAGTCAGTCTGGGCATCAGGGACAAAATGTGAAGGCCCAGGCCTATCTACGGCGTCGGATGCACGTCTAGCCGCAGCCGGGATAGGATGAAGCACTGTCCTCAAGAACTCAGCATAGGACATAACAGGAAAGGCCTTATGGGGGATGATACACCTCGCCAGACATTGATACCTGTTGGGTATAAGATCCGACACAATCACCCATGGTGGTGGTGATGGTGGTGTCATTAGGCCTACAGGGTAAAGATAAAGTTATCTGTTCACCCACTCTCCCATATACAAAGAGTCGTGCATAATCGACACCATCAAAATGCGGTGGCTACTCATCTCCAGAGCAATCAAATATGAATCAGATAATCCTCTCCAATGAGTAAGACTCACCCAATCTATACGAGAGTGAGCAATCCTCTCTCATATGATCTCCACCGGCAACTTGGGAGTACTCCGATCGGTCTCTACCTTGTTTGTATTAAAATACTCTGCAAGGAAAGGAGGTGCCTGGAACCGTCTCCAAAGTGGAAAAATAGCGAAGCCAAAAACTGAATAGGCCCAGACCTATAGAAGGAAAAAACAAAAGGAAATAAATAATACATATATTTTAGCAAATATATATATATATATATATATATCCAAGGGCAGAAATTATTAAATCAAGCAAGTTACCTTCCAAGCAGGAGAGAAACCATTGAGATTGGGAGATTCGTTGCGAAACGAGTGATCCATCGAGGAATAAAGTTTGGCTAAGCCTGCTTGTCCCCAGTCAAACTCAGAAACTTGGAACAGAACACGAAGACAACCCAGGATGGATACTTGCAGAGTGGTGGACGAGTTCACAAAAATTATCATCCCCAAAAAGAAGAACAAAAATGTCCTGGCTACGCGTGTTATGGCCGCACAATCATCATTATCTACGAGCCCCGCATTCTGTTCAAGCCAGACTTTTACACTAAGAATACGAACCTCGTTAGTGCTTTTATAATCTGGCACAAAGCCCAATAAATCTTCCACTACTCCATGCTGATGATGAAGGTTGTAATTCGGAGTCAAATTAATTCCTACCAACTCCAGTTGGTATACCAACGATATCGGCAAAATCGCAGAGGGTCATGGTAGCTTCCCCCCAACTGAAATGAAAAGTATGGGTGGTATCCCATCAATAATCTCTCAAGACTTCATGGATGGACAAGTAACTGCGATATTTTCCTACAACTCGCATGAACGTCGCTAAACCAGTTTGCTCCACTAAAGCCCTCGCTTGCGCCGATAGCAAATCATAAATTATGGCCAATTTTTATATACTATCCCGGAGCCGCGTAATTATTTCCCGTGCCTAGAAAATAATGAAAATTCAAGATTCATTATCCCAAAATATATAAAATATGATGTAATAAATAAAATAATAAAAAAGAGAGAACACATAAAAATATAGCTTAATTCACTTTATTATGTCATTCTATTAATTATGTCATACATCCATGCATATTTTGCATTTTACAAAAAAACAAGAAGCATAAAATATATTTCTTTTGTTCATGAATCTCCCACGTAATTATCTAGCATTTTATAAATCTATATGTGCATTAGTCCTGAAAAATATATATACACATTTTTATTCAGGCTTAAAGTCATTGGCACTCAGTAAATAGAGATGTCATGAAAATACTTTTCTAAAAAAAAGGTCGTATTTTTCCATGATTACTATTCATTGGGTCATTTATCTAATATATGTGTTTTCTACCCACGTGGTATATGAATATTGGGTGTGTGTGTGTTATACATACATACATCATATATATATATATATATATATATATATATATATATATATATATATATATATATATATATATATATATATATATATAGACACACCAATTTCGTACACCTGGTATGTGACATGGCACATGAAATATCAAGATCTGTTAAAAGGACTAACGAATGTCAAGTTACATGGTTGAAAATGCAAAGGAAAAAGCAGAATGCATAAACAGTGAATTGCAGGGGGCCAAAGTGCCAAAAAGCAGAACAAAAAAGGCCTGGGACACTACCCCAAGCCATTCCTGGCGCAGCGCCACAGCCCCCTATGGGCAATGCCTAACAGTTCCCAATCCCCTGTAGCAGTTTGCTTTTGGTATAATCTTCTCAGCACACGGTACAAGCCGATGAAGCACGAAAGGAAAAACATAATGCCGAAGGAATCCCTCCTCCCAACCTATAAATAGAGGCATCCGGCTTTCAGAATACACACAGAGTGAAACAGAGACACACAGTTACGCAGTGAGTTAGTTCACCGCGCAGTCTAAGAGAACGCCGAAGGAATTTTTCCTTCTAGCCCCGAAACTCTGTCAAATCTCCCCCAAACACTAAAACCCTCCGGCCAAAGTGAAACCTAGTTGCCCTGTTAGGATTCCGCCCTATTCCACCGGTTCGAAAAAGCCAAAAAGAGCAGTTGCCCTGCCCGAATCCAAACGTCAAATCAGCAAAAATTAAGTAATTGCTCTGCCCGATTTCCGACACCAGCCAGCCCAGCAAATCCAGTCAAAGCAAGCAGTTGTGCCACCCGGATCCCGAGGCAAAAAGCAACTAAACGGAGCAGTGACGCTGCCCGAAGTCAGTCAACAGAAAAGACTCCCTCTCCCTGAAGACCAGAGTGAGCACACCCTAGAGCCTACCAGTAAAGAGCTTGGTATGTGATAAAACCCCCACGCTTCAAGAGGTAGGTCTATTAAAATTTTTATGTATAAAAGTGTTATTTAATTAGTTCTATGTAAGCAAAATAAGCAGTTGTGCTGCCCGAAATTCTATAGAAAATAGTACTAAAAAGAGTCATTATTATGGTCAAATTTGTATAAATGTATTTGTAACTCTAGGAAGGAGGCTGTTGTAAGTTTGTAATTATTCTCTTATATATATGCAAATATATATTTAAAATGCTTTATTTGAACTGTTAAATAAATGTAAAAACGCATATTCTGCCAAAAAACTTGTTTTGAGACCGAAAGACCAAGTTGGGTGCCCCTTCCCACCTCGTAACTTAGCCTCCGAACCATTTTACAAATTTGGTTACTTTTGGTTTTTTCTTTGTTTTCCTTAAAATAAAGTTGGTGACTCTGTTGATCACATTTTGAGTCCACAATTGAGGCAGTGCGTTTTCCACGTACTTTAAAAGATTTTAAAACCACTCGCTTCTTCGGCAACGGGGGATCGGTTATAAATCGGGGCACTCACAGTGGCGACTCTACTTGGGATATTGTTTTTATTTTAAATGAAATAAAAACGGAGGGCTAGACTCGTTAAAAAATAAGTTTTTCTTTTATTTTTTGTTAAATATGCTTATATTTATTTAGCAGTTGAAATATTGTATTTTTATCTATCTGTACACATATATGTGCAAATAACTGTGAAATATTGCAACAACCTTATTCTGGGTACCGTTGCGAATAAAAAAAATGTAAAATTTCGGGCAGAATAACAAAAAAGGAGGCATATTATCGCTTTATTTTATTTTGCTATACTTTATTTATTATTCATCGCAAAATATGTAAATATTCTTTTATTCTGTCATTTTATTTTGGGGATTAGGACCAAATGTAATTAATAGGAACGGATAGATTCCCCGTTTTTCTTTCTATTTATTGATCTGAATGGCCGTCACACTTGCTCGCGCCATCCTTTCGAGGATTCAAACTAATTAGCCGAGAAAATCAAAAATGAACAGAAAGACATGCCATTTACTGCTTTATATCTGGAAAAAAAAAGATTTTACTGCTTTTTAGATACCTCATGTGGCACCCCGACCCGGATTCCAATGCGAAACCTCAAGTCGGACCGCCCAAATATAAACAAGTAAGCATGCACAAGTAGGAATATACAATTTCACGTGGCGCAACATCACATACAATTAACAACTCGGCTACACTTGGCCGGAAAATAACAGAAAATAAACAAGTCTTCGGCGACGTTACAGCCGGAACCCAACAACTACTCATACAATTATAACACATGCATATGATAACCTCAACGGCCACAACATCCGGAGACAACAACAACAATAATACTTAAAAAGAGTAATAAGCGGAAGAAGCTATGATGAACCATAACATATAAACAAGCTCGACATAGAAGTCGGCGTACAAAAGATTATAAGTCTAGCATAATCAAAGTTATACAACAACATTAAAACCCAAGTCAAGTCTAAGTGACTTGCTTCCCATCGTCCTTGCCAAAATAAAAGACTAGCTACACAAGTCTCAAAAGAGCAACCTCCAAGCTCACGACTATCTAGCTCGGACACGGCGATTCTAACGAGGACCTTCTCCTTTGCTTGGATCTAAGGAAAACAAAACAAACAAATAGGGTAAGTCATGAAGACTTAGTAAGTTACTAAAAATGCATGTTCATGTCATAACATAGCATTTATCACAATTGTGGTACATGTTCATCATATAGCACTTAGCACATTATTCACATAAGTCCGGAAGATAAATCATACAAGTAGGATATGATATAGGCTCGACCGCTACGTAGCTCCTGCAATAAACTGTGTTAACTGGTTCGTGCCATCGATGTTTTGTGAATTCATCGACTTGTATCGAGAACCGCCTCAATTTAAATAGCAAGCCAATGCGGCACGTATTGATACGACAAAGGGGCTGCTTCCCCACTGCGGCCCACAGTGGAGGCGTGTGTGAGGTCCCAGGTGCGGCGATCCATAGCGTACACGAATCTCACAATTCGTGAAGGCGATGTATCGTCCCACCCTGACGTATAAAACAAACCAAATAATGCCAGCTGGACTTAATGTGATGCACAAGTAGATATTTACTCGTCATAATCAAATAAGGATCGAATTCGACAAGAGCGAACTCATCCGATCAAGTAGGCTATTAATCTCTACCATAAATCATGTCAAGGCAATTAATTGCTCAAAACCCAACGATCACAACAAACTTGATTGCACATAAATAGGCTCAACTTATATTGAGTAAACCCAATCAAACGGTGTCCAAACTTCGTAAAGATTGAAAGTGGTGTTCAACGTGTTCAAAACTTCCCTAGAGTCGACTCCGTTGAGTCTTTACTACACATTACCAATTTTGGAGATTTGAAGCTATGTGCTTCTCAAACCATCCTAAGGGCATTACTAAGTCCAACTAGGTTATGAGTGTACCAAAATACCACAATGTAGTTTACATTCAACATAGAGTCCAATCAAAGGATAGAACACATAACAACATACCAACATATCATGTAGGCTATAATTAGGGTACTTTCATATGACACCATTTCAAGCAACACATATAAATAATGCTTCTAACATGTTAATAATCCTAAATATACAAGATGAAAGGGTATAACAATCTTTCATAATCATAAAATCATCCTACACATGTTCCTACTAAGTTCACATTTCCAAATCACAAGATGAAGGCATATAAAGCAAGCATGTGTACTCATTGACCTCAAAAATCATAGGTTTTGTTTCCTTAGGATCAATGAGTACTAAAACAAAGAAGAAGAAGAGTAACTTACTTGTAAACTACACACAAGAAACCAAATGAGAAGATTAATTGGTTGGAAATGCTCTACTTTTCAAGCTCTTCACTTCTATGGAGGTGGCTTGAGCAATGGGGGAAGGAATCATGGAGGACCAAGGAAGAGGCTTCAAGAACTCATGGGAACCCTCAAGAACACTCTCTCTCACATTTTTGGAAATGGCTTCAGCAAATGAGGAGTCCTAAAGCTGATTTGTGGTGTTAGTGAAGTCAAAAGGCTAGTGGGACAAGTGTCAATGTAATGTGGTCTCTTTAAAATCTGATTTGGGCTCATTTAATCCCCTAATGCACTCACTAAAACACTCTTAAAACAAGTTAATAATGTTAGGTTATAAGTAATGAGGGTTAGGGAGGTTTAGGTGAGGTTTAGGAAGGGTTTTGATAGGGGTTTGAGTGCACAAATTCAACATACATCAAAACAGAGCATTCCAGTCTCGGGGGAACATGCGGCCGCATGGCCCCATAAGCATGCGACCACATGCTAGCTATTACACCAATCATCAATTTTCTGGTTACCTTGCGAAGGCAAGGCCATTCCCCCTTGCGGCCGCAAGCCCGACAGACCCAAAATGGCTTGAAAAACAACCTAAAAGACCCCCAAGCATTTAGCCAAATCAATGAGGCTTTAAACCTCAATAAAAATAAGTCTAAAACTCATCACAAACACCCTCAAACAACACCCGAACAATCCGAACGAAGGAGGGAAAAAAGGGGGAACTAAGTGAGCGATTCAACAAGCATGCAATTAAGTTTCTAAGCATATTAAGAGCTCTATGAATGACTTAGGAAGGATTCTAAAACATGTTTAGACTAAGTAAACATGCTCACAAACAATATGAATGCATGAAGTCAAGCAATGAATGTCTAGGGTACCACACCTCGCACACGCGTACGCACGTAGAAATATTCCGAACTGCTACCCTTACACTATGGCCAGCCTACCCGCTGCATCAGCTAACGTTAAAGAGCATACAGTTTTCTAGGACACTTCATGGACCGATCGGTTTTTATATCTCTAAATTATCGACCAATCCCTGTTGTGAAAATATACATAAATGAATAAAGATATATGCACAGGGGCTGACCAATAATTTTTATGATATTTATCCTAGACCATTCGAATGATGGATCCCGGAAAGAGTATAGACCCTTCGCCTGAGATCAGCTCAATCTTGGGAAGTCGAAAGACAGGTGGAATACGAAGGTTTTATACTCTGGAGAAAGAATCCATTGTTCCAGGAAGAGTCCTGAGACTGTCAAAACAAAGCGGGTGCTTGTCCGATCAATCTTATGGAAAAATGAATAATAATAAAATAATAAAGACACACTGTACTCAGAACCAAAAAGCCTGGAACCTTCCCTTATGATAACTTCAACCCATTTCCTTAGAAACCTGGCCCGAGTTTGGAAAGGAAGAGATAACACCGGTCGTTTAATACAGGATACAGGCACAAGGGTCAGATCAGAAAGTATCATAACCAGTTCAAAAAGTGCAGATTTGGGCAGAATGGCCGTCGAAAATGAACAGTCTACCGTGGGTACTAATACAGGGGCTCCAGGGTACGCTCCTACTCCGGATATGCAACAATGGTTAGACCAGAATTTGGGTGCACATGCCGATCTCTTATTGAGCCAGATAGCAAATCTCATGCAAGGTCCAAGGCCCAATGTTGAGGGAATCACTTTCCCTGCAACCCCTCAAGAAGCATCTACTTCGCATAATCCTCTAAACCCAAACCCTCAGCCAAACACTAACCTTCCGACAACCACCAGTACCCCAATTACAAATTTCCAACCAAATACCTATTACCCAAATTTTAACCCTTCCTCACCAAATCCACCATACCCTTTTCCAAACACCAATATACCCCAAAACCCAAGTGGCCTTCCATTTCCTATCACCAACCCACTCCAAAATAGCCCACATATGGACACTAGAAGCTATACCCAGCCAGGACAAGTAACGACCTATTTATCTTTCAATGATCCTGGTCATCAGACTGAAACCGCAAATAACCTACCTCCTAATAATCCTTACCAAATGCCTCAGTCAAACCAAGGAATAAACCCAGCTACCCCCAATCCCTCAAATATATACCAAAACCCAGCACCACCTCAGATATGGAGAACCTAAAGGGTATGATGCTCAAAGTCTTGAACAAAGGAGAATTTTCTATACGGGCATTAACATTATAGCCTTCGGCTATACTACCCTCAAAATTTAAAATGCCCGATATAGAAAAGTTCGATGGGATTGAATGCCCTATCTCCTACCTAAAATCTTATTCTACCGGCATGTAGTCAAGAGAGGCTAGTTTTGAAGCCATGACCTCCAATTTCCATCTCACTTTGATAGGGGCAGCTAAGCAATGGCTAATGCTAGCAGCCAGTACTACAATGGGTACTTGGGACCAAATAGATGAAGAGTTCCAAAAGAGGTATAAAGACAATACCAGTTCTGAAAATAAAAGGGAGCTTGAGGCGTGCACCCAAAGGGAAAAGGAAACCTGCACAGACTTTGCAGCCAGGTGGAAGAGAAAGATAGCTCAGACATTAGACATGCCTGATCCGACTGAATTAGCCAGAATGTTCATCAGAAATCTCCAACCCATTTACCTGGAGCATATGCAATATCTCTCTTATGGTACCTTCAATGAAATAGTGGAAATAGGGATCCGTATCGATGAGGATATACGCACTGGACATTTAAAAGTAGGTATGCCTCTTAGCTCATTCCGCTATTCAAAAGGGAAGACAACCACATTAGGGTCAGCTGTCCACATGGTAGGAAATATGCCTACTATGCCACCAACCAATTTCCTTACCCAGAGCTACGACATTGTACCATGGTCCTATGGAGCAGATAGGTCCATCAATTGAAATAACGGTCCAAACAGAAACTTAAGGGGACCAAACAAAGGGAATAGGCATTTCGATGAATTGCAAGCTCCCCAATCATTGATATTGCAAGGGCTGATGGCACAGGGAGTGCTAAAGCCATTAGAAAACTACAGGCCACCGACTCCTCTACCTAATTCATGGAACCATGCTCAGTATTGTGAATATCATCGCTACAGTGGTCATCTCACCGACAAGTGCTACACGCTAAAAAATGCAATCCAAGAACTGATAGATGATAAAGTCATCGAAAAACCTCACCCCAGGCCCAATGTAGTCAATAACCCATTACCTCAAATCAACATGATTGAGGTAAATGAAGAAAATTGTGTACCCAAGTTTGAAAGGAATGAAAAGCCATTACCATACATCGTTGTTCCTCTCTCTCTACCAAAAAAAAGAGTTTAATTGCAATATGCTCTCTTGAGACACTATCATGGGTAGCCAAAATATCAGTAGCACTGAGAAAACCAATTGGATCGGTGGGGATGTCAGTCACCTTACCAGATCTGGTCGAGCATATCAACCCAACCAAGAAAGTGGTGACCACTTTATCAAAGACAGAAATCGACACTGGGGCTAAAAGCATGGAAGATACCCTGTTAGCTTAGATGAAGAAAACCCAAGCAAACATATCCATTTGGGGCTTGCTATGTGCTTCCAAAAATCATCATGATACACTGGCTAAATCCCTAAGTCAGGCAGTCATCCCCATTGAAACATACACTTCAAAAATGTAATTATGTTCACCGATCTAGATGTGCCAAGAGAAGGAACCAACTACATTGATGCTCTTCACATCACTGTGGGAGTTATGGAAAAAAGGGTTCCTCGAGTCCTGATTGACAACGACTCATCTTTGAATGCATGTCCCACCAACACACTAGCCAAACTGGGACTAAGATATCAGATTGACTCCTTCATCGCAGATAGTAAGGGCATACGACAACACTAGTCGATGTGTCATAGGGGTGGTAACTCTGATGATGACTATTGGGCCACTGACCATGCCAGTTGAGTTCCAAGTCCTAGACATTCCTGCTACTTTCAACTTATTGCTGGGACGTCCTTGGATCCATGGGGTAAAAGGGGTAGCCTCCTCGCTGCATCAACGTATCAAGTTTATCCACGATGATCACATAGTTATCATACTTGCCGATAAGATCATGGAAAACAAAGAAAATGGGGATATCCCAATCCTTGAAATGGAACACGATGACACTGGTATCTTCCTCAGTGGTTTTAAAGTTATCCCTCAAGCCAGAGTCAACGCCATTGAATATGGGCGGGAGACTGACATCATTGGAAAAAAAAACCCAGTCTTCAGAGATATGGTACCACTAAACATGCTCCGAAAAATGAATTACATGTCTGGTCTGGGTCTCGGCAGAAATTAGCAGGGGCTTATCAATCTGGTCCAATATGAATTTAAGGAATGTATTCCTCCATTTGGTCTAGGATACAAACCTACACCGGTTGAACTGGCTGCGGTCATGAGACAAAAACGTGAAAAGAGTAAGGCAGAACGAGAAAAACGTCCTTACATAGATCCTCCTCTGCAGTCATATAGAAAAACCCTAAATGGATACTTTGTAAGGAAAGGAGAAACAGATGCCTATCTCATGTTCCCAGAACCCTGGATAGACCAAAATGGGAAAAGATGCACTGGTTGGGAAATCTTTGAAGACGTCAGTCTAGCCACCAATGAAATGGAGCAGGTTACCATGGAGCCCCGTAGCACTATATATAAAACTGTAACAGTCGTAAACACCTGGACCATAGACCAAGATGACTGTGCCCTGGCCCTGTTCGGTGATGACTTCACGGGAGATAGTTTCATGGGAATGATTGACGGAAGGATTAGTTATGAAAAACTCCCGGCTGAGTTTGAGTCCATTGCTGATAAACCCTCTGCAGAATTGGTATACCACGGCTGGCTCGCTCCTGACGACCGCAGACTTGGTGTACCGTTTCGGATATACCATCCCCCCTATTTCCTTTAGCCTTACGGACTGGTCATCTATCGGCATGCTCCCTAAAATTGAGGACCTCAAACCCCAGGACCTTAATAATGTAATCAACCTTGTAAAGCCTGATATTAATAATGAAAATCTTGATGTCTTCGCGTATTCGTTGGTTGCACCTACGTTAAAAGACGAATTAATTAACATAACTAATGAGTCATTTAACGAAATAGACCCAAAAGATAAAGGTTACTTACTCGAGCTCGCTAAGTCAGTCAAGCACCGAGAAAAGCACCGATCAGCAGCATTAGAAGAAGACTTGTCTGTTGTCAATCTGGGGCTGAGCAGTGAGATCAAAGAAGTCAGAATCGGCACTTATCTGCAAGGGTCAAAAAGGGCAGCATTGATCAGTCTACTCAAAGAGTTTGTAGATGTCTTCGCATGGTCTTACGAAGACATGCCTGGGTTGGATCCAACAATAGTAGAACACCGAATTCCGACATACCGCGATGCTAGGCCAGTTATGCAGAAACTCCGCAGAATTAAGCCAGAATGGTCACTAAAAGTGAAAGAAGAAATCATGAAACAGTTGCACGTGAAGTTTATCCAGGTAGTTGAGTACCCAATTTGGCTGTCAAATATAGTGACCGTGCTGAAACCCAATAGAAAGGTTCAGATCTGTGAAGACTTCTGCAACCTCAACAAGGCATTGCCCAAAGACATTTCCCTCTACCCAACATTGATATTGTGGTAGATGTTGTGGCTTCTCACAAAATAAGATCCTTTGTAGACGGCATGTTGGGCTACAATCAAATTAAAATGGCATCAGAAGACCAAGAAAAAACCTTATTCATTACCCCCTAGGGAACCTATTGCTATATTGCCATGCCATTTGGATAAAAAAATGCTGGGGCTACATACCAAAGTTCTGCCACTACCCTCTTCCACGACATGATGCATAAAGAAGTCGAAGTATACATGGATGACATGATTGTGCATTTTGAAGATACAAATGGTGCCCATGTCGAGACCTTCGAAAATTCTTGGAAAGGTTAAAAAACACCAAATGAAGCTCAAACCGACCAAATGCACATTCGGAGTTACCAAGGGCAAAGTCTTAGGGTTCATGGTAACCGAGCAGGGCATTGAAATAGAACCTGCTAAAGTGAAAGTCATCATAGACATGCCACAGCCAAAAACCCCCCACACAAGTCAAGGGTTTTCTGGGCCGATTATAGTATATCAGTCGCTTCATCAAGCAGTTGACTTCCATGTGTGAGCCATTGTTCAAACTCCTGAAAAAAGGACACTGACCGAGTCTGGGACGAAGAATGCAAGCTTGCCTTAGAAAAAGTCAAAGATTACCTTGTCAGCCCACTAGTGCTAGCTCCTTCTCATGCTCATAAACCTCTCCTCCTATACCTTACTGTCACAGACACTGCAGTAGGGGCTATGTTTGCACAAGAAAAAGAAGATTCCTACATCGAAAATGCCATCTACTTAATAAGTAGGAAGCTACAAGGAAGTGAGCTAAATTACTCAGCCTTAGAAAAAAGCTGCATTGGTTTAGTCTGGGCAACACAAAGGCTCAAGACACTTGCAAGCCCGATCCATCAAACTCTTCTCCAGAATTGACTTCATAAAATACATATTCGGCAAGCCATCACTCTCCAACCGATTGGCTAAATGGTCATTTCTACTCAACGAATTTGACATCACTTACATCACACTCAAATCTATCAATGGAAATGTGATCGCAGACCATTTAGCTGGTTTACCTTTAGAATCAGAAGAGGCATTAGATCCAAGTTTCCTAGACGAGGGTGTCTTAAAAATTACAGATCATGACACCAAGTGGCAAATGTTCTTTGATGGGGCTGCCAACAAGAGAGGTTTCGACATAGGAATCATTCTAATTGATCCAACAAATTCTCATACTCCTTTGGCTATAAGATTGAAGATTGAATGCTCAAATAATACTGCTGAATATGAAGCTTGCATTGCCGGTCTAGAAGAGGCTCTCCAAAGAGGAGCAAAAGAGTTAGAAGTCTTTGGTGACTCTGCTTTGATCATAAATCAAATTGAAGGGAAATGGAAAACCCAAGATCCTCGTCTACAGCTATATCACACTCGATTAACAGCTTTAGCAAAAGAATTTGATGACATCTCGTTTCATTATCTCCCACGAGATAGAAATCAATTTGCTGATGCATTAGCAACTTTAGCTTAGTTGGTCAATGTTCCCATAGAGATCAACGTCCAGCCATATGTGGTCGGGAAGAAAATAACTCCTGCCTACTCCTTCGAAATTAATGCCACTCCTGAAAAGAATAAGGAGCTCTGGTACCTAGACATTATGAATTTGCTTCAGAAAGGGATCTATCCACCCAACCTAAACAAAAGAGGGAAGGTCTCCCTACGAAGGTGGGTATCACAATTCGTGATCAGCGAAAGAAGTCTATATAAAAGGCACTACCAAGGGTTAAACATTTTATGCATCAGTCGGGCTAAAGCCGAACGAGTCATGGACTAATTGCATGGTGGTACTTGTGGGCCATGCATGAATGGGCATATGCTATCAAAGAAAATAATCCAATAGGGGTATTACTGGAGTACGCTAGAAACTGATTGTATTCGGTGGGTGCGTCACTGTGACAAATGTCAGCATTTTGCAAATCTGAAGCACATTCCCCCGCATATACTGTACAACTCCACAGCTCATTGGCCCTTCTCAACATGAGGAATTGATGTCATAGGTCAAGTTCACCCAAAAGGATCAAATGGCCACGAGTATGTCTTGGTCGGTGTTGACTACTTTACAAAATGGGTAGAAGCCACTTCCTACAAAGTGTTGAATGCCAAAAAGGTGTCCGAGTTTATCAAAACCAATATCATATACTGATACAGGGTACCTTTTGAAATAATGTTCGATAATGGCACACACTTCGAGGGGGAAGTGAACCGATTGCTTGACGAGTTCAGGGTCCAGAGACACAGGTCCTCCCCATACCGACCACAAACAAATGGTGTTGTCAAAGCAGCCAATAAAACATTAGAAAATATCATCAGAAAAATGGTTGAAACAGGAAAAGACTGGCCAGAAAAACTGCCATTAGCACCCTGGGGCTATCGCACATCAGTTCGCACACCCACTGGGGCTACCCCTTATTCTTTAGCTTATGGCATGGAGGCAGTACTGCCAATCGAAATTGAGGTCCCATCATTAAGAGTCGTGATGGAATCAGATATAACTGAAGTTGACTTGGTCAAACAGTGCTACGAAGAATTAGCTCTGTTAGATGAACGACAGCTACTAGCCTTAGAACACACTCGGGCATATCAAAAACGAATAGCTCGGGCATTCAACAAAAAAGTCAAAGGCCGTAGTATCCAAGTCGGAGATTTGGTACTTCGCGAAAAACCCATATTTCTGTCGACATTAGGGGAAAATGGAATCTCTTTGGATGGGACCTTATATTGTCAGGCAGATACAGTCAGGATGTGTGATATTCTTTACCAATCAGGATGGGGAAGATCTCGTTCATCGCTTCAACATGGACAAACTCAAACGATATTATGCATGAGTCAAGGATGTCCTCCAGGGACCAGGCAAATGTTTCTCTTTTCAGCTCGCTAGACTAAAAACTCGAAAGGGCAGTCTAGGCAAAAGTTAGAGTAATCAAAAAAGAAATACACAAGGAGAATAAGGGCTCGCGAGATTGAAAATCCGAAAGGGCAGTCTAGGTAAAAATTAGAGCACCACAAAAGAAAAACCAGTTGAGAAAAAAGAGAATAGTTCCCAGCATCGATCTCCAACAGACATGTCAACATAAACAGGTCGTCAGCAATAACGAATCTTCCTTTAGGGGAAGAACTACGTCAACCTGAGCCTCAGAAATGAGGAATGTAGGCAGCCTTCGGGTCTGGTCAAACAAAAGTCAAACACGTATCAGACATGTATGACTACTTGAAAAAGACTTGTTGTGTTAGGAAAAAAAGCGGTGCGTCTCGTGCTTGACTGGCTAAGAGAAAAATCATGACAGGGCTCAAAATAAATAATCAACACATCAAAATATAAAACTCCATTAGGTGCAACTAAAGAATGTGTGTCTAAGAAATTTAGATTATCATTGTTCTTTACAGGTACGTACATACATATATTACATATACCCATAGCCCCCAAAATCCCATTTTTTCCATGCAACTCCGAAATGGTCCCTCAACATCTGTGACATCCTAGCTGAGACCAGATACTTCTGCGAGGCGCAGATGATGCCCCAGCCTCACCAGCATGAGCATGAGAACCCTCAGAGGTGTCCTCTTCCTCATCATCAGTAGCCCCGTTATCTTGAATAACAGGGCAGCTTGAGCCACGCCATCATCTCTTTGATCATTGCTCCGTCTACTAGCTTGACTTGGGCCAGCTTCATCAGTCCGCTGGGGATTGCTCCGTCGACTTGCATTGCTCAGTTTGGGAGGCGTATTACTGGGACCCGTCTCATCAGGATCACGTGACGTCTGAGCTCCAAGGCCGTGCACTCGTCGAAAATCCTCCTACAAAGCCTGGGGAACTACCAGCCTTGAACTCTCCAGATCCTCGCCGATCTCCATCAGCCAGGCATTTATACTGCTGGTCACCTGCCTAGAGAGGATCCTTCTCAGCACATGTCTGATTACACGGGAATGCTCCTCAGTAGCCAGCAACACCCATGACAGATATTCATGGGACAACAACATATTCTCAGAGAAAGTATTAGCTGAGGCCCGCAGGGGGTAATCAATTCCCCACATGTCCCAGATAAGAGTGCCCACATCTCCCTCGATCTGCAGCGCGTCTATCAGAGGATGATTCACGTTCGGATGGATCTGTTCTCTACCAAATTGATAGAGAACTCGGTACGCGAGATAAAAGGAGGTATAACGGAGACCAGGTAAGATAACTTGAGCATAAGCCCTAGTGAATAGAAAAAAGTGGCGGATCCGCCAATGGCTTATAACCCAGATTATCTCAATAGAGCCAATGTGCAAAAAGTGCTCTATCCAATGACTCTCAGTTATCAGATCATGGCGATGATGGCCACGAGAGCCATAGCCCGCAGGCATATACATTCCTCCTACAAGCTCAGGGGTATCACCCAATTAAAATACTCTTCTAGCCATATATGAATCAAAATGGGGCTGCTAGAAGGAAAGACCCCATCACCGGTCGAAAAGGCATCTAGGCCAAACATAGTCTCAGCCAAGATAATGGGGACAATGTTCGCTCGGCGCTCCCGAGCTTGTAATACCATCACGCACAGAAAAAGGGCAGCCAGCCGGCGCCGTGAATATATCAGCTCTTCCCTATAGTTAGAATAAGCAGGGGGAGAACATTCAGATCAAAGTTAACTCCATTATAAAATTTTGGAGTTCCAGCACGGCTCGAGCCAAATAACTCCCTTATCGCCATAAAGGGACGTCTCTGTACAGATGGCACGACAATGGGTCCGACAGTCGGCATGCCCACCATAGTACAAAATTCCTCGAAAGTGGGGCACATCTCATTTAAAGAAAAATTAAAGAGATGGCTTTGAATCGACCAGAACCTGGATGTTGCCCTCAGCATCTCCCAGTTTATATGCAGCCCCCGCCATGAAAGGAGACAGCGGAAGCCATAAACATGATCAAACCATTCCCTTTCATCCTCCCAAAACGAAAGGACCCAGTGATCATGGGAAACCTCATATATATTAATATCCAGCGCTGTGTGACTGCGCTCGGCCATTTCAGAAAATGGCAAGATTTATATCTGATCTGATAAAAGAAAAGTAGAACAAAGAAGCAACTCAGAACTGTCTGAACGAAGAGCGGCATGAAGAATGAACGCCGCCCCGAGCTCCCTTTTATACTAAAAAAATCAAAGAAACGGCCGAAATATCAAAACAATGCATGAATATTGGCCAAACAGGAAGTGCACAGAAGAAGACTGGGCGCCCCATAGCACCCTTCTGGGCGGCGTGCCCACTGCTCCCCTATGTTCGTCCCCAAACTGCTTGGTATCCCGATTTTTACCCCGGCTGCTCTGTTGTTCGCAAAATATAGTCCCTGTTCGCTTACGAGAAAAAGAGCGAGGCTATATGATAGCCTTCACTAGCTAGAGAAAAACCAAACACAGGAAAGAGGCGGCTGTCTCTCCTCCCCCGTAGAGTACCGGTAACCCCAATAAATCCAAAGGTGTATCCCTCAAAACCACCATCCCTGAGTAAAGTATGTCTTTGCTTTAGGTTTTGGCTTAGTTTCTTTTATTTTAGGCATCCCTAGAATAATTGAGTCAGTTTTTAATCATGCATCGTAGAATAAAATAAATTTCTTGCATTAAAATATATAGAGTCTGGTACAAAGAAAAGCAGAGAAAATCCAGAAAATAAAAGTGCAGGTGAAAAGCTAGTGGGCTCGTAAAGATCTGCTCATGTTCAAGCCTTCGCCCATAACCCGAGGGCCGGTCCCACCAACTCTATATTCCTATCCTCTAGCCCTGGGACGGCCTGATCCACCAGCCTCATCATCATCATCATCATTATCACAGCGTCTGGCCCGACTCACAGCATCGTTCCCCCGACAGGTGAATTCATCCAACATCTGCTGATATAACTTGGCGAGGCCGAAAAAGTCTTTCACCACCTTGCGGTATGATGAAACATCCACCTAAAAAGAAGATGTCAGAAGAAAAGAAGAAATATCAGTCCGAAAAATATATTATTTGGCAAGTCTGAAAGAAAGCAACAAAGAAAAAAAGTGTATACCGCGTGGGCTCGCTCGGGAATCTGAAACCGCTCCGGGACCTCGGCATCAGGCAAAGCTTCCTCCACCAATCTCCCCTCACGAGAATACTGGAAGGTGGAGAAATCTTCAGCGGGAACAAAATAATCCGACTGGGCATCAGGAACCAGGCGTGAAGGCCTCGACCTATCAGAAACATCTGATGCATGCATCGTTGATGCAGGAGCAAGATGGAATACTGTCCTCAGGAACTCCTTGTATGGCATAATATGATACTCCTCCCGAGAGACAATATATCTTGCCAAGCATTGGTATCTGTTCGACAGGAGATCGGGAACAATCACCCATGGTGGCGGTGTAGGTGGTGTCACCGGGCCCACATGATAAAGAAAGTGCTGGCGGTTGACCCGCTCGCCCATATATAAAGAGTCGACCATAATCGACACCATCAAAATCCGTCGGCGACTCATCTCTAGGGAAATCAGATATGACCCAGCCGCCAGGGAAATAGACGAACAGTATCAGGACGAGAGCTCGTAACCCTCTCTCGTACTATCGCTGCGGTCAGCCCGTCGCCATCCCGATCTTCCTCCATCCTGTTTGCATTCACGAACTCGGCAAGAAATGACAGTTCATGAACATGTCTCTTTAGTGGCCTGGCAGCGAAGCTAAAAACTGAATAGGCCCAGACTTGCAAAGAAAAAAATATGCAGCAAAAGAAAGAATCAGTCAAAGAAAAAAGATGCAGCAAAAGAAAAAAAATTAATCAGTATATTCTAGCAATTTCCAAAAGCAGAAAAAAAAGAGAAAGGAGAGAGATACCTCCCAAGCCGGAGCAAAGCCATTCATAACTGGAGAGTTATTGCGGCTAGCACGATCCATAGAAGCGTAAAGCTTAGCTAAACCTGCCTGCCCCCAGTCGTACTCAGAAACCCGGTATAAATCCCGAAGGCATCCCAAAACAGAAACCCGCAGAGTGGTGGATGAATTGGCAAAAATAGTCATCCCTAGAAAGAAAAACAGAAACGCCCTGGCTACACGAGAGACAGCCTCGTAGTCATCATCGCCAACTCGCCTGGCATTCTGTTCCAGCCATCTATTCACATTGCCAATGTGGATTTCGTCTGCACTTTTGTAATCTGGTTCGAAGCCCAAAAGGTCATCGACCACATCATGCTGCTGCCTCTAAGTATAATCCGGCTCTAGATGATTACCGATGTCGGTTGGAATGCCTGTGATCGCAGCAAAGTCACACAGGGTCATGGTAGCCTCTCCCCAGCTAAAATGGAAAGTGTGGGTGGTATCCCACCAATAGTCCCTCAAGACTTCAAAGATGGGCAAATAGCTGCGAAGCTGACAAAAGGCCCGCAAAAATGTGCCAAAGCCAGTCTGCTCAACCAGAAGTACTGCCTGCGGTGGCAGTGAACTATAAATGATGGCCAATTTATCGGAGCTGACCCGAACTCGGGTAATGGTATTGCGTGCCTGAAAAAGAAAAAAAAAGTGGAGAGGCATTATCTCAAAAGAAAAAGAAAAAAAGGGAGGTAAACTCTTACTTTTCCTATCAGCCCATCATGCATGTTATATCTCGTGTCATTGCATTAATTATGTCATATTCACTTTGCATTTTAGAAAAAATATATGCATATGTTATTTTCTTTTGTCATTTAAAATGCATTTATCTAGAAATATGTGCATATTACATTTTCAGAATTTAAAATTAGTTTCCTGTAAAAAAAATCAGTTGCATGTTTATTTATCTGGAAAATATATCTGCAGGACGTGCATACATCAAAAATATATCTGTTACATATATTCAAAAATGTGTCTGTTGCATTTTTGCATAAATTCAAAAAGAACTGTTGCATTTTGCATATATAAGAAAAATATTTGCAGCACATGCATTATCCGAAAATATATATATGAAAATGTGCAGCATGTATCCAAAATAAATATTGCATGAGCATGCATCATCTAAAAATATGTCTATTGCATAAATATGCATCGCAGAGTCAAATAGTGTCAATTGTATAAGTATGCATCGCAAAATTAAATGGCATGAATTTCATATTTTTGCTATGCTATAATTCCCAAATTGCATCATCCTAGCATAAATATTGCATGCATAAGCATCAACATCACATCAGATATACTCCAAGAGTGCCAAAATAGCAAGAAATCCAAAGAAATCAAGAAATTCAACCAAGTGGGTTTGAGAAAATGAAAACTTACAGCTAGATCTGAAAGATTTGCAACATGGGTATGCCGATCTCGAAGTATATTACTCCAATTGTCCCTTGAATGCCAGTACTGAATAACATTTCGGTTTAATAGAGGAAGCTCTCTACGTTCCTCGCCTGATTCCGGGTTCATCGGCGCCTTTCCCTTCCGAGATCTTGAAGAGGAAGCCATCTGGCAAGCAAAACAATTGATTTGGCGGAAGAAAATTGAGAAAAGGTGGAGAAATGAGGAAGAAACCTTCTTGCGTTCAAAAATGGTGAAAGGAACGAAGAAGAAGATGACGCTGTTGCTTCATTCCCCTCTCTGCCCGTAAGATTAAAAGGGGTGGAAAGTTTCACTTTCCCCCCTCCAAAATCCAGTTTGACGCTTAAGTCCTCAAGTTTGCTCAAATCGAGAAATGACCCTGAGGTCCTAACAGAAAGTTAACGTAGTTAACTACTGTTAAACAAAGTTAACGGTCATCCATCAGAAATCAAAAGAAAAATCATATCCCCAGCAGAATAGCCGCAAGAAAGCAACGAAAAGGAAAATGGTGCCATTCGGATCCCCAGCAGGATGCTCGCAACCAAAAGAAGAAAAAAAGAGAGAAAAGAAAAAAAAAAAGAGAAAAAAAGATAGAAAAGAGAGAAAATTAAAAAAATTAAAAAAAATTAAAAAATTTAAAAAATTAAAAAATTAAAAAAATTAAAAAATTAAAAAATTAAAAAATTAAAAAATTAAAAAATTAAAAAATTAAAAAATAAAAAAATTAAAAAAATTAAAAAAATTAAAAAAATTAAAAAAATTAAAAAAATTAAAAAATTAAAAAATTAAAAAAATTTAAAAAATTTAAAAAATTAAAAAATTAAAAAATTAAAAAATTAAAAAATTAAAAAAATAAATAAAAATAAATAAAAAAATAAAAAATAAAAATAAAAAATAAAAATAAAAAAAAAAAAAAAAAAAAAGAAGAAAAAAGAAGAAAAAGAAGAAGAAATGAAAGAGAAAAGCCCCACCATCGTATTCGACGAAGGGTTTTCACCCTGAGGATGTGATGTCCTATGATGTGCCCCACCATCGTATTCGACGAAGGGTTTTCACCCTGAGGATGCGATATCCTGCTATGATGTGTTCGACGAAGGGTCCTACCCTGAGGATGTGATGTCCTGTTATGATTTGCTCCACCATCGTATTCGACGAAGGGTATTCACCCTGAGGATGTGGTGTCTTATCTTGTGCTCCACCATCGTATTCGACGAAGGGTCCTACCCTGAGGATGCGATGTCCTGTTATGATGTGCTCCACCATCGTATTCGACAAAGGGTTTTCAACTTGAGGATGCGGTGTCCTATCTTGTGTTCCACCATCGTATTCGACGAAGGGTTTTCACCTTAAGGATGTGGTGTCCTATCTTGTGCCCCACCATCGTATTTGACGAAGGGTTTTCACCCCGAGGATGCGATGTCCTATGATGTGCCCCACCATCGTATTCGACGAAGGGTTTTCACCCTGAGGATACGATGTCCTGTTATGATGTGTTCCACCATTCTATTCGACGAAGGGTCCTACCCTGAGGATGTGATGTTTGATCTTGTTATCCCACCCAGTACTGGTATTTGATGGACCCAGAGCCGAACTACATTTGGTCTGATTCCTGAGAAAGGGATACGTAGGCAGCCTACTTAGTAGGCACGACCGTCAGAGCACTTCACTTGCATATCTGCTCTAAAAACCAACAATAACCAACTAAAACCAACTAAAATTGTTTAGGGTATGTGAGATTTGAACTGTTGCATCCTAAACTATTGCATCATAAACTGCTGCATATTGCATTCCTCCCCATTATAATTTCCACGAAATTTGGGAGTCTATTTCTTATCAACGATGTTCGTTTACTTGGTAAGTTTCGCTTTACCCATAAACTCCATCGTTGAGGGACTCTGTAGACACCCCAATTTCATACCCCTGGTATGTGACATGGCATGAAATATCAAGACCTGTTAAAAGGACTAAAGAATGTCAAGTTACATGGTTGAAAATGTAAAGGAAAAGGCAGGATGCATAAACAGTGAATTGCAGGGGGGCCAAAGTGCCAAAAAGTAGAACAAAAAAGGCCTGGGACGCTGCCCCAAGCCATTCCTGGCGCCGCGCCACAGCCCCCTATGGGCAGCGCCAAACAGTTCCCAATCCCCTATAGCAGTTTGCTTTTGGTACAATCTTCTCAGCGTACGGTACAAGCCGATGAAACAAGGAAGGAAAAACTTAATGACGAAGAAATCCCTCCTCCCAACCTAAAAATAGAGGCATCCGACTTTCAGAATACACACATAGTGAAACAGAGACATACAGTGAAACACAGTTACGCAGTGAGTTCACCACGCAGTCTGAGAGAACGCCGAAGGAATTTTTCCTTCTAGCCTCGAAGCTCTGTCAAATCTCTCTCAAACACTAAAACCCTCCGGCCAAAGTGAAACCTAGATGCCCTGCTAGGATTCCGCCCTATTCCACCGGTTCGAAAAAGCCAAAAAGAGCAGTTGCCCTGCCCGAATCCAAACGTCAAATCAGCAAAAAACAAGCAGTTACTCTGCCCGATTTCCTACGCCAGCCAGCCAGCAAATCCAGTCAAAGCAAGCAGCTGTGCCACCGGGATCTCGAGGCGAAAAACAACTAAACGAAGCACTCACGCTACCCAAAGTCAGTCAATAGAAAAAACTCCCACTCCCTGAAGGCTAAAGCGAGCACACCCTAGAGCCTACCAGTAATGAGTTTGGTACGGGATAAAACCCCAACGCTTCAAGAGGTAGGTCTATTAAATTTTTTATGTATAAAAGTGCTATTTAATTAGTTCTATGTAAGCAAAATAAGCAGTTGTGCTGCCCGAAATTCTATAGAAAATAGCACTAAAAAGAGTCATTATTATGACCAAATTTGTATAAAGTTATTTGTAACTCCAGGAAGGAGACTGCTGTAAGTTTGTAATTATTCTCTTATATATATGCAAATATATATTTAAAATGCTCTATTTCAACTATTAAATAAATGTAAAAAAACATATTCTGCCAAAAAACTTGTTTTGAGACGGAAAGGGCGAGTTAGGTGTCTAACTCATTCCCACCTCGCAACTTACCCTCCGAACCATTTTACAAATCTGGTTACTTTTGGTTTTTTCTTTGTTTTCCTTAAAATAAAGATGACGACTCTGTTGATCACATTTTGAGTCCACAATTGAGGCCGGGCGTATTCCACGCACTTTAAAAGATTTTAAAACCACCCGCTTCTTCGGCAGCGGGGGATCGGTTATAAATTGGGGCACTCACAATATTCATTATAAAAAAAGTGAAATACCACGTCAACAACATTTTATCTTTATACATCTATCCGCATGATATGTTTTATTTTTGCTAAACTAACTTGTGCATATATCCACCAGTATAGTCAAAATAGGCATGCATCGCAACTAGAATAGCATAATTTCCTATTTTTTTTGCGTACATATACTTTCATGTTAATTTCAGTGCATCATTTTAATATACATCATTTATACATAAAAAAGTATATAATAATAATAAAAAAACAAAAACAAGATATATATATATATATATATATATATATATATATATATATATATATATATATATATATATATTCTAAAATTAACACAAAATTCCAAATCATCCAAAGATCCAAGAAAATTGAACCAAATGAGTTTGAGAAATTTGAAACTTACAGCGGGATCAGGAAGATTTGCGACGTGAGTGTGTTGGTCTCGATGAATATTGTCTCAATCATTGTTTGATAACCAATATCGGACAACATTCCGCGACAAATGAGGAATTTCCCTGCGTCCTTGGCCCGATTCCGGATGGAGGGGAGTCTTTCCCTTCTTAGATCGTGAAGAAGACGTCATTTTTATGAACCACACAAATTGATTTAAGTAAGAAAGTTGAAAAAAAATGGAGAAAATGAAGAAATGAAGAAAGCTTCGGCAATGGAGAAATCGCCCAAATCTGTTTCTAGTTTGCTGCTTCTCCCCATAATGTGAAGTGATGAAGGAAGGAAAGTTTCCTTCCCTCCCTCCGAAGTTCAGTTCTAACAACTAAAACCTCAGAGATTTAACGAAAGTAACGATCTCCAGTAAAAGTTAACATCCAGCCATCCAATGTCTAGCGGCTCAATGATATCCTCAGCAAAATGCCACCTTACAAGCGAAAACAAAGTATCTGCATTTTACTTTTATCTGTCACGTGCATTTTATACCATGCTATTCCACCTGTTACTGTGTTGTGAGTCCTTCCCACAAGGGGTACGAACGCCGGGTCATTGGGATTGATTGTTATACCATGTTATTCCATCTGTGTGTTGAGTCTTTCCCACAAGGGGTACGAACCCCGGGTCATTGAGATTGATTGTTATACCATGTTATTCCATCTGTGTGTTGAGTCTTTCCCACAAGGAGTGCGAACCCCGGGTCATTGGGATTGATTGTTATACCATGCTATTCCAGTTGTGTTGTGAGTCCTTCCTACAAGGGGTGCGAACCCCGGGTCATTGGGATTAATTGTTATACCATTCTATTCCATCTTTGTTGTGAGTCTTTCCCACAAAGGGTGCGAACCCCGGGTCATAGGTCCGACCATCGCAGCATAAAAACATGGGATCATAATGTATTGCGTCATGAACTATTGTTTTAAATTCCTTCTTGGTTATGATTTCCTCGAAATTATGAAGTCTATTGTCATCAACAATGTTCGTTTACTGGTAAATTTCGGTTTACCCATAAACTTCATCGTTGAGGGGCTCTGTAGACACCCCAATTTTGTACCCATGTTTGTAACATTCTATAAAATGTTAAATCCAGTAAAAAATGACTAATAGACGTTAACTTCTAGGGGGTTCAAAGTGTCAAAGGACGAAACAACAGACAAACAAGGAACAACAACGGAGTAAAGTGTCAAAAATTGGAGGTAAGAACAAAAAGTGATGTAACCTATTGCAATTTGGGTGCCCAAAATTGTAATAGGGGGCGCCCACTTTCGTTTTCTCCGTCTTCTGATTTGTTTTTTGGTGCAACCTTTTCAGTTCAGGGTACAACACATTAAAACACAACATAAAATATATGATGCCTTACCTTTGCGGTTAAGTTTTCCCAGCCTATAAATAGAAGGCTTCGCCCAGTGCATAAAGACGAAAGAACAGAGAGCGGAGAACGTTGAAGAAATTATACTCAGTTAAGTTTTCTGATAAATCCAACTGTGTTGTTAAGCTGCTAAAATCCCTTCTAAACACTTATACTTATCGCTCAAAGATAAACCTAGTTTACCGATTATGTTCCAGCCCTTTTTAACCGGTTCCAACAAGCCAAAACAAACAGTTGCGCTGTCCGATTTCAGACACGATATCAAGCAAAAACAAACGGTTGCGATGCCCGATTTCAGACCCGATATCAACATACTTTAGACCCATACAAGCAGTTGTGCCGCCCGAATCCCAAGATGAAAAACAACCAGGACAAGCGGTTGTGCTGCCCGAATTCCGACAATACAAGAAAAGATTCTCTCTCTCTCTGAAGGACAGAGTGAGCACATCTAAAACTTGCCTAAAGCAGAGTTGACTCGGGTTAAAAACCCCATGCTTTACGAGGTAGGTACCCTAAAAGTTATTATTATTTTCATTTAATAAAATAGTGCCATTAAAAATAGTAATATATCATGAAATAAGTCGTAAAATAAATCGTTATTATAGCCTAAATTTCATCGACTCTATTTGCAACTCTAAAATGAAGTTGCTATAAGTTTCCTTTTATTTTTCCTGTTATATATATATATATATATATATATATATATATATATATAAATTAAATGTTTTATTTAAATTAAATTTATATAAATAATATATTTAGCCAAAAATCTATTTTGAGATCGAAATGGCGAGTTGGGTGTCTAACCCATTTCCAACTCGTAAATTAGCTTCCGAGCCCTTACCCTCTGGTATATATAGTTTTTCTTTGTTTATCCTTAAAATAAAGATGTCGACTTTGTTTAAATATTTTGAGTTCACAAAATTAGGTCGAACGTATTCCACGTGTTTAAGTTTTTTGAAACCACCCACTTTTTCAGTAGCGGTGGACCGGTTCGGAATGGGGCACTCACACAACCACATTACAATATCTCAAATGTGATCAAATTTACATAGTAATGAGGTGCGATGTGGTCCTTACCGTCAACTCTCATCTAATTTTGTAACGAACATGTTGACGTGAATTAACAGAGAGACTGTACGAATTATATTTTTGTCTTTCAATTGCACCTCTTTCTTTTCTAAACTTTTTTCCTTCAATACCACTTTCTAGGTACAATTGAAAGACAAAAAAAAAAAAAAAACTCTTCGTACAGTCACTCCTATAATCCACATCAATAGGTTCCTAACAAATTAGATGAGATATTGACAACAAGAACCACATTACACTCAATTACTGAGTACATTTGTCACATTTGAGATATTATAACGTAGTTGGTCAAAACGATTACCTACGAATAGTATAATAATTACGTGGATAATTTTCCCAAAATTATAACCTATATCATAAATATACCAGTGTTCTAAAACTCCCCGCCTAGCTCCGCATAGGCCTCGCCTAGGCGCTAGGCCCCTCTCTACCGCCGCGACTTTCTTAGTCGCCGCTTGATCGACCAAGTCGGCGTCTACGTCAAACCTCGCCGACCTTAATTTATTTTTGTAGTTTTGATTTTGTGGCATGCGGTGACCGGAGAAGGAAGGTGGGGGGCGAACTGGAGAAGGAAGGGGAAGTGGTAATGGTGATGCAGAGAGGGAGGTAATGGGGGGCAAACTGGAGTAATATCTTTTTTTTGTTTTTAGCTCTAAACTTGGCTGATTTATTACTTTGGGGTTGTTGAGAATTGGGATTAATGGTAGGTTTGTATATTTTTGTTCATTTTACAAATATAGACAAGTGTTTGATAAAATGACAAACATAAAAAAAATTAAATTTGTATTCAATGTGTTTGATCTTTGATGTAAATTATAAAAAAAATGGTAATTATGTCTTAATTCTAGGCCCCGCCTAGGCCCCGATTATTCCCCGACTAGTCCCCTAGGCGCTAGGCGCTAGTGTGCCACCTAGCGGCCGCCTAACAATTTTTAGAACCTTGAAATATACTAAGCATGAAGTATCACAAATGTTTGTTACCAACAAAAATATTCATGTTCTCTTAAAGAATCTAAATGATGAATTTTCAATGCAGATGGGACAAAGATAATATTCCCTCCGTTTCAAACAAATAATCTTTTTTTTTATTTTGAGATGTTTCAAAAAATTTATTTTTAAAAATTAAAACATAAAAATATTAAAATATTTTTATTACTAATAAACTATTAAAAATATTATTTTTTTAAATAATTTAATTTTTAAATGGAGAACTCTTTACCTGGGAGTATCTACCGGTGCTAATTGACATTTAGGGAATCTATATTCCCAAAAACATTGAAATTGTCGTCATAAACAAAATCTTGACTTTTCGTCTCCGTTGCTCTTTTTCAACTGATGTAGAACAAGGGGTTTTATGTAATTACCTAAATTCAAAAAAAAAAAAAAAAAAGTAAAGAAAACGTCACTGATAGAGTGAGTGTTGAAAGTAGTAAACTGGAATTAAGGAGTGTCAGCGAGGGACAGTTTACTACGCCACCGCCAACAACGGTAGTCGGACTAAATGGAACACTTCGAATCCGACACGGAAGAAGGCACAGCGGCAATGATGAAGTGTGTATCTTGCAGGGAGGAGTACGGCTCACGTGATGCCGGCACGTGCAGGGAGTGTTACGAGGAGGCCAGTGAGACGGAAGAAGAGCTTAAGCGGGAGATCGAAGACCTCAAGTCAAAGGTCTCCTTCCTTCGTTTCTGGGCCCCAATCGATCCTTATCACCGATCACCCACCCCTTGCTTCACCGACGTCGTCCTGGTTGCCTCCTCCGACGAGTCCGGTAAACCCGCCCCCAACCCAGTTCCTGTCCCGGCCCATAGGGCCGTTCTGGTCAGTACCCAATTCCCCAAACTGCTTCATGCGCGTGTTGTTCAATGATTTTTGTTTTGGTTGACATATGTTGCTTGGTAGATGATGTTGTAAGATCGAATTTAGTAATGCTCTTATATTGATCGTTTGTTTTCTGATCCCACAATTTAAACTGAGCATAGGCCATTTCCAAACTATAATTGTGTAATTTTGAACTAGTAGAATGCATTCTAGCTTCACCTGCTAACTCTTTGAAGTGTTCTTTATCGGATTTGTTTCCTGGTGCATTGTCACATATTGTATGATGTATCTCAATTAGAAGTCTAGAAGTCTGCATGTTCAAATTGAAGTGTAACTGCATGTGGAATGATGCTGAGGGATACATATCTATTTACTTCATCTCCAACATTGTTAATCTGTGATGGGCGAATTAAGACCATACATCCATGGAGATCCCAAGGCAAGCGTGGTAGATACTCTTTCAATGTCCATGATTAATGTTCAGAGAGAGAGAGAAAATTATTCGGATACCACAAATCCAAAACATAAAAAACTTAAATCATATGTTCAGGAATAGGATAGTAGAAAATAAACATAGGAAAGACTCCACCAGTCAATGTTTCGCTTTGAAAGATTGCAAGTAAGCCCCTCTTAAAACGGAGCCAAATCCAGATGTATAGCCTACGCATGATTATTCTTTTTTTTTTTTTTGATAGATAAGTTTATTCTTGAGTGCAAGTGACTGCATTTTCCTTCCATGATTAGATAAAATTCGCCGATCGGTTTCCCAAGTACTGAAGTGTGAGTCCACCTGCTTACGACCTTCAGGGCATAGTAACCGGAATGCAAGTTGGCATGATTTTTTGGGTTATCTAAACTAAAGGTAATGGATATTTTCTCTTGAACATCAGTTGAAGCTGAAGAGTGTTGGTGCAAATAGATTTTACAAGGATATGAAGTTGCAACTAACGACAAAAGGAGTGTTGGGTGGCAATCCCTTTGTAGACTTTGTGGACAGGATTACTATTGGATTTGGGGGGGGGGTTCTTTTGTATACTTCCTATGTACATTGGACGTGTCATTTGTTTTGACGCTTGATTTATATACTAACTTTACTTATCAAAAAAAAAAAAAAAAAGAACTTGTGCAGAAATAGCTGCACGTGTAAGGAATACACCGGAGAACATTTCTCATCTACTATTTGCAGATGATACCTTTTGTTTTGCTGTGGCACATAAGAATCTCAGTTGACCTATCTCAAGTTTTTTTTCCCCAGGCAGTCTGGACATGGATAAAATTTAGTAAAGAATAATTATGATTATTGCGATTGATGTGGTGGAGAAAGTTGCAGATTTGGCTACTTCTATAGGGTGCAAGGTGAATAAATTGTCGTCACACGCATGGCTTGGTGGAAACGCTTTCCAATGGAGGGAGATTAGGGGATTACTTTAACTAGGGGCAGTCTCCCCAGCATTGCAACTTACTCTATATTCCTGTAACTATTGCTCAATGTCTTGAAAAACTAGAAAGACTTTAGTTGGGAGGGTTGGGAGAGCATAATATCCTTTGGTGAGCTGAGATGTTGTTTGTTCATATATTAAAGAAGGATGATCTGGAGAGAATAACCTATTATAATTCAATTCATCTTGGTTTGGATATGGGGAGTGCGGGTTTAGAAGGGGATTAGCAAAGATTGGCCAAAAAGTTTGAACATTTTATTCGCTGAGAGTGAGCCAGATCGCTGGTCTTATTTTGGAAGGGTAAATTGGTAGAAGGTTTGATGTTATGCTGAAAATTGACTATTTTTGCTGTTGCTAACCAAAAGGAACCTATCAATAGGTGAAGTAGCTTTAGTGCAGGAAGGAATGGTAACTTGGTCACTGGCGCAATTTTAATTATTGGAAGTTACAACCTGTTGATTAAGATTTATGCCACAAAATTCAATGATAAAGGAATGAATTAGGTTAGCTAGAGAGGTACTAGGGGAGGAGAATTATTGGTCAAATCTCCACACTTTATACATTTAAAGGATACATGAATTCCTATGGAAGATTTGGCAATCTGGAAGACAATAGCACCATTAAAAGTGGCCTTATTCGTATGGGAGGCAGTTCATGAGGCAATTTTAACATGTGATGATTGAAGGAGGTGGGAAAACATTTATTTATTGTGCTTCATGTATAAGCGTAAATCATTTATTGCTGCACCGCAGGTCCGCACTGTTGCGAGTGAACTGTGGGATATGGTTCGATCAATGTTCAATTGTAGTTGGGTCATCCAGGGTCTATTTTGGATTTGTTATTGGATTTGTCACTGTATGAGAGGAAGGATAAATTGTGGAAAATAGCTTTATTGTGCATTCTGATGGTCCACAATGATGCTCTAATAGGCTAGGCTAATAGAGGGGGTGAATAGCCTGTTTAAAACTTTTCTTAATGCTGTTTAAAAGCATAGGTTTTAAAGGCATATTTAAAGCATTAGGTTTTAAAGGCATGGGTAAACTTGCTGTCCGTCAATAGTGTCTTGCTCTCAATAGCTGTTGTGTTGTGAACTCTAGAGTTTAAAGCGGCGGAAATAATTAGGGCGGAAATAATTAGGCTTAGATTTGGGGAAGCCTTAAGTGGCTGTACACGATTATATGATCAGAACAATAGCACACTTAATCCTTCTTCCAAATGCAGTTTTAGGAAATCATTAAAGATTAGCTTTTCAAAGGATAAATCAGTTTATAAAAGCTCATAGAGAGAAACAGACTGAAAGATAAATTATTTGAAAGAACATCTGGATTTATTCAAAGATAAATTACTAATACATCAGCCTAGACTCTCTATGTAAAGTTTTTGTCCTTGTCCTTTCAAGCCCTAATCTTTATTTAATCATTCATAGACAAATTTTTAAGTAAAGAGGGAAATAGGAGACGAGAACGAGAGACTGATATGAGAAGACATTTTTGAAGGTCGTTCAGATAAAAATTATCTGAACGATTGAGTGCATAGCACTCGGCCTTCTATGATGATTGATTATTGCACAATCAACAACATTTGTATGTGAATACAAATCTAAAGATATGAATGCAATATTTACAGACAGCTCTTCATCT
The DNA here is from genome assembly GCA_013146195.2 of Codonopsis lanceolata. Classification (NCBI taxonomy): domain Eukaryota; kingdom Viridiplantae; phylum Streptophyta; class Magnoliopsida; order Asterales; family Campanulaceae; genus Codonopsis; species Codonopsis lanceolata. The sequence continues at coordinate 150,437,265 of CM028378.1, read as the reverse complement.
TTCTTGGGCACCATCTGAAATCTATCTTCAAATCGATCCAAAAGCTTGACCTCTAGCTTTAGGAATAGTTCTGAAGCTTTAGCTAAAGGCTGAGTTCTTCGAAGAAGGGTGAAGAATTCAAATCATGAATTGGGTTCATGACCAAGACACCGATCTCTGTCTATTGAAGTTTCTGATCTCTCTCTTCTTCTTTAATGCTTTTCTTCCTAGCAATCTACAGAGAGTGTTTTGCTAAGGTCTGGGTAAGCTCACTGCAATCTTCTGTGAAGACGATCTCTTGTAGATCTCACAGCTTCTTTGAAGTTCTTGTTGCAGGTGTCTTTGTATTCGTCGAGTCACATTCATGTTGTTGAAGAAGAAGAAAGATTTCTTTTATAGACTAGTGTCAATTTGATCGTTAAGAGATGAAGATGAATTTTCTATCCGTTAGAGATAATGTCGTTGTTGAAGACCGTCGGATAGAGATGTTGTTCATTGGATCTTTGACTGTTGGATAAAAGCTTTGTCTTGCAGATCCTGAACTGGTTACCTGTCAGACTATATTGATAAGTCTCTGAAAAGCGAGTCTGACGTCTGATGCACTGTCAGGTGGTCTGTCCAATAAAGAAGATTCTTTTTAACTTTTTCAGATCACGTGAGTGAGAGAGAGTTTTGCAGTGTTTGAGATGTCAGGCTTCATAAGGATTTGAATGACTGGAAGCTTGAACCTTTTGTCTTGTTTCGATCTACTGTAATCTTGTCTCTCCGTACCACGTGCAGAGCCAAGTCTGCTGGTAAGATGTCCAATTCGAGAGTGAGTCTTCAGTAGGAGAAGACTGCTGGTAGCTGGTTGCGATGTGAACATTCAAACCACATCAAGTCTGCTGGTAATAGGTATTCAAGGTATTTTCTTGATGCACATGATAAGTCTGCTGGTGACGAATCCTTTGAGAAACTTTGACACACTACAGCACGGCTGCTGGTGACGAGTCTTCAAAGTGTCCTTTAGTGCATATGACAAGTCTGCTGGTGACGAGTCTTGCGAAAACCTCGATGCTAGAGTAAGTCTCCTGGTGCTAGTGCATATGAAGCGCTGGTCTGTCAATCATCATTAAGAAGGTAGGACTAGATTAGGACAACCTAACCTAAGACCTATGTGTTGTCAAACAAGTTGCTACACTAATCGGTATGCAGCCCTCTTAATCACTAGTTATGACACAGTAATGGGAACAAGCAAATCAAAATATTCAAAATATGCAAGGTGATAAGTTAATTATCAAGAAGCATATTCCAACACATTCTTTGGGTCATTTAGAAGAGGATAGAGAATCTTTGAGAATGCGGAATCTTGTATTAACACGTGTAAAGGCTTCATTGTTGCACCTTTGTTGTTTTGGATAGAGTTAAAGCAGTCACTTGTCAAAATGAATCAAGTAAATATCCCTTTTTTCTTTTTTCTTGAAAACTGTTTCCAACATTTTTTTGGATTTTCTTCAACAGGTCCCCTTTTAACGAGTGGGGGGAATTTTTGGGTGTATACTTTCCGTGGATGTAGGCAATGCTCATTTTGTGGCACATTTTCTTCTATAATAGATATATTTACTTATCAAAAAAAAATATAATAGATATATTTACAAATGAAAAATACGATAAAATTGTTTGGAGTGGTTAAGTAGCGTTCTCGAAAGGCCAGCATTCTTAAAAAGCCCCTTCCTATTTAACAATCGAAATTTAAAATTTAAATTCAGATGCTTAGATTTCCAGATATTGCTCTGTGATGTTCGATGGGGAACCACCATGTAAAGCAGATCGTCCCTTCCATGCTGTCATAACATCAAGGAAACCAAATTTCCAACCAAATTGACAAATCTTATTAACCAGATGCTACTTGAAGGATGTTTAAGAATAGACCACAGCTGGAACTCTTCTTTCCAAGTTTAAGCAAGCAGTGTGAAAGCTTTCTCCTGTTTCATCAACTTCCTCCTGCTGGGGAGCAAAGAAAATAATGTGTCATCAAAACATATCAAATATGTGACAAAGCCCAAATGATGTTTCTTGATTCTTCCTTGGTTTTTATACGGTATCCACTTGTATGAAACCAGATGGGGGCCTCACAGATTTACTTTCAAATGATGGCAGTTTGATTCCTTCCCCTCAGAAGGTTGAATATTTAGAAAATGCATCCAACGGTCTGCAGTCTTTGCGAGTTAGTTGTTTCAACATTTCATTTCTCCTGAATGATGTCTCATGTTTTCGATGGCTTCTCTCTGTGGTGTCTAAATTTGTGATTTTTCTATTTAAGAAGTCTCACACCCCATGAATGATTTGTTGATTTATACTCCATTAATAAAGGTGAAGGGGACAAAAGAAATTAAACCTTTTTTATTTACTCATCTCCTTCTTACATTTTACCCCCATTTTCTTTTGATGAACAGGCCAGCCGTTCTCCAGTGTTTAGAGCCATGCTTGAAAATGAGATGGAGGAAAGTCTGAGTGGGACCATCAAGATCAGTGATGTATCATACGATGCCCTTCGTGCCTTTGTGAACTATATGTACACGGCAGAAGCATGCCTTGAGGAGCAAATTGGATGCGAGCTTCTAGTCTTGGCTGAGAAATACCAAGTGAGGCATCTTAAGAGCTATTGTGAAAAGTTTCTGATTTCGAAATTGAACTGGGAGAACTCACTCATGAGCTATGCCTTTGCTCACCAGCAAAATGCTAAAAACTTACTTGATGCTGCATTATCATTGATATTGGACAACATGGACAAGCTAAGTAAGCGGGAGGAGTATTTGGAACTCGTGGAAAAAGATCCGAGACTTCTTGTTGAAATCTATGAAGCCTATCTGTCCAAACAGGTTAATACTGCTGCACATAAAGATTCTTCTACAAAGACGTAGCAAAGTATGCACTCCGCCTTCTTTCTAATTCTTTATTTTTTGTTATTTTTATACAAGCCGATTTTTTTGTTTGGTTCTACTCACTTTAAAAAAAAAATAATCATTTTCTGGTCGTTACACGGTGAAATTGCATAGGTTATCGTTATCCCCAATATTTGGGGTGAATTTGTTTCCCTGGCAAGACATGTTAGAAAGGTGTGATAGGTTTTAGTCAGGGGTTTTGGCGTGGGCAGTTTGGACATGTAATCTGTTCATCTATGGAACTATCCAATGTTAAGTTTCCCTTTTGAATAGTTGCATGCATTTTGCCTTTATATTTCAAAATATATATTTTTTACAGATTTGTTGAGCAAAAACGATGGACCTAAAAATGCCAAGAAATTCATGTCGGAGTTTCGGACACCACGGACGGCAACACGTTAACGACAGGTCTCCGTCTCAGTTCTCACAATTGATGATGGATTTGGAATCTGTACTAGGAAAATACACGATAGCTCAAATTAGTATCATGCACTGCAATTGGGCAGACATAAAAGACTTCCATGAATTCCTTAAACAAAAATTAAAGAAAACATAAGACCCAATAAAGAAAAGAGGAGTTCGGTAATCCCTTGATCAAGCACAAGATGCTAAAACATTTAAGAGAAATTGATGGCCTATCCCCTTTTCCAAGTTTATTACCCCTCCAGTTTCGTTTTTTTTACAATCGCTGAAGTTCATTTTGTAAAATCATTCCTAAAACGCCCACAGAAAAGAAATAACGGTTGTAATTCGCAGAGATGAAGAGAAAGAGGGTGAGGAGTAGGGGAGTAAACGATACGAATTGAATCAAATCGAATATCACAGTATCCGATTCATATTCGTGAAATTATTTAAATATTTGTATTTGTTTATTATTTGAATATTAAAATTGATTTGTATTCGATTCAAAATTTTATTTCTGACTTTTTTTACAAAATTTGTTTATCAAACAATGATTCGAGTATTCGATTTGATACTATTAGATTCGAGATGTATTTACCAATTTTCAATCTTTTAATTCAAGAACAAGTTGGAATTCAAGAACCCTAAAAATAGTTGGTTCAAACACTTGGTCACTATTAGAATAAGATTGAATAAACAAATAATTATATATATATATATATATATATATATATATATATATATATATATATATATGTTATTTGAATAATATTTGCGAATATTTGAATCGAATATCGTAGGATATTATTATGGAATAAAAAAATCGTATTAGAATATTTTGAATACGAATACCGAATTGAATAAAAAAAATCGATTTGTTTGCAACTTTAGTGAGGAGATCGGGTCGTGAAGAACACTTATGTGTTTCACCATTAATTTACCACTCTAACTTCTCACTCTCTTCCTTCTTTATTTATCGATCTTCAGTTTCACCTGTCTTCTTCTTTTCTTCATCATCATTTATCGATCTTTATTGTGATTGTGTATTTGATTTTACATGATATGTTATTATGCATGTAAACTGTTCGATGAAATATATGAATATAAATTTGTTCCTTATTGGACATTATTTTCCAGTTCGAATGCATCAATTTTGAATCGCGTTGCATCATTTGTCAATTGTGATACATCAATTTGGATTTGAGATGTTGGAAAGATGCAACAATTAGAAATTATTTGTTGATTGTATTCAGAAAAGAAGGCTAGGACATAAAGATCCGGTTCATTACAATTTGCACCGTGATGCATCAATTGATTGTTTGATTTGTTGCACCGCGATGCATAAATTGAGTTACGTAATTAAAATTGATGTATTACGATGCATGAATTGATGCAGCGCTGCGCAATGCATAAATTAGATTATGTATTTAAAAATGATGTAGCGCAATACAAAATTGGATTAGGCAATTTAAATTGATGCATTGCGTTAAATGCAATTTAAAGTCATGCATCTTGATACAAAAATTGATGCAACGTGATGTACTGAGTGAGTGATTGTAGCGCACACTTGGTTCATTAACTCGGTTCATTAAGAGTATCGTAGTTTTTTCCCCTTACAGCGTCATTTTTCGGTTAAAAAAAAACATAAAAACTGCAACGTTTGAAAACTTATCGAAGTAGACTGTCCGAATTTACTCAAACATTTATATTGTCAAACCTTCACAGTCTTGGACTAATATTATGGCAATAATAAAGGGGGAAAAAGAAAGGAAACGGCGGGAAGAGGTCAGAAGATGCACTAAATAAAATAAAATAAAAATTTCCCACCACTTTACTATAATTTATGTTGTCGATATACTTATCAAAAAATAAAATTATGTTGTCAACAAAAAAATTAAAAAACAAATTCATAAATGGCACCGTGGCCAAAAGACTAGTACTGTATGGGTAGAAACCGGCTAGTTAGCTGCAGCTATCTCTACTTGTCTTGTATGATATACGGAATGGGGAGAAGGAATTGCCAGGCTTCCAAGATCACAAAGGGGAAAATTATATCTCCTTTTCTATCTCTACAAAGCCAAGAGCCAAAGAATGCCAAGCATGTTACAGACGTTTCTCACAGTTCAAAAGCTTCCAGGTTGCATGGGGACCCTCAATAGTGTCGAAGAGAAAAGTCACCCATCCCATGGCCTTGGCTATTTCATGAACTTCGTCAATAACAGAAGTAGTGTCACGAATATAAACACGCCCATCTGGTCTCAGAATTCGATCCATCTCAAGCATGATGGTTGAGATGTTGCACCTGTTTCTAGGTACACAAATAAACACATAATCATGTTTTTTTTTATAACAAAATCAGTGAGATTTGATGAGTGGAATAGGAAACGAATACAGAATTGCCATCAAGTTTTACCTCTTTTGCTCTATGGAGAAGATACCCTCTGCATTCAATAGGTCATAAGTTCTTGGATAAGTGTCAAATGGCTCACACCTGGAATTATACTTCATGAATTATACTAGGTCTAGAATCCGGTTGATAGAATAAAACAGATGTAGTAAAACCTTTCTAAACCAAGTTAATAGTATGCAAGATTCTTGTGAGCTTGAAAAAGGATACCACAAATAAAGGTATAGCAAGTTACTATGATCACTTGGTCTTGCTTTTGTATAACTTCAATGGACCATAATCAGTCAACTTAAGAACCTTAACAGTAACAAGATTCCTATAAAATATCCATGCAAGGACAAGAATTTAGCTAGAAATCATGTAAGACTATCGTTTTAGGCTACGGACATCATGATGTCTGAGCGTAGGTCAGACAAATTAAACATTAAAAAGATTAAAATTGGATGACTCATACCAGTCATGCATCACACCTATGAGTCCACGGTCATAAATTACGGGCAAGGTATTGGTATCAGTAACAGGAACAACATTCATAACCCAGCAGTCAACTCCATGATCATGTAATGCTGCTGCAAATCTGCCACAAGTGGAATTCCCGGTAATATATATGTATGTGTATATATATATATATATATAGAAATAGATATCAGAAAATGTATGAAGAAAGTTGAGTCCTGCAAAAAGAAAGCCTTTCAATGAAGAAAACGAGGAGAAGAATGCCAGGAAGGTACCCTCCATATCTAGCCCTCATGTCCATCACGTTTCGTATGCTTAGTTCCTTCAAATGGAAAGCAGAAACATAGCCGCTTACAATATCATTCCAATATTTCGATTCTGCTCTGTAAATATCCTTCCTAGATTTATAGGCATCCATATAAATACTAAGAAGCCTATCTGGTGGATAATGAAGACGCGCAGGCCACGTACTAACATTAGCTCCATATCCATTCTCAGGTAACCGAGAGATGCATGCCTTTAGCCCAACATACCTGCGACAATGTAACATTTTTATTATTGTTTGCTATTTTCAATTTGATCTTTTCCTAGGTCTTTGAACCCTTGTGAGAAATAATTACTACTATAGAAAAGATAGAATGACATCTGCTGCACCTAATGAGATCAACTCTGTCCAGAATGTTTCATTCCACATTCAATTGCAAGCTAATGACTTCAAGGATAAAGAAGTTGTTCCAAGGGCGAGCTGCATGACTACAAAATCAAGGCATCCCACATCTTTTCTAATCACAGTCACATTTGTACATTACCACTCTGCTTTTACCAACCAAAGGATTGTTTTACAAAACCATGCGGCGTATCAAATTCAAGGTTTCTCTCGTATCATGTATTAAGTTGTATATACTATATAGCATTGTTAAATATGTAGTGATTCTTAAAAATAATTTGAGGTATAAAAAGGTAGAGGGAAGAATATACTACTTGCTCTGTTCCGCTCAAAGAGTTGACATTTGAAAGTCAAGCATTTCAAGGTTATATTCCAAACATGTCCTTAATTTAAGGATTAAAATAGTTCTGCTAATAAGAAGTCCCATATAAATAGAATAAATCTGGAAAGTTAAACTTTATAAGCTTAGTTTTTGACACAAGGCACTAGAACACCCTAAAATGGCAAAATGGACTCTTTGAGGATGTATATAAAAGGCCATGTTAACAAGTGTCATAGGTATTTTTTTTAATACAAAATCTGTCTTTATAAGTATGTGCTCAAACTTGTTAGCATTTCCAATATAAAAAAAGATATATGGTCACAAGAAGTAATTTTTTTTTTGTTTTGTTCGCATATTTTCTCAATTCACCAACTCAACCCACCATAGCCTCCCCCAGTTAGTGGGGTATGCCAAATTAATAATGTCTTGCCATGTTATGTTGTTTAGAGAGATGCACTTTCTATACCACAAGATAATTTGTCTTTTTAGAAAATCTCCATCCATGTATTACGGAGCATATTTATAATCTCACTGCCCTAACTATTGCAGTTTTCTGTCATCTTTCTATACATTCAAACAATCTATAATAGCTTCTACATTACTAAAACAGAAAAGAATAACTTCTAAGAAAATTACCTTTATATAGGAGCTACTTATAAGTTTTACCACCTTACAAATGCACTCAGTTCCTCATGAAATTTTCTTAAATTATTAGACATTCATGCTAACAGAAAACTTAGAACCAACAGTTTTGTATCATTTTTATCACAATGCAATACCCACCTTAGAGTCATCCTCAAAACAACTTCCTTCAATTTCATAGGTATTTGCGTTAATAGCAGATACAATGTATCATGTCTTACATTGCTTTTCCTGTTTTTTAAGTATGCCCTCGTACTTTCTCCATGCTATTTCTCTTTTTACTTGATAAACTTAATCAAACATAATAAAAGGAATGTAATAGTTCTATTGAAAAAAATTAATCAGAGGAATTTGAACAGCAAGTTTCCATGCTCTGAAACAATAGGAGGTTTGTACCAGGAAAGATATTAACCAAGCTCTGCAGAATCCTGTTGTTTACATTCACAAGATGGGCAAGTTGAATAAATCCAGATATTATTGGTGACTTAATTTAGATCCCTGAGCAAGTTCAACAAGCATGAGTCACACATCTGGTAATTCTGCACCATTTTGGGCAAAGAAGGATCTGCCCATATATTCCTTAAAAGTTTTCTGTTAATTATTCATCCATTAGAACCCAGCCCAGGGCCTGAGCCAGCTTAGTAGGTCACTGAATCAGGGAATTCTTTAATTCTACTAAAATGTCCTACAAATCTAAATGAACAATTTGCTAAAAAAGCGGCACATATCAAGTTTTTGGGTAAAAACGCAGTCCTGAGAGCAAGCAAGAGCAAATGACCATATTAGGTTAGTTATATTAGATATTCGATCGTGCTCCAGTTATCTGATGATATAAAGATTCAAGACATAATTTATCATAATTCCTGTAGTCAAGCAATGATAAGAATATTTGATAATCCAAGTAATGGATGGGGATTGACAAGTGGGTTAAATACTCTTACGTTGTTTGGACTTGAAATGAAATTTTCCAAGGAAGGACCGAGACATACCAAACATTGTCTGGATCATCATTATGTTCACATATTGGAGGTTTTGCCCCCAAATCACGACCAAGATAGCAGCTATTATTAATAGGCTTCCGCCATATAGCAATATATCCTTCCTTCTTTACGAGTTCCCAACAAATGCGGCCAGTAAGGTCCTCTATTTCTGTGCATAAATAAGCCGGTATGAAGAGAGAAGCCATAATTTCATGGCAATGGAAACAGAGGAAAGGATGAAAGAATAATGTGATTGCAGGAAAAACACAAATATGGAGGCTAAAGTTGCAATATAAGACGTGCACTTACACATAAGAACCAAACTATGATAGCACAAGTACACATAATTAAGCATACATGTAGCCATAATGTTTATAAAATAAACGACCAGGCTTTAATAATGGATCAAACTGCATTGGAAGATCTACATCCATCCCAAAAATGGGCAAAAGAAAAAGACAAATATGGTTAACAATAGTATGCCAAATGCGTTTGAACAACATTCAACTCAATTCAACTTTGACCTTTGTCCCAATTACTTAGGTCGGCTACATGAGTTCTTTTTCCCCACTCTGTCAAATGCAAGATCATGTATTTGAATAACACTGACAAAGTGAATTACCTTTCCATTGTTCTTGAAGGTTATCTTCATGTTTATAAACAGGTTGTGCTGCCCAGATGAAGTATCCTCCTGCCCTTAGCATCCGATTCACCTCCAGAAGCAAAATTCCATCTTGGCCACAAGCCAATGGAGGAGATAAAATAAGTACCAAAGAAAACAGCAACCCAGCAGTTGTGCATGGGGAAATAACTTAATGGAAGTATTCTGATATGCATCTAAAAGGGGAAAAAGAAAAAGTTGCCAGACATGATAATTGATACATTTCAGTGAAAGGTCGAACTACAGGTAATATACACAAATTGAAGACAAGTATACAGATGATAACTCATGTGTGAGCATAAGAATTCATCTTGGCTCCCATTAGCTGCCTTAAGTTACATATTTTACACTCCCTCCTTCCCAAGATTAGTGTTTATTTTTAGTTTTTCACAAAAATCAAGGAAGTTGACTTTTAGGCTTTTTAGTAGCACATGTACATGAATGCCCTTAGTGTCCGTGCTATACCATTCCAAGTGAACACTAGGACATGATAATTAACAAAGGTGAAATTAGTAAGATTATACAAAAATGGACACTCATTTTGGGACAAAAAAGTTTTAAAACTGGACATTCGTTTTGGGACGGAGTACAATTTTGAAAAGACATGAAAGGAACACAAAGAAAGATGTAAACTACTATTAGTTTTTGTTCAATATAACAATGAAAACACTTATCCAAGATTTTTAAAAAAAAGGTGAACAGAAAGTGTACCATCACGAGTCCAATTAATTCTACATCTGGAACAATGTATCAAGTCAAACGCCTGGCTTGGATATAGTAAACGCCTAGTTGCAAATACTGCTACCATTGCTGGCACACCACGCTCTAGAGCAAATTGAATCTGGTTCTCATGAACATCTTTTGGTGCTATGGACAGAGTCGTCACATTACGCTCTAGCAAGAAGGCACCAAAACTTGCTACTCCACAACCAACATCCAGCGCAACTCGAATGTGTTGCCCAAATGCAATGTCAGGAACCATCTGCCTCAGGAGTCAAAATAACAATCAAATAATGCATGTTCAAAATAGAATCCCTCGAGTTGTAAAGGAAGCAGACCTTTGAGATTTGATCCAAGTATTGATCAGCTCCATGTATAAATTGTGTGCCACCTCCTGGAAAAATGAACTTATCCTTTTTAATTGATATCCAATTCTGCCCTCCTTTATCTTCAACCAAACGTGTGTGCGGTACATTAACAAACCATACCTGTATTTACAATTCAGAGTTAGAAGGCAGATTTTTGCTTTATGTAACTACGACGGCAGCACATTGAAGTTCTCTTTGTGAACATGACAAGAGTGTCAAGTATCGACATAGAGACGTGGTGTTGGATACGGCTACCTTCAAAATTCAAGACAGGAGACATGGCCATATATATACTACACACAAATGTACAAGTACTTTTAAAGATTCAGTAATTGATTTCATACAATACTATAGCATTAAAACATAATATCTACTTTTTGTTATAAGTATTACTCCCTCCGTCCCAAAATTATTGTTATGTTTGACCTGGTACACGGATTAAGAAAAAACAATTGACTTGATTATTAGTATTGGTATAGTGTGTAATTTATTTTAAAGCCTATGTGCATGTGGCCCATAATGAAAGTAGGATGAAAAGGTAAAAATAAAATGGTAAAAGTGATATCCTAAAAAGGAAACTTTCAAACAATGACAATTTTTTTTGGGGCGGATAAAAAGGAAAGCAGGACTATAAATTTTGGGACTGAGGGAGTAAAATAAACTCACTGTAATTGCCAATCATCAATCCAATAGAAGCTTACAACAGCTCACTTATAAATAAGGTTAATTAACAATTCAGAGTAGCACTAAAATTGGGTATAAATACATAAGCATGAGCATTGAAAGTAGCACGGTTTATAGAAATTGATAAAACTGGAGAAGGAAAGAAAAGAAAAGGCTAAAGAATCTTTCACCAAAAAAGGAAAAAAGAAAAGAAAAGGTTAGAAGACCAACCCATCCCTACTTCAGCAGATACACAGATTAAAATTTATTTGAAGAGAATTCTAAAAAAATTGCAGGAAAAATCAGATCTCTGGTGTTAGGGTATCATCTACTTGGTTCATTAATAATGGGTAAGAGTCTGAAACAGTGTAAAGCTTCTCTTACATATCCTTATACCATTGGCATTGAAAGTGATATTTTTTTGCTTAATCTGTAGTTAATTGATACATTAATTTCAAAACTTGCTCAACAGAACCCTTAAGTTTCGGAAACTGCACATGGACAAAACATACACAAAGACTGTATGGGCATGCTATCCCTGTTCATATAACACAGATTGTGCATACATTTTACAGGTCAATACAAAGCATTAACAAGAAAATCCTCTGCCTGGCTGATCATCACAATTGAGAACTAACCAAGAATGCCATTGAATGGTGGTGTAGCCAGGGGCTAGTGGTATGGTAAGTAATGGGCTAAGAGCTAGGTTTTACAAACCATTGACAACTTGAGAGAAAGGAGAGGTTAAAAGTCGAGACAAGCTGAGAGAACAAATGAGGGTAGATCTTTACTAGAGATGACCAAAGCACACATCCCAAACTCCAATTGTTTTTACAAATGAGGTAATGGGTTTATAGTGGGTGGTAATGACCTCTCCTGGTGCAGGAGCACAAGAGGGGTTGTACACTTGTACTAGGTCAGCATGTTGGTGGAACCTTCTGATTGTTTAGTGCTTCTACTTGTACACCTGCCACATATCCACCTCGGGAGTCGGGACCATCGTGGTTTAATCTCTCTTGTCAGCAAGGCCATATGAGTCCCCATGAGATGGGTCTGTGTGGAAAGTTCAGTACTTAAGCTGCCAATCCAATACCCCCAGCAGTCCAATAAGTATCGAAATTCATGGTCGCACAGGCTGCTAAAGTCCTGCATCTCCCTGGTCATCCCTCACCAAGCCACCTGTTTTTGTGAGAGCAAAAATGATATTTCCTTGAATTCCTAAGGATTACCCTGTTAGGACCCCCAGGTCAGGCTTGTTTAATGGTGGCAGGCTTCCTGCTGATTATCCCCTTGGTGGCAAAACCATTTTCATCCTTGAGTTCCAAATGGGTTTGTGGGCCCCTCGTTCACTTCAAAGGTAGTCGGGGAAATTCCAAAGGTTCCTTGATGAAAGCCCCCCTTGGTTCACAGTCCCTTTGCAAAAGTGTTCAGCGTAACATGGCTAGCCCACCGTGGGGTCCAATTCCAAACTTATAAACTAGGATAACTACTGCCAAAAATTTCAATATGCATTTTCTACGTCACAATGGCAATTGGCCTTCATTCTCATGTCTGTAGTTTTGTCCAGTAAAAACCTGCCCACTGCAACCTTTGACACATAAGTATTCCCAGTCCAATTTACTAGTTTTACTTATTTAATCCTTTGGCATGATCAGCAAGAATTTACAAGGCAACAGTATTTGAAACTCAAAAGGAAGAGAGGGACAGCGAAGAAGTAAGGAGACATGCAGAGACGTAAGACCCGCCATTTCCTATATTCTGTAATTGCTTAAATGTCAGCTTTAAGTTAAAAAATTAGTAGAATGAAAATTAATGAGACAACTTCGTTGAGGATCCTGTGGTTTGCAACTGAGGGGAAATATGGCAATCTTCCTATGCAGTTCTAAATATTTTCTGCTTTTCATAAAGAATAAACTTAATCAAGATCACATATTAGTGTAAGAAGCTAAGTCTAGCCTTTTATCCCAATATAACTTCCACATTAACCTGCCTCAATGAACCCATTATTGATCAAGTTCTGTGAAAAGCACTGCCACATTTCCTGAACTCAAAAGGTAAAGCACACTTCTGTTCTGTGAACTCAATCATCACTATTGCGACTCCAGTTCAGTGATTTGATTCCCTCTTGAAAGTTTTTGTTTTAATAACTAGGTGTCATTTATAACTACTCCTCCCTCCCTCCAAAAATTATTGTCTTGTTTGACCCGACACATGAATTAAGAAAAAACAATTGACTTGATTATTAACATTAGTTTGATGTGTAGTTTACTTTAAAACCCATGTGTATGTGGCCCATAATTAAAGTAGGATGCAAAGGTAAGGAAAAAGTAGTAAAAGTGTTGTCCTAAAAATAAAAGTTTCAAACAAGACAATTATTTTGAGACGGACGAAAAAGGAAAATGGGACAATAATTTTGGGACGGAGAGAGTATATATTAAGTGGGAGGATGAGTTGGTCTCCACTTGGACACTCTCTCTCTCCAAACTACCTCCAACTAACGTACTAATCTCTTTTTTTATTTATATATTTTGGTCTTCCACGAGGTGTACACACACCACATTAGGTCTGAATAAACCTCTTTGTTTTATAATTACCCTTCAACTTTTCTTACAAACATTGTTTTTTGATAACATTAAATGTTCTATATCTAACTAACAATTTTTTTTCTTACAAACATTAAATGTTCTATATCTGGCTAACTACCTAAAACTCAAAATTTTCAGTAAATTTAATACTAGATAATATCAATAAATAATAAAAAAATTACTACTAATATTTATAGAAAATACTTGTGCATCAGAAATGCTACCATAACTTGTTCTTCGAGTGTAATTAGAGCTGAATCTGTTGCCAGCAAATTTTACAGTTTTCCAACAAAATTCCACAATGACATCCTGTAGCTCGGTGCAGTAGATAGCTTTGCCAAAAGCTGAGCAACTTGGCAGTAGAACCAGCCTACCTTATTTGCAATATCTTTATACAATCATATATGAACATCATGTCAATAATGACTATTTCAGCGATGACATTTACAAAATGAATTCAATCATACTCCCTTCGTTCCACCCAAAAGTACATGTTTGAAAAGTCTAATTATGAAGGGGTGTATAACTAACATTAAAATTTGTCATAATTACAAAAATGCTTGAGCATAATTAATATGTTAATAGCAAATGTGAGGGCAATGTTGAAATGTTATGAAGATTTTTTACAAGTGACTCTTAAAGTGAAACATCCCAAAATAGTATGGTGTGATCTTTGTCCGCAACGGAGGGAGTATTAAGTAATTCATTTCGATGACACAAACTGAATCAATCGAAATAAATAACAATCTTATTCACCGTAAAAAGGTAGATTAATGGAAAATAATTAGATCACCACAAAGATTCATCTAAGAATTACCTCCTGTCGACTAGTAGGCCACGGTATGTGAGCTTTATATCCCTTAGGCTTAGGCACCAAACAATCCAATCCTCTACCATTTTCAGGACAGTGGCGCTCGTACTTTTCCCCTCTTTCCGTAGAATTCAACCTCGAAATTGCCACAGCATTATCCAAACAGGGTATATACTCTCTCAAACTCTCATCACAAACCCTAAACTTGTCAATTTTAACCCTAGTCCCATTTTTCAAGTCACTCTCTACAAGACTCTCATTAACCACACTCTCAATTACACTCGAATCAAACTCCCCGACCACAAAGTCATCCGTCATGACCCCGTTTCCGTCCAAAATCCCCGTCCTTTCCACTGCATTGCGGGGGGCGGTCGGTGATTGTGGCGGGGGCGGTGGCGGAGAATTAGAAGAATTGGCGGGGGCGGTGGTGTTGGTGGAGGGGAAGAAGGAGAGGGGCTGAATAGGGAAGGTGTCGGAGAAGTGCTTGAAAGTGAGGAACAAAAAAAGGGTGAGGAAGGAAAAAGTAGTGATTTTGATGAAAGCGGGGGTGGCCGTTATCACGTCGGATGATAAGAAGCCGGCGATTCCCTTCATTGTGTGCGTGTGAGAGAGAGAGAGAGAGAGATTGTGTGCAATCATGACATGTTTTCAAGAAAGAGAGAGTGTTAAATATAGGAAGACAGAAGACGGGCGGTGAAGATGTTACTCCATACCATTGATGAATCAAGGAATTAGACATGTATCTATAAATGGAAGGAATTGATTCTCACGCGGAAGGTTTGGGGGCTACTGGGTCCCATTAAGATCTTCTTACTGCTGTGCAGTGTGCAGTGTGCAGTGCTGCTACTGTACCCCACTGGCCACCGTCATTCTTAAGATCGTTCTTAAATTATTACCATGTTTAACCTTATTAAGATTAATAAAAAATAAGTGACTTAATTATTAATATTAAATAGTATGTTTTTTTTAAATCTTATGAATATGACCCAAAATTAAAAAAAAAAGTAAAAATAAAATAATAAAAGTGATGTAGTAAAAAAAGAAACTTTCAAACAAGATAATAATTGTGAAACAAATGAAAAAGGAAAATAAGACAATAATTTTGGGATAGATGATTACTAAATTACTATCTTATCTTTTCGGTAATAAAAGCACCACCATTGTATATTCTTACCATTTCTTCCAATTAAGAATATCTATTTTTCTCCCATTGTACACCTTCTTACCTTGTCAAATAGGAGAGAGAGGACAAAAAACTTCCAAACTAAGAAGTCACCTTTTGGGGAAGAGAGAGGAAGAAAGTGGGGCGGTTGTCAGCCACTTGTGGGGTGTGTGTGTGGGGGGGGGAAGGGTTTTGTATTTTATGTGAAATGATGTTAAATTTAATATTTTTTTGTGTAAGAAGATGTATAAGAATATTATACAATAGAAAGATATATTCTTAAGTGAGTAAAGAGATAAAAATATATAGGTGGTAGTGGGACCCAACTAAGAAGATGTATAAGAATATTGCACAATCAGGGCCGGTCCTGAACTTTTAGGGGGCCTTGGGGCGAAAAAAATTTAGAGCCTTTAAGGCATGAACAAATTTTTTTTTAATCAAAGACATAACACTAAGGTATATTTTTAGCTCACATCACAGAGCATAACTAGCATATTGTTAATGTAGGGAGGAGACATAACTTTCAAGACTTCATAATATCTGCTTATAAAGATGATGACATTCCAAGAGTTACTCAGGTTAACGTTATACTCCCTCCGTCCCTAAATTATCGTCTTCCTTTCTATTTTCGTCCGTCCCAAAATAATTGTCTAGTTTAAAACTTACCTTTTTAGAACATCACTTTTACCACTTTACCCTTACTTTTTCACTATACTTTAATTATGGGCCACATACACATGGGTTTTAAAGAAAATTACACATTAAACCAATATAAATAATCAAGTCAATTGTTTTTTCTTAAATTGTGCGCCAGGTCAACTAGGACGATTATTTAGGGACGGAGGGAGTATAATTTTTGGTGTCTGCCTCCTACTCATTGCTGTCAGCATTTCAGTAGGCAACCAAATTAACTACTAAATAAACAATGCAAAATAAACTACAAAATAGACTTCATTTGGAACACAGGAGCCTTTCTCATAAAAATCGAGTGGTAACTGGTTGAGACACAGTTCTGCACCTCTTCTATTCTCATTAATTCCAGATATGCAGCCTTGGAGATGTTATATGCTTCTTGAAATGCTAGAAAGTTTGGGTTGCGATCTTCAGTGCGAGGAATGATGCTCCAATTCCAGTTCGAGCTTCCAATTCCAGAAGGTGTTAGATTTGTCTGTCACAAAATAAAAAAAGTAACCAAACATATGAGAGGCATACTTAGAGCAGACTAACTTGATATCTTACCATTCCTGTTCCCTAAATGAATAAAGTTCCAGCAGTTCAACGAAGTTGTTAATTTACTACAAGAGCTATAATTTTCTCATAAACTTATGTGTATTTACAATGAAAATAAACACTTGAACAAGGACTGACCATTGAACCATCTCTCAAAATATCTTCTGTGAACTCACAAAGCCAGTAAGCCACTCACTGATATCCATAATCTCCCACAAAAAGAACATACAGTAACTGTGCAGCATATCAGAGCTACATGTATATTTAGTAGATTCTAGTAAAGCTCAAATTTGCCATAAATTACACTCTAGTAGCATTCTCTAATATGAATCCGCTGAAGTATTAGTTCTATCACAGACAATTAGGTATGTTATATTATAATTTATAAGCAAATATCTCCATACCACCCTATCACGCTGAAATCATCTCGAACATGCTCTGTGCAGTGCCAATTCTGAGAGTGATCCTTCAGAAGGGCAAACATGCTCTGTGCCAATTTAGACATAACTTTAAAAGGTCCAACACCTAGAAACACATAAGAAAAATTAATGTATCAAATAGCTACTGTAAAAATTTAGATCTTCTAGCATTTTGAGAGGCAAAGTCATCAATAATTTCGTCAAAATTAAGCTTTTCCAACATCTTATTTTCAATGCATAAAATTGCTAACCCATTTAATCTTTCTTGAGACATAGTGGAGCGCAAGTATGATTTTAACAATTTCAGTTTTGAAAAGCTTCTTCCAGCAAATGCTACAGTAATAGGTATAGTTAACATAACTCTATATGCAATAGAAACATTAGGTAAACATCATAAAGTTTTAACTACTTCAAGAGCTTCAATGGCTGACTTTGTTTCTTTCGGTAAATATATTTGTAGCACTTGCAATTCAGAAAATAAATCTTCAACATCAATATCACATTTGTCATTATGTTTTAGGACATCTTGAAGATTAACACAACAATCATGCAATCTATCATGTTCCAATGAAGAAAACTTCTCAAGATTAAACAAAAAACCAAACATATTCTCGAACATATTCAATGCTTCAAATCTGTTTTTTTAAAGATGAAATTGCAATATCCACCACAACGTAAAAATAATTAATCCTAAAAGACTCTTCAGCAGATAGTGAAATTTCTTCATGACAGTTTTCATCAAATTGTTTATTCCTATGAGTTTTACGTAACTGACAAAAAACAGGATCGATTTCCATTTTAATTGCAAGCTCTTTGGCTACTACCATAGCCGATTGAAAACCTTCCTCTCTATATCTTTCAAAATAAGAAATCAAACCTTTCAACATACCGATTGCAACATCAATTTGCATATTTTAAGTTTGTAATTTTTTACTAACAAATGAAATTTTCTTTAAAATTTCATACCATATAGTCATGCCCAGTAAAAATTCAAAACTTTCAAGTTCATGAGTTGCTAAAGACTCAGCCTCACTTCTAGTTTTGGCGTCCTCACTAACTCTCGATAATTCAATTAGAGCTTCTCTTATCTCATTAGGCTGAGTGACTATGACTTTAATACTATTAACATGGCTTTCCCACCTTGTTGTTGACAATGGCTTTAAAGTTAATTGATTAACATTACCTTGTAAGATTTTCCATCTCTTAGTAGAACCAGCAAATAAAGTATACATGCGTTGCATAATTCCAAAAAAATGAGACAGCTTTAGCACATGAATTCGCCATATCACATATTGTTAAATTAAGGGAATGGCAAGCACATGGCATATAAAATGCCCTAGGACTGACTTCGAGAAATCTCTTTTGAACACCTTGATGTTTTCCTTTCATATTGGAACTATTATCATAACCTTGTCCTCTCACATCATCAATATTAAGTTTAAGTGATTCTAAAACATTTTACAGTTCATTGAAAAGAGCTAAACCAGATGTATCATTCATTTGTAAAAACTCTATAAAATATTCTTCTATCTTTATCGAACTACCTAACATATCAACACATCGAATTATCAAAGTCATTTGCTTAATGTGGCTTGCATCTGGAGTACAATCAAGTATCACCGAAAAATACTTTGCCTTTTTTTATTTTTTCAACAATTTCATTGTGTACTTTGGAGCTTAACATTGAAATCAATTCATTTTGAATTTTATGACTAAGTTAATGATAATGAATTTCCTTGTTCAAAATACGTCTAAAATGCTCTTGCATTACCAAATCAAATTCTGCAATTAATTCAAGTAATCCTAAAAAATTACCATTATTATCTTGATAAATCATCTCATTATCCACGAAAAGCCAAATTACGTTTAGCAAGACATTTTACAACAGAAATAATTCTTACCAAAACCAGTTTCCAATGTTCTTTCTCTTTTTTAATTTGCATTTGTAACGCATAATCAATTGTTATATTCTTTTTCAACCTAACTTCCAAATCAATCCAAGTTCTCATATTGATAAGATGCTCAATGTTATTCTCATGTTTTTTTATGTCTTTCACTTAAATGTTTCCAATCATTAAGACCCTCACTTGCTAGCATACTACAATTATGCACCGATTTAAACAATTTGCAACAAAAGCAATATACTTTGTTCGCATCTTTTGAGTACACTAGCCATGTTCTATCTTGGTTTTCTCCATTTTTTAATTTTCTTGTATAATAAGAATATGAAAAATGTCTAGAAAGCGCATCCATAGGGAATTGAAGATTATATTCTCTTATCGGACCTTTCTCGATCAAAATATCTCTTGTTTTATTATCAATATTATCCCAAGTTCTTGGATCATATATATTCAAAGCAAGACAAGTTCGTTCAACATTATTTTCATTCTCAAAATCAATTTCATTCTCGATTATATTACCAATTTCTTCATTCAGATCATCATCATCATGTTCATTCATTATACGTTCATTTAATTCTTCTTCATTACTCGAATGTTTCAATTCATCAATTGGATCTTTGACCGAAGAATTGGTTTTAAAAAATTTATCAAGAGCTCCTGTTTGACTTTTAATCATCTCCTCTGTTTTTTTCTTTTATTTCTTTTTTGACATCTAGACGGATATTTTCTTGGTAACATGTTTGCACCCCTATTAGTTTCCAAATTCAAGTCTAAATCTAAAAACACTTAAACACACGATTAAGTGGATCAACTATTGAAACTAAATATTGAAAGAACGAGAGTAGCTATGATTCTCAAAGATTTAATGTAGCTTGTTAAAAAGCTACAATGGAAGTCACAATAGACAGAAAAATAACAAAAACAGCGGAAGACTTAATACTAAAGCATGAAATTAATCACAAAAGTTTACCAAACAATCTACAAGTCTATACTTGTAGATCTAGCCTCATGACCAAAAATATTTCACTAAAAAACGATGAATTGTTTTACAAAAACTATGTGAAATCACACAAAAATATTCTCACAAGATAATGAATCTTGGAGAGCAAAAACCCCACATAAACAAGTTAAACAAAACGTGGGAAGAAACAAAAACAGCCTCCTTTAAACAAAACATGAAGCACAAAATAGTTTTAGAATTTTCAATGTTACTGCCAATGTAGATGCATTGATAGCATCATCCTGACTGCTGCTGTTCGGGACTTCAAAACTGCTTCAGAAACTCCTCGGATCTGCTCACAGCTTCTATGGTTTTTGTTCTCTATCTGGAGCTCTGCAAGAATCACGAATCCTTGCTCCTGAATATATAGTTATGCGTCTCCTACACACACCCAAAAACAGTCCGTCTACTACAAGGAAAATGATTAGAAATTAAGGAAAAAATCAACAACTTACCAAACTAATGGGATTTTGTTACCAAATATGAAAGTGGTCAAGAATCATGGTTAGACTAGGATTAAGACACGGTTTTGGTGAAGGATTTGACCAAGATTTTATTACCAAAAACAACTCCTAGAATTTAGGTCCAAGAAACCACAAAATCTAGGGAATTATATTGTTTCCAAAAATGATAAAACCTTAAGGACCAAGGAAAAACAAAATCTAATTAAAGATTTAATTACCAAAAATGTCACACTTGTCAAATATGTATTTTACCAAGAAAGGAGAAACAAAAATAAAATAGGTCATGCCTATTTTACCCTTACAATTATAATAAATTAAAAACAATAAAATGATGATCAAAGACAAAGAGAATAAAACCTGATCTTTGGCTAATTGGCTCTTCGGTCTTCACTTGGGATTTATATTCTTACTTAATTCTTGATTTCTTTCAAACCTGTGGGCTGGACTCTGCAAGGAAAAAAGAAAAATAAAAAATCTATAAAAAAACAAAATTCTACCAAGAATCACAAATTCTAATTCGTATTAGGGCAAAATCAAATTTATAATTTAATTTTTTGAGAGAGAATTGATAAGAGAGAAGAGGATAATCCACATTACTAACCAGGAAAATCCACAATTGACGGACGGAGAATCCACGAAATTGGGGTTTGAGTTGTTGTCAAACTAGTGGCCTGGATTCAAGATTTTAAGGTAATTGAGGTTTGAAATTGAAGCAATTCCCACGAACTGTCAACTAAGAAAGGGGAAATTCAGGAAGGACCGAAGGAGAGATGAGGAATTTCTTTGAAATCAACTGGTTTCGCAACTTCAAATTTCCCCTTTTTTGTTTGATTTACAGCCTCTTTCGCTTCCGTTGCTATGAAGAAATCGAGCCGGTGCTTGGAGGAAATCGAGTCGCAGCTGTGATTTGTGAAGAAATTGAGATTTGCGTTGCGTGTCTGCTCTACGTCTTTGTCGCCTTTGCCGTTTCCTCTTCCGGTCTTCCCCCATGTCGACATACTACAGTAAATGACTAAAGGAAAAATGGAATGATAAAATATAAATATGGAATATATACATAATACATAGAGGTGTATAAAATATTTGGGGCCCTTAAAAAGTGGGGGCCCTAGGCGGTTGCACTTCTAGCCCTCCTTTAGGACCGGACTGTGCACAATGGGGATGCTCCAACACCCCTTCAATCTTGTTTTGTCAGCATTCTTTTTATTATGGTTGATGGAGTCCACGTTGGCCATGGTTAGATTGGATGACCAAGAGGTTTATGACGAGAAAGGTGCAGTTTCTGGTATTAAGTGTGATCGGAGGTGTAAGTCGTCTGGTTTGGTTTGGTTTATGCTAAAATTATAAATTGAACTGCATGTATTGGTTCTAAAAATTTCAAATCAAACTACTTGATTTGGTTTTGTAGTTTATGTAAATTGTTTTAATTAACTTAACCATCGTTAAAAATAAGAATAAAAACAAGATTTTAATCTGTAATTAACATTAAAATTAGATAATAACCTAGTAAAATAATATTATCATAAAGATTACAGTACAAGTTCCAAAAATAAACACAAACAACGAAATAAATAATAGTCCTCCAACAATCAAGATTTTGTTTGCTTTAATATGTGTGTGTGTGTGTGTGTATATATATATATATATATATATATATATATATATATATATATATATATATATATATATGACTAAATCAAGATGATCTAAGAGTTTATAATAGTTAACAAATGATATATAATATACATTATATAATAAATAAATGAAAATATATAGATTGATTTGGTTTGGTTCGATACCAAAAATCGTAAACCGAATCGAGCGGTTTTTCAATTTTGAAACCAAAACTGTACCGTCTTTGACGAAAACCAAACTAACCGAATTGGTTTGGTTCGATGATTCCGATTTACACCCCTAATGCTGAGCCATGGTCATTTGCTCTTTAGCCTCTATTAAGAGTCATGTGCAAAGTATATTATCTTTGGTTTTTTATTTGGGTGTTATTTGGTAGTTAGGATTAAAGCTAAATATGATTAATAGGTCGAATTGTCTGATATTTGGTACGATAGTCTGGACTAATAGCGCGAGTTACCCGGATAAAATCATTATCCCCTCACCATTGATAACAAGGGGATATTATTAGTACCCTTACTTTTTTTTTTTTTTTGAGATTAACATGTTTAATCTTAAAATTTTAAAATTACCCCGGTATACAATCAATCAATCTCTCCTCAATTTTACGATGGAGTTGCTCGCATATTTGTAGTGTGTGGAGAAGACTTGGTTTTTTCATGGGGCTTGTTTCACCTAGGCAATGAGCAAGTACTTCTCGTGATAGGTGTCAAGGTGCATTTTTATGACATTACTTAGGAGTCCAAAACCCTTAGAGCATCATCATTGTTTTATCTTCTTACTAATCGAGTTTCATTGCTATCTACATATTTTTATCTTTTTATCTACTTAAGAATATATCTTCCTATTGTATAATCTTCTTAACTAAGTTCCACTGCCACCTTATTAACTTTACACTTCAATCTTATTTTTATACTTTTTTAATAAATAAATTTATTTAACGTTATTTAATATATTTCATATTTAAATATTCCGTATAAATAAAATAATTTATAAAATAATTTATAAATATTAAATTAATTATAAATTATATAATTTAAAGAGATGATGAAAAAATGAAAGAGAAAATAAAAAAATTGTGGTGTAAATAAAGAAAGTTAAGATGATATATTTATAGGGGAGAATGAAAAGAAATTTACAAAAAAAAAATCTTTCAAAAAAATTAAAAACCCACACCCACCCACCCCACGTAAATACAACCCCCCCCTCCACATAGCCGCTGCCTCTCTCTCCCCAAAACTCTTCTTTTTATTTAAGAAGAATTTTTTTTCTCACTCCTAATTGGCTCCTATGTGATATGGTAAGAAAATATCTACCATTGTTGCACTTAATCTTCTTAATAGGAAAAAGGTTAAGAAGCAACAATGGTGTTGCTCTTATAATTCTAATGACAAAGCAAACCATCAAGATTTTAGCTAAAATTATGAAAACGTCATAAATTGTTTGTACTTTTCATAGATTTGAGTCACAACTCATATACATTGCAATCAACAAATCTTATCGAGTCGTAGCTCATGTACATTGCAATCACAAACACTGACATCATTCCTTCTTGCTGGCTAACTCTAGGTATTATCATTTCAGTTCTAGTTTTCTAATGGGTTATCATTTACTTTTGGCTCCCGATATCGTAGTTGTAACGACCCAAGTCTGAAAGCCCGGTTTATTACGTGTAGCCAATACACTGGTTTACTGAGCAAATATCACCTTGGGTCATCAGGTCCACCATAAGCCAGCCCACACACTGGCCCACTGAGCAAGCATCACCTTGGGTCATCAGGTCCATCATAAGTCAACCCAAAAATTTATGGATGATGTTGGTACCCAGAAGTAATGTGTGACCACTTTATAAATCGAACATAATTCTCACACCTACCGATATAGAATGAGGTATTACAATAGTTGTGGTTGATGCTCTCGGTGGCGGTTGTCACTGGATTAAGGTCCAATTTGGTTTACAGTTTTGAGTAGGATTTTCGAAAAAAGTGTGATATATGACGTAGAAAGCGTTTGGGCCCTAGGGAATGAAACTAACGTCTTTATGCACCAAAAAGATCCAACTATCCAAGGAGTGCTCACTGTTTAGATTGGTCACGGTAACCTAGACAAAACGTGAAATACAAAAGAAAAACCATATAAAGGCGAAAAAATTACAAGCCGGTACATTTTTTTAAATATGTTTTCAAATAAATCTAGCTATTTTTTGGACATATCTTTTAGGTACAATTTTTGGGCGAATGTACATTACTACCCTTCATTTCATATTGACTATGTCCTCCAGACAATCATGAAGCCCTTCACATATTCTCCGGCTCCGCCCGTCCCCGTCACGATGTTGGAGTTATCGATCTCGACCAAGTTGTGGCGCCGTCACCGATGCGGAGTCCACGGCTTACTCCTCCCATCGGAGACGCAAAGGGAGGATGGTGGGACGCGAGACTGGAGTTGTTATGTTAAGATGAAAATACTTCATTCTTTGTCAAATTGTAACTTCATTCCAAAGAATTTGTTAATCTGATGGAGAGGTTAAAAGGTTTCCTCTTTGCTTTCCTTCTTTCCGTGTGGTTCATGGGGATGATCAATCAGGTACGCAAATCATTCATCCTGCATCCAAATGTCCTAAATATTGATTGTGTTTTACTAAACACCTGTATAAACTCTCTCTCTCTCTGTAGGATTCATAAGCATAGATTGTGGAATACCTGACGGCTCCAGTTATACTAACAACATGACAAGAATAAACTACATTTCAGATGTCGCCTTCATAAACGGTTCTGGCGTACGTAACTCAGAGTATCTTACTTGTATATCAGACACTTTAGCTTGATAAATAGCTTCTCACGGTTAGAAGTTTTCCACGAGGAACAAGGAATTGCTATGCTCTAAGACCTGCATATGGGAAAGGTAATAGGTATCTGATAAGAGCAAGGTTTATGTATGGAAATTATGATTATATGAATCAAAAACCCCAGTTTGATCTCCATCTTGGAGCTGATACTTGGGCCACGCCAACATCGTTGACTCGTCCAAACCAGGTGAATAGAGATCATTCATGTCCCTTTCTCGGATTATATATATATTTGTCTTGTGAACACTGGCCTTGGAACCCCTTTCATATCTGCTTTAGAGCTAAGGCTTTTGAATGCCTCCATGTATGAAACTGAGTATGGCTCACTGATAACTGCGGGGCGCATAAATTTTGGGTCAATATATGACACAGTCAGGTTGGCCAACCACTTTTAGATATTTGACATGTTTATTGCTTCATAAAAATTTTTTATCCTTGTACTGTTTCTGTTAATTTAATTGTATGTATATCTAACATGTTTCTGTTAATTTAAAACATTAGGACTTGTAGCTTCTTCAATGATTCAAAAGTTAGACCACTATTCTTTTTCTTATTCGGGAACACTTCAATTGTGTTTTATAACTTTAGAATTTTTAAAGAAACAAAAACATAAAATTAAAAAGAAGGGAAAACTCTGAGTTGAGTTGTGACTTCTGACTTGTAGAAATAAAAAGGAAACAAATGTGCATAAAATCATTAAAAGACTACAAATATGCCATGTACCTGACAGATGCCCATCTAAGCTACGATTAGCCATGTACTCATAGATGATTCACATGTTACTACCTTTATTGCAGTAACCGACAAGAAAAGTCAAATTTTTATGATGAACACTCGTAATGATGTATAACAAATAGCCGAGACGTACTTAAGCAAGGCATTTGGGAAGAGTTCGAAGTTCAGGGGGTCCAGTGGCAGCTTCTGAAAGATAGGTATGGCAGTTTTTCCGTTAGTTTCCGTTAAGCAATAGTAGAGAGCACCTAACGGTCGGCAGAGCTTTAACGAAGCGTAACTTTCGCGTCCGGATGAATTACGGGGCCCACCGCATATCAAATCGAAGCTCTCGACGAGATCTACAAGAATCATTAGGTTTACCCTATGAACAGTTCATTTTTAGCCCAAAAACGCTGTTTTAAGTACTGTTATGGGTCTTTGAAGTTTTTGGGCTTTTTCGTCTTTTTTGTTTAAGACTTTTCCTTTTAGGGTTTGGATTGTTAGGGCATATAAATACCCTATTAAACATTATTTTTGGCAGTTTTTAATAAAATTTGAGTTTTCTTGCTTTGTGCTTGAACCCTAAGCCGTTATAGGCTTGTTCTAAGGAATTTCTCGTTGAAAGAGTTTCTAAAAGAGTTCCTAACACAGAAGATTGTGGTGTTTTTGTATGTTCTTTAATTGAATATTTGCTAAGAGGACAAATGATTCCTAGTAGTATTGATGATGTTAAATATAGGGTAAAGATGGCTGAAACATTTATTTTGAAAGGGGACAACAAAAAACAATGACAAATTTGTTTGAAAATGTGATAATTAAATTTTTATGTTTATTCCATGTTTGTGTTACTGTATTTTGTTTTGTAATCGTAAAATGTTGAATTAATTTGGTCCTGCAAAATGATGTGAAATCCATCCTGATGCCAGGGCTTGGCATCAGAATTTTTGAATTCATTTTGGTCCTCCAAAATACTGTGAAATCCATCCTGATGCCAGGGCTTGGCATAAGAGTTTTTGGATTCATTTTGGTCCTGCATAATGCTGTTAAATCCATCCTGATGCCAGGGCTTGGCATCAGAATTTTTGAATTTATTTGGTCCTGCATAATGCTGTTAAATCCATCCTGATGCCAGGGCTTGGCATCAGAGTTTTTGAATTCATTTTGGTCCTCCAAAATACTGTCAAATCCATCCTAATGCCAGGGCTTGGCATCAGAGTTTTTGGATTAATTTGGTACTGCATAATACTGTCAAATGCATCCTGATGCCAGTGCTTGGCATCAGAGTTTCTGGATTGATTTGGTCCTCCAAAATCTTGTTCATCCCGATGCCGTGGACTTGGCATCAGAGTTTCTGGATTGATTTTGGTCCTGCATAATGCTGTCAAATGCATCCTGATGCCAGGGCTTGGCATCAGAGTTTTTGGATTAATTTGGTCCTCCAAAATACTGTCAAATGCATCCTGATGCCAGGGCTTGGCATAAGACTTTCTGGATTGATTTGGTCCTCCATAATGCTGCCAAATGCATCCTGATGCCAGGGCTTGGCATCAGACTTTCTGGATTAATTTGGTCCTCCAAAATACTGTCAAATGCATCCTGATGCCAGGGCTTGGCATCAGACTTTCTGGATTGATTTGGTCCTCCATAATGCTGTCAAATGCATCCTGATGCCAGGGCTTGGCATCAGAATTTCTGGATTAATTTGGTACTGCATAATACTGTCAAATGCATCCTGATGCCAGTGCTTGGCATCAGACTTTCTGGATTTAATTTGGTCCTCCAAAATCAAGTCAAATGCATCATGATGCCAGTGCTTGGCATCAGACTTTCTGGATTTAATTTGGTCCTCCAAAACCAAGTCAAATGCATCCTGATGCCAGTGCTTGGCATCAGACTTTCTGGATTTAATTTGGTCCTCCAAAATCAAGTCAAATGCATCCTGATGTCAGTGCTTGGCATCAGAGTTTCTGGATTGATTTTGATCCTCCAAAATCAAGTCAAATGCATCCTGATGCCAGTGTTTGGCATCAGACTTTCTGGATTTAATTTGGTCCTCCAAAACCAAGTCAAATGCATCCTGATGCCAGTGCTTGGCATCAGAATTTCTGGATTTAATTTGGTCCTCCAAAATCAAGTCAAATGCATCCTGATGCATGGCATCGACTTTCTTCGATTGATTTTGGTCCTCCAAAATCTGCAAATGCGTCCTGATGCCAGTGCTTGACATCAAACTTTCTGGATTGATTTTGGTCCTCCAAAATCATGTCAAATGCATCCTGATGCCAGTGCTTAGCATCAGACTTTCTAGATTTAATTTGGTCCTCCAAAATCAAGTCAAATGTATCCTGATGCCAGGGCTTGGCATCAGACTTTCTGGATTGATTTTGATTCTCCAAAATCCTGTCAAATGCATCCTGATGCCAGTGCTTGGCATCAGAGTTTTTGGATTGATTTTGGTCATCCAAAATCAAGTCAAATACATCTTGATGCCAGTGCTTGGCATCAGACTTTCTGGATTGATTTTGGTCCTCCAAAATCCTGTCAAATGCATCCTGATGCCAGTGCTTGGCATCAGACTTTCTGGATTGATTTTGATCCTCCAAAATCCTGTCAAATGTATCTTGATGCCAGGGCTTGGCATCAGACTTTCTGGATTGATTTTGATCCTCCAAAATCCGGTCAAATGCATCCTGATGCCAGTGCTTGGCATCAGACTTTCTGGATTGATTTTGCTCCTCCAAAATCCTGTCAAATGCATCCTGATGCCAGTGCTTGGCATCAGACTTTCTGGATTGATTTTGATCCTTCAAAATCAACTCAAATGCATCTTGATGCCAGCGCTTGGCATCAGACTTTCTTGATTGATTTTGGTCCTCCAAAATCAAGTCAAATGCATCCTGATGCCAGTGCTTGGCATCAGACTTTCTGGATTGATTTTGGTCCTCCAAAATCCTGTCAAATGTATCCTGATGCCAGGGATTGGCATCAGACTTTCTGGATTGATTTTGGTCCTCCAAAATCCTGTCAAATGCATTCTGATTCTAGGGATTGGCATAAGAGTTTCTGGATTATATTGGTCGTCAAAATGCCAGATCAGTTTTGTTTTCATTAATGGCATTTTTGTCATTTGGCAAGCAATTTGTAGTTTTATGAAATATACAAAAAATTAATGGTCCTAGATGAAAACATGTTTTCAAAATTGTACCCACTTACCAACTTGAAATTCCCCCTATAAAGGCATAAAGTTTGGCCCTACGAATATCTTTCAATGATTAAGTCGCATATGTTTAAGATGAATTAAGTATACACTTAAAAGATTAAGATTATGTGTTTGTTTGGTAGAGCGTTTTGACAAAAATGTTGATAAAAACGTAATGTTTTCTCTTTAAAAGTGTTTTAATGCAGCGTTTTAAAACACAACATTTTAAAAATGTGGAACGTTTTAAAACGCTCCAATTTGGAGCTTTTAAAAATGTGTTACGTTTACAACTATTTTGTTTATAAAAATAGCATTTTGAAATAGTTTTTCAAACATGCTTACAAGAAAAAAATTACGTTTTAAAAATGCTGCATTTTAAAAACGCTGCGTTTAAAAAAAGCTGTATTTCAAAACGTTACACCAAACGAGACCTATATTTCACCTAATTTGTAGCAAGGTACATACACCCAGAGCCATAAGCTTTAAGGAGTGTGGAGCGAGCTTCATATGGGAACTCGCCACGTACAGGACGGGAAAGGAATTGGTCGTTCTTCTAATGGCCCCTAGGCACCGCAATTACATTGGCTGTCAATGAGAGAATTCATTAGGGGTGATAGGCTGATAGCATTGGATGAACTACAAGTGCCAGATGGTGGTGTAGCCACCAACTATTCTCACCACTGACATACTTGTAAGCCTCGACCATTAGTGAGGGCCAGTGGTGAATCTTTCTTTCTCTCTCTCTTTTTTTTTCTTTTTTTTTTCGGTGGATCCCTAATTAATACTAAATTATTAAATTAGTTTGTTCTTAAAAATATCGCACGTAATTACACATTACAATTTAAACAAGTAACAATAACTCAAAAATCATTAAACCCAAACAAATCCCCAAACCCAAACATCACAAATTCACAAATAATCATAATTTGCACCCAAATAAATCTGAAAATTAATATTTATCAAAATAAAAAAGCTCTAATTTTGGATATAACATCATATACTCAAGATTCATCTCAACAAAAATATCATAATTTCGACTCCAAAGGTTGTTTACTTGTTTTTTTAAGAGAAAACATGAACGACACCCTGCTAGAATTTATTGATGAGAAAAGAAATTCATAGAGGGGGACAACCAAGCCTGACCCTAGGAGAAGGGGAGACAATGGAGCCTAACCTCAGACAATACAATGTGACTTAAAAGAAAACGCCCAAAACAAAAACAGAACAAGTCAAATAAAAAGCACTAATTTGGCTAAAATAAAGAAGGAAGTGAGAGTTTCAAGTTTATCTTAATGTTTGATAAATTGGTAATCTCAATCCTTAATTCCCTCTCCTCTCTTTGTTATAACCGAGTAGGAACACCTGAAATTTGGAATTTTGATGGGTCACCAGCTATTTTCCCATAAATTTACAAGAAGAAATTTTTGTTTAAAAAAATTAAGTGCCTTCATGTGAAGGCAAACCCATATACATGGGTGATGGGTTGGCCCCTAGTGAGGGTCGTCTAGAGCTTGAGATTAGGGGTAAACGTATCTTCCCTAAACTCTTCCTATTCTGGAAAACTTGATCCTTTAATCTAAACCAGTCTTTGAGCTCGTTTAATTGGATACAAGGGCATGTGCATTGGATGCTTCATGGCTACAATAAATCAAAAGAATGTGTACATCAAAAATTACATGCTCACATGTCATAAAATATAGGGTAAAATTCTGACTGGTCCATTTTTAAAAATTTTAATCATAAAAGTCTACCGCTTTTTTTTTTCAACCGCAAAAGATTACTTTTGGAAATATTGTTCCGGAAATATCATCGTCTCATTCAATAGCTCCGGCAACACATTCTGGATTCGAAAATCACCATTGTTGTGCAACGAAAAGGGGATCAACCTTAACTACGAAACTTTAATGAAAATGTGTTGAGTTGGAGGATTTTCACAGTAGGGACTAAGGCGAAGGAGAGGAATAAGAAGACTCACGATAGAGGAGAATGAAGAAGAAGATTGAAGATATGGTCTGTTTTATTACGATTTTGAACCGCTGTGCAATTAGATTAGGTAGTTAAACTATTTTGAATCGCGGTACAAAAATATCAGATTAAATTGATAAATCGCGGTACAATAAAACTACATAATTAAACTATTGAACCGTAGTGTAAAAATTAATGCATATATTTTTTTAAATGTGGTGCATAAATTTGTCAATCACGGTACATTTGCGTAGCGTTCCTCAGACTCATTAAGGGTATAAAACTTTGAAAGTGAACCGACCTACCATTATTTCTAAAATATAAGATATATGCAACCATACATGTAAATAACATTCACATAAACACCAATAACAATAAGAATGACAAAAGACAATAAAAATACTAAAAGTATGAACACTAACAATAATAATCATCATGATAATGATAGTGATCTTCATAACAACAATATAATAATACTCCTATCTAATATACAATAGAGTTCATACTCTCACATGTACAATTAACTAAAGTTATTTAGATGTTGAGATTAAATTATCTTTAAAAAAATTAATGTTTGTGATTCATCCTCATATTCACATGTGTGAGAGTAATTATCCACTTTTAACTCCCTATTACAAAGTCACCCCTACAATTAATATTATGTTTTGAACAATCACCTTTTATAAAACATCACTCTTACATTTATATCTATATTACAATAGAGCTAATTCTCACACATGTGCAATTAACTAAAGCTATTTAGATGTTGAGATTAAATTATCTAAAAAACATTAATGGTTGGGATTCACTCTCACATTCACATGTGTGAGAGTAATTATCTATTTTTAACTATCTATTTTCTCACCCTGTTGCAAAATCAACCCCTACAATTAATATTATGAGCAGTCACACCCTGAGATTAATCTTCTAAATCATTACCCCTTACAAAACATTAACATTACATTAATATCTATAATACAATATAACTCATAGTCGCACATGTGCAATTGACTAAAGCTATTTAGGGGTTGAGATTGATTCCTTTACTGAGATCCTACGGTCATTATCACTCCCCGAGTTCACATGTGTGAACGGCGGTTGAGCAACTACCCCATCTCTCTCTCTCCAACTCCCCCCATTATTCACGGTTGGTGGCCGCTAATTCTTCCTCCACAAAACCCACGTCTTTTTTCTTTTCGATATTTTAATTAATTAATCAATTTTATGCAAAAAAAAATCGTAAGTTTTGTAATTTGAAATATTTTTTTTTTAACTGTTATCGTAATTAACTTAATCAATTTCTTTTTAATTTTTTTCTTTTTAATTGTTATCGTAATTAACTTAATCAATTTAATTTTTTCCGACCTGCAATTTCGTATACAAAAAAAATTTAAAAAAAATCGTAAGTTTTGTAATTTGAAATATTTGTTTTTTTCTTTTTAAATGTTATCATAATTAACTTAGACAAATTATAAGTAAATATTAATTCATTTCCATATTATCTGCTTCATTTATTGATAAATTCACAAACTGGCGTCGTGTCATTCGCACGGGCAAGAGTACTAGTAATCTCACAATAGAGCTCAATTACCACTTGAAGTAATGTACCCCTCAACTGTAATATTTTTTAAAATTGCACTTTCTATTTAGATGTTAGCGTTTCAATTAATGAAATTAGATATGCCGACACCGTGCCATAGGCACGGGCAAGATGATCTAGTATAACAATAACACCAATAGTATTATGATAATAATAATAAAATAAATATCAATATAATACTACATTGTTCCTAAATTATAGTCTTATTTTTCTTTTTTATCTGTTCCAAAAAAACTTGTCATGTTTTTAAATTTTATTTTTTAAGAAAACACTTTTACCGTTATAACCTTACAATTTCTTACTACTTTAATGATAATCCACATACACACATAAGCTTTAAAAAAATCATATTATATTAATATTTATACTATAGTAAATAAGTTTTTTTTAGTTTTTATTCCAACCTAACAAAATAATTATATAGGAACTGTTATAAAAACGGGGAAATTCGTGTCTCAAGAATTCCAAGTTTTTATTTTCAATGCGGAAGCGAATCGGTCGAAAATAATAGTACAAAGTATTTGGACGAATAATGACAAGATAATAGAAAATATAACGGAATAAAGCAAAAGGGAACAAATGATTTTACGTGGTTTAATCCACTCCAAGACAAACAACAACTTCACTATAAACGATAAGGAATTACAATAGAGAGTTTTCAATGTACTCACCCTACCTAGGCTAGGGTTACAAGGATTGACACGATTCCACAGAGTACCACACCTCTCACAGCCCAAAATAGTCACGCACTATTTTGTCTAACACCGCCAAGACCTTGAGATTCTTGACCACGTATCGTATCGTCCTTCTCCAAATTATGTCTAACAAAGTTGGCCGAAATCTACACTTTCTCCCAAGACGCACGCCCCATATTTATATGCATGAGTCATGTTCACCAAGATTAGTCCTAAGCTAATTAGGATTAAGCTTCCTAATCCAAGTAAAAAAAGAAATTATAATCATATTCTAATTTGAGAGATAATTATAACAGAAACGAAAGGTGTAATTTTTTTTTATTAAAGCTCTTGGTGAGGTTACATTATTATAGTAATTTGTAATTTGATTGTATGTATGGTTATTATTGTGGATATTAATTACATTAATTTTATAATGTAACCTTTTTTTTTTCTCGGAAGTCAGTTGAATAATGGTAAGGGGTGAACTTTTGGGCTCTAGCTTTTAACTTTTTAAGGCTTGACTGCTTTTAGCATTTTCAACAATAAACTTAAAATGTCATAGATCATTACTTTATAAACCGTTTCTTTCAAAAAAATTATTCGCTATAGATAAACCTAAAAAAGTTTAATTGTTTGGACCCACTATTAAATATTTTATTATTTATAAACGTTTTCTCTACCTTTTGCTAAACTTTATAATAATAATAAAAAAGTAATCAACCATGACATGCATAAGAGCATCTCTATTTATTATAATTCTTTCCCAAATTTTTGGATGGGTCTCACTGTCACCTACATATTTTAAAAACTAGTTATTTAGTTCGTGCTTCGCACGGGTACAATATGAGATATATATAATTTTGTAATAATAATATAACTTTTGGACAAGTAATTATATTGTTAATTTCTTCTATGGTTATAATTTGTTTTTTCTATTCTTACTAATATTAAACAATTTTTTTACTTAAATACTTTTAAAATTAACATAAGTTTCTAGCTAACGTGAGATATATATTTTGTATTAATAATAATAGTAATTTTTTTTACCTAAAGACTTTTTAAATTAACATTTAACTTGATAATAATATTAGAAGTCATTTTGTTAAAAAACTTTTAAAATCATAATTCATTTTTAAACAATGTGAGATACTTATTTTATATTTTTATTGGTAATGAAAGTTTAAGTCTTTTATCTAAAGACTTTAAAACCAACACCACATTCTAACCATGTGGTATACATATTTTCTATTAGTAATAATAGTAGTAGATAAAAGACTTTTTAACCAACATTCATTTTTAAGCAATGTGGATACATATTTTCTATTGGTAATAACAAAAGATATCTTTATCTAATGACTTTTATAACCAATACTCATTTTTAAATAATGTAAGATACATTTGTTTGTAACCAATGTGAGATACATCATCTAAAAACTTTATAAACCAATATCACTTTTATAACCAATGTGAAATACTTCTCTTCTATTGCTAATAATTGTATAATCAACATCACTCTCTAACCAATATGTAATACATATCATCATTTGGTAATAATAGTAGAAGTCTTTTATTTTTTTAAAAATATAACCAACATCTCTTCTGAAATAATGTGGGATACACCTCTTCTATTATATTGATGATAAAAGTAAAAATGTTTTATATAAAGACTTTTAAAACCAACATAATTTTATAACAAATGTAGGATATCTCTTCTATTAGTAGTAATAGTAAAAGTCTTTTATCTAAAATTAAAATCAACATCACTTTCTAACAAATGTGAGATATATATATATATATTCTATTAATAATGATGGTAGAAGTTTTATATCTAAAGACTTTAAAAACAAATATTACCCTCTACCAAATGTATGATACATCTATTCTATTGGTAATAATAGTATTTTTAAAACCAACATTAGTTAATAATCAATGTGTGCTACATCTTTTCTATTGATAATAATAGTAGAATACTTTGTAACCAATGTGAGATACATGCATCTATTCTATTTGTAACAAAAAGTCTTTAATTTAAAGACTTTTTAAAACAACATTTATTTTTAAACAATGTGAGATACATATCTTTTATTGGTAATAAGAGTAAAAGTATTTATTATAAGACTTTTAAAACTAACATCTTTTTCTAAACAATGTAAGATATACCTTTGTCATATTCTAACAATGTGAGATATTTCTTTTCTAATTTCTATTGGTAATAAAAGTTTGAGACTTTTATCTAAAGACTTTTAAAACAAACATTGTAACGCTCCATAATTTTGCATGTGCATTCTATGCTTGTCTTTATACTTTCTTGGTTGATTGTGAGCATGATTACTTGATATATAAATGTTTTAGAATCATTCATAAGTCATTCTAGAAGTCCATAACATGTTTAGAATCATATAAACTTGTTTGTTGAATCGCCGGTTTGATCGCGTTGAATTTGGCCTTAGCGATTCCTCTCGTTGCTCGTATTTGCTTCTATTTCGACGTGCGAAGTGTTCGTTGAGTTCTTGGCTTTATATTCAAGTCTTAATCATGTTGAAACAAACCTTTTTCATGCCCAAGATATCCTAGTTTGATTGATGTTTGATTTGGGTTTAATCCGTTGTTCATTCGTCGCGTGGTTCGCGCCTTGTTCTAGCTTGTTCCGGGGGTTGTTCGGGTGCGTTTCCGACTTGTTTTGAGTAGGGTTAGACCTTAGAATGGTTGCCCAAAAGTTTGGGACCATTTAGATCAAGTTTGAATCAAGTTTTAGAGATTCTGGAGCCGAGGCGGCCGCATGGGAGCTGGTGAGGCGCCCGCCTCAAATGCTGAGAGTAATTGCTGAATGGTCTGAACTTGGGGAGAGCCCCAGTTGTTGAGGCGGCCGCATGGCCTAGGGTGAGGCGCCCGCCTCACCTGCTTTGCTGTTACGGGATGATTTTCTCCTGTTCTGAAATTGGACGAATTGTACACTTCAAACCCATATCTAAACCTATCCTAAACCTCCCTAACCCTTCCTACTTAAGTCCTAACATCCCTAACTAGTTTTTAATGATGAGTTAAGAGCCCATTAGTGACCAATTAAGCCACAAATCAGATTAGAAAAGGGACCACAAGTTGTTGACACTTGTCCCACTCAAAATCTAGACCTATATCAACCACATTTCAGATTTTTGACTCTCATTCTCACCCTCCCTCTTCCAAAAACGAATTTCATCCTCTCTCTAGTTCTTCCATGGTTGCTTGAGGTCTTCATCTCCATCTTCAATCATCCATTCATCTTTTGGCCAAGAGTTCTTCATTAAAGTTGTAGAGCTCAAGAAGAGGAGCATTTCCATCCGATTGGTTTCCTTTATTGCTTTCTTTGGTGTATAACTTGTAAGTTACTTTCTTCATCTTCTTCTTTTAAGTTCTCATTGACCCTAAGGAAGCAAAGCCTATGGTGGTTGAGGTCAATGAGGACACATGTATGCCTTCCATGCTATTTTCTTGTATGTTGAGATTTTGAGCTTGTTAGGAGCATGTATAGGTTGAACTCTTGCTTATGAAAGCCTATATTATTCTTTCATCTTGCCTATTTAAAGTTTTAAACATGTTAGAGACATGTACATTATTTGTTGTTGGAAGATTGTTCATATGAGAATGCCCTAAATGGAGCCTACATTAAATGTTGTTATGTTGTATGTGTTCTATCCTATGAAATGAACTCTATGATGAACATGAATCACTTTGCATTGCCTTGGTGAATTTAATACCTTGTTGAACCTAGAAATGACCTAGGTTGGGTTATGAAGCATATAGCTTCAATTTCTCCAAATTTGGGAATTTAGAGCAAAGACTCAACGGAGTCGACTCTAGGGAATATTTGAACGTGTTGAACCCTAATTTCAATCCCTACGAAGTTTGAACACCGTTTGATTTGGTTTACTCAAGTATGAGATTGGTTTGATGGTTTATGCAAGTTTTATGAAAGGATGGTTTTGTGCAATTTAATTGCCTTGATATGATTTTATAGTAGAGATAAATACCCTACTTGGTTGGTCGAGTTCGCTCTTGTCGAATTCGGTCTTTGATTGGTTTAGTCAAGTAAATATCTACTTGTGCATCACATTGAGTCCAGCTGGCATTATTTGGTTTGTTTATCGGGTCAAGGTGGGACGATGCATCGCCTTCACGAATTATGAGATTCGTGCTCGCTATGGATCGCCGCACCTAGGACTTCACACACACCTCCATTGTTGGCCGCAATGGGGAAGTAGCCCCTTTGCCGTATCAGTTAAGTGCCGCATTGGCTTGCTATCTAGATCGAGTGGTACTTGATAAAAGTTGATGCATTCACAGAGCATCAATGTTGCACGATAAAGTATAATAAAGTTTTATTGCAGGAACTACGAAGCGGCCGTGACTATATCATATCCTACTTGTATGATTTAATTTCCCGCACTTATGTGAACAATGTGCTAAGTGCCATATGATGATAATGTGCTAAGTGTAAATGATGATAACATGTCATAATTGTGATAAATGCCATGCTATAACATGAACATGCATCGTAGTAACTTACTAAGTCTTTCGACTTACCCTATTTGTTTGCTTTGTCTTTCCTTAGATCCGAGCCGAGGAGACGGTCCGGGGTAGACTCGCTTGTACTCGTTTGGTTGTTGTGTTAGCAGGTTGCTCTTTTGGACATCCATTAGTTAATCTTTTATTTTGGAAAGGACGTTGGGAAGCAAGTCATGTAGACTTGGCTTGGGGTTTTTGATGTTGTTGTAACTTAACTATATGATACTTGTAATCTTTTGGTATGCCGACTTACAAGTCGAGCCTGTTTATATGTGTATGGTTCACTACGGTTTTCTTCCGCCAAAGCTCGTTTAATTTCGTTGTTATTATTGTCTCCGGCATGTTGTGGCCGTTGAGGTTATTATAAGCATGTGTTGATAATTGTAGGAGTAGATGTTGGGTTCCGGCTGTAACGTCGCCGAAGACTTGTTTAATTTTAGTTGTTTTCCGGCCAAGTGTAGCCGAGTTGTTATTCGTATGCGATGTTGCGCCACATGAATTTTATGATCCTACTTATGCATGCTTGTGTTATTGATTATTTGGACGGCACGACTCGGGATCTCGCATTGGGGTCCGGGTCGGGTCGTCACAAACATCTCTTTCTAACCATGTGGTATACATCTTTTCTATTGGTAATAATAGTATTTTTAAAACCAACATTAATTTCTAACAAATGTGAGATACATTATTCTATAGTAATAATAATAGTCTTTTATATAAAAACTTTTGAAATCAACATCTCTTTCTAAACAATGTGAGATACATCTCTTCTATTGGTTATAACATAAAAATAATAATAATAGTAGTATTTTATCTAAATAGTTTTGAAACCAACATCTCTTTGTAAACAATATGTGATTCATCTCTTATATTGATAATAACATAAAAATTCGTTTATCTATGAATTTTATAACCAATATATGTTTCTAAATAATGTGGATCTCTTTGTAACCAATGCGATGTACATTATCTAAAATATTTTAAACCAATATCACTTTTCCTAACTAACGTGAAATACATATTTTTTCTATTGGTATTAAGTCTTTTATAAAAAGACTTTTAATACCTACATCACTCTCTAACCAATGTATAATACATCTCATCATTTGGTAATAGTAGTAGAAGTTTTTTATCTAAAAAAATATCTAAAACCAACATCTCTTTCTATATAATGATATATATATATATATATATATATATATCTTCTCTTCTATTTTATTAATGATAAAAGTAGAAGTCTTTTTATTTAAAGACTTTTAAAATCAACATTACTTTTATTGGTAATAATAGTAATTTAAAATCAACATCAATTTATAACAAATGTGTGATATATATATATATATATATATTCTATTGCTAATAATAGTAAGTCTTTTATATAATCTAAAATAATTAAAAATCAACATCATTTTTTAACCAATGTGAGATATACATCTTCTATTGGTAATAATGGTAGAAGCCTTTTATCAAAAAACTTTGAAAACCAACATCATTTTCTAACTAATGTATGATACATATTTTTCAATTAGTAATTAATAATAGTATTTTTAATACAAACATCAATTTCAACCAATGTGTGATACATCTCTTCTATTGGTAATAATAGTAGAATATTTTGTAACCATGTGAGATACATCTCTTTTAAAAGTGAAAGTCTTTAGTCTAAAGACTTTAAAATCTATCATTTTCTTTTTAAACAATGTGTTATACATCTCTTTTATTGGTAATAATATAAAATAATTTAAACTCAACATCATTTTACAATCAATGTGAGATATACATCTTCTATTGGTAATAATGGTAAAAGTCTTTTATGAAAATCAACATCAATTTCTAACCAATGCATGATGCATTTCTTCTATTGGTACTTAATAATAGTATTTTTAAAACTAATATCAATTTCTAACCAATGTGAGATACATCTCTTCTATTGTTGAAAAATTAGTATTTTTAGTGAAAGAAATTGTGCAACTTGAGGCACGAATTTCTTTACGTGTCATTTGTTTGTTGGTGAATGTAATTGTTCAAATGTGTTCTACTCGGTGAGAGCATCAAAATGATATATTTATTTATCAAATCGAGTTTTGGATAATAAGATATCAAGACTTAAAGTATAATACTTGTTTTAAAAAAATTAGTGTTTTTAGTGAGAGAAATTGTGCAATTTGAAGCATGAATTTCTTTATGTATCATTTGTTTGTTGGCGAAGGTAATTGCGCAAATGTGTTCTACTCGGTGAGAGCATCAAAATGATATATTTATTTGTCCAAATCGAATTTTGGATGAATAAGATATCAAGACTTAAAGTATAATACTTATTAAAAAATTAGTGTTTTTAGTGAAAGAAATTGTGCAACTTGAGGCACAAATTTTTTTACGTGTCATTTGTTTGTTGACAAAAGTAATTGTGCAAATGTGTTATACTCGGCAAGAACATCGAAATGATATATGTATTTGTCCAAATCGAGTTTTGGATGAATAAAATTTCAAGATTTAAAGTATAATACTTATTAAAAAATTAGTGTTTTTAGTGAAAGAAATTGTGCAACTTGAGGCACAAATTTCTTTATATGTCATTTGTTTGTTGATAAAAGTAATTGTGCAAATGTGTTCTACTTGGCAAGAATATCGAAATGATATATTTATTTGTCCAAATCAAGTTTTGGATGAATAAAATATCAAAGCTTAAAGTATGATGTTAAAAGTGAGTCATTAGAAGTAATATCTCACATTGAAAAGTTTTATCCCACATTGGTTAGAAATAATGTTAGTTGTAAAAGTTTTTAAATATAAATATTCTACTATTGTCTATTGACAATAGAAGAAGTTATATATACTAATACTAATACTCCTTATCATATTGATTATGATTATTATTATGTATTATTATTAGCTAATGGCTAGAAAACCAAAAGTTTTTAAAGCTTCCACATGGATGCTTTAGAATAAAGATTTATCTAAAGGTGGTGAGGTGGCACAACCATAGGTCCCACTACCAAATCATCCCTTTTATTCACACAACTTTTTTATTTTTATATTTATATTTTGTAAATAAATTAATTAATACGTATATTAATTTATAAATAAATTAATTCGTTTATAATTTTTATTAATAT
Source organism: Codonopsis lanceolata (assembly GCA_013146195.2). Lineage (NCBI taxonomy): Eukaryota > Viridiplantae > Streptophyta > Magnoliopsida > Asterales > Campanulaceae > Codonopsis > Codonopsis lanceolata. Next base: position 150,396,206 of record CM028378.1, on the reverse strand, counting down.
ATTGCATATTTGAATATGCAATATAAATAAATTAATCTGTTTATAAGACAATGTTTGTAGTTTGAAGATTACAAATACTAGTCCTCTATTTATAGAACATTAGTTTACAATAGCTACTTCATAATGGCTAGTTTACAACGGCTACATTACAAATAAATTCGAAAGTTATATAATTAAAATTGCATAAAAACATGAATAATTAAAATGATATAAAATCAACAAATTACATAAAAACGTAAATAATTAAAATTACATAAAGCCAACAAATTACATAAAAACATGAATAGTTAAAAATACATAAAACAACACAAATTTAAACTGAATTTGATACCCCAAATTACGCCACTTCTCCTTTAGGATATCACATGCACGTTCATGTATGACACGCGTTTGTGGATTCATTCCACTTGTATCTTGTGTAAGATATTTTATATCTTCAACGAACAATTAGTGCATCTGATTTTCTGCTTTAGCTGATGCTCTAATCTTCTTAGTTTTCGATTCAATTTTCTTAATTTCATTATAATCATCCATTTTCTTTGCAATATCCGTATGATGTAACTCTAAGTCTTCTTTTTAAAAAGTTAAGAATTTGTCTTTCCCCTTCCTTTTGGCAGCCTTTTGTCCAATTGGACAAGTGTGAGCATCGATTTCCTCAACATCCACACTTGTATTAGAATGTTCCTCGGACCCGATGTCCTAGCCTTCTTGTCAACGTGATGAATATCTCCTTGTGGTAAAAGAATTGTAGTGTCTTTCATAATTTGCCACACATGTTCAAATTGAAATGTACCTTTATTTTCATCTCGATATTACCTGTATGAATTGGACAGTAAATCTGCATCGCTCCAACCGCTTCGATGAGCGACCAATAGTTTATTGTAGATTGTATTGAAGTGATTCACTTGCTTCTGAATTCTATTTAGCCGACGTGATCTCACCTGGGATACCTCTTTTGCCATTGAATTGCTTGGACGATGTTCGTTGTAATAATCTGTTATACAATTCCAATAAGATGCGCTCTTTTGGTTGTTACCCACTACTGCATCTAGGCCAACAATACACACTGCAGTTATAAGGACAATGTCTTCTTCGACTAACCAATGTGAACGGGTTGACTTACCTTTATCTGGTTTCTTGAGATCAATTGTTTCTAAATCGATTTGCGTCTCTGGAACGAATGATGGCGTTGCTGGATCCTTTTATGAGAACATTATTTCTAAACTTACTCTTCTTGATTCATTTGACGACATGCTATATGGAGAAAATGCACGAGGATAGCCTTGCATGTAATATTTGTTTCCCATATCTTGCCAATATTCATTGGGAGACATGAAATTGGGAGGACGAGAAATGTTACTCAAAAAGTTCCCAATAGTTGGAGAAGCTTTAAAATTTTGGAAATTGTGTGCATCTTGAAAATGTTGAAAATTTGGATGGTTTGGAAAATTTGGTGGGTATTGAGGGATTGATGAAAACTGAGAAAATTGAACATTCTCATGAATACAAGAATTTTAGGAATTTTGATTTTCTTCAACATTTGAAGAATTCAATAAATTCTTAAAATAATTACCATGAATTTCATCCATTTGGGAAAAATATCAGAAGAAGTGAAGATTTGATAAGATAGAAAAAATAAAATTGTAGATAGAATTAAGAGTAAATTTTTAAAAGAAAGAATGGAGAAAAATGAGAGAAAATGAGTACTATTTATAGGAGAGATTTCAGGACAATAATATTTTAATGATCAACTTTTAAAAAAAACACAAAGGCACAAAACGGTAACAATTCAAAAATAAAAATAAATAAATAAATAAAAACACCAAGCAAACGGTAACAATTCAAAAATCAAAAAAAATAAAATAAAGAAAAGTGGCAGACACAGTGACCCACCGTCAGAGAGCTTCTCACGCCCTCTACTCGTGCGTGTGCCTCACACGCTCCAACCAAGCTTGCGGTGTCGTCCACTCTCTCCCACGCGGCTCTCTATCTCTTTCTTCCCTTCTTCGATTAATAATTCATCCTCTGCAAGATTTTGAGAAGGAAATTCTTCTTCGAAAATTCATCCCATTGGTTACCAATTCTTATAATAAATAAGAATTGGCTTAAGAACAATGAATGGAGATGCTCTAAACCGGTTAATATTCTTAAACTTTTTCAAATCTTCAAATGGCGGTGATTTGGCACTCCACTATGGCCATAAACCTTTTGAAGTTTTTGTTAAACTTTATGAGCATCACCATTAGAGATACTCTTATAATCATTTTTTTTTCTTATAGACATTATTTAACTATTTGATAAAATAAATCTCTTTTTGTCGATGATAGTTGAATAAAGGGAAATAGATCTATAACTATGGGCCAATCTACATCTACTCATATAATATTCAGAACTATAACTATGTAGCAAATTGCCCCATATTTTAGCTTTCCTTAACATTTACTGTTAAATGAGTTTGAAAAACTTATTTTACCCATTCAGTAAATTAATTGATGTGAACAACTTAAACAAGAAGATCTTTTGGGCCTCCCTTCTTTTTAAATATATTTGTATTGGACAACATCCATTTTATTATAGGAAAAAAAAGAATGGAAAGTTAAACACATGATTTGTATTTAAAAAATTTACCACCAATATTATGCCATAAGTTGTATATGCATCATGTGTGATACATGAGATAATCAAAGTGAAGCCTATCTTTTTCACGGTACGGTAAATCTTAGGAAATTGTAAAGTTATATTATAAACTAAAACTCACATTAGGTTTCGTTAATATTTGTGGTAAAATTATCAGATGCAAATCACGTGTTTAACTTCTCATTCCTTTTTTTAATATTTAATAAAATGGATGTTTTTAATACATATTTTGGAAATGTTGGGTGGCCTATATGAATATTTTTTAAAAATAGGATGGCTTGAAAGTGTTTTTTTTGCACCATAGTTGTTCACACCAATTAGTTTACTGAAGGGGTAAAATAATGGAGTTTAAACCCACTTAACAACAAAGATTAACAAATGTGCAAAAATGGGGCAATTTGTTGACGTGATTATAGTTCAAAGGTTAACCGAATAATTTACGAGTAGGACAACATATATGAATATTTTAAAAGCATATGGTTGCTCGAAAGACCTATTTTCCTTTGAATAGAAAGAAGTTAACTTTTGAGCTTTTTATTAGTATAAAAGCAACATTGAGACTTTTTGTATATAAGAATTATTTTTGAGATTTTTTGGATATAAAAAATATTTTAACAAGACTTTATAATAATTTTCACCAAAAGTTATGATGCAAATGTTGGTGTGTTCAAGTTGAATGGTGGAATCAAACATCTACTACTTTTGTTTACTTTTTTTTGTATGTTCTAATTTATAGCACGCATGCTCTTACTTGTGAATCGTGATAATAGCAAATCTGTTAAAACATAAGGTATGTATATGTAATAACTAAACAAGAAGATGAGTTTAGTGAACATATTGCAGAATGACAATAATTACTATGAAATCACATATGAAAGGGATGGTGACAAAAACAACCATCAAACTTTGGTTATAGTTTCCAATATATCATTCAACGACTTTAATATTGTACACATAAGGAAAAAAATAGCCACATGGAGTTTAATGTTGTACATAAAGTTTGATCATAGCTTTTGCCAACAATATAAAATAGGGTGACAATCAGCCATTAATTTTCAACCGGAAAAGAACATGATTTTTGTTTTTAACCACTCAAGGATATTTTTAAGGCAAAGGAACGAGTGTACTCTTAATGAAATTTAATGAGGCACGCACTGCATTGCAATTCCAAGTTAATGAGTTTGTACATTGGAAATCAAAATTGTGCATCGGGATTTACTAATTTCAAATTGTGTCTCGTAAATCGAAAATTGTGCATCATAATTTTCTGCTTGGGTAATCCAGTTTTTGCATTGGAAATCAAAATTATGCATAGGGATTTACTAATTCCAAATTGTACATCGCGAACCCAAAATTGTGCATCATGATTTTTTCTATGGGTAATCCAGTTTGTGCATAATAAATCAAAAGTATGCATTAGGATTTACTAATTCCAAATTGTGCATCGTAAATCCAAAAATTGTTCATTGGGATTTTATGTTTGGGTAATCCAGTTTGTGCATCGAAAGTCAAAATTATATATCGAGATCGAGCCCAGACCAAATGATGCATCATAATTTAAAATTGATGCATAGTGATTGAAAAAGGTGTCCAACAACATATAAGTTTATATTCGAATATTTCATCAAACAGTTTACATATATAACGACACACACAAGGTGAATCTATTTAATTTGAATTACATATGCAAACACAATGAAGACAAAGAAGAAAAAGAGAATTGAAATGAACATCCCAATTGTATTATGCTGCAGTATAGCACACTAATTAGCTAATGCCAAGACAACAACGTCAAGCAAAAATTCATAAGTTATAAGCACCACCAAACACTACACTAATTTTTTACCATCAATCTAGATAATAAAACAATCTTCGATGTATTGTTAAAACTGAAGATCGATAAAAGAAGAGGAAAAAGAGTGAGAAGTTAGGGTGGTGAATTAGTCGAATCCAAGGTGAAACACACAAGTGTTCTTCACCGCCCGACCTCCCCACTTTGTTCTTCTTCGTCTCTGCGAATTTCAGTCGTAATTTCTCTATGATGTGTAATTCTAGGGCTCCGATCAATTCAATAAAATTACTCATATTCAACAGAATAAGTTAATAACATAGCAGAAATGGGGAGGAGAGAGATGAGTTTGTTGCGATGAGAAGAGACAGTGTCTTCAACGGACAGACACATTAAAGGAAGAATTTTAACAAAGTAGACTTATGCGATTGAAAAAAAAATACTTAAGAGGTTAAATGCTTACGAAATTAGACCAGTGCACTTTAGCCTATAAAATAAGAGCAATATACTATTAGCTCACTATTGGAAACCCTTTACATCAATTGACCACGTATGTATGTACATCTCAAATTCAAATAATTTTTTTTACCAAACATGAATTTTTTAATTGGATTTCCAGTTCTAATTACAATGTTTCTTTAAACAAAGAGAGTGAACAATTGTGATCACTAGTACGATTGATAAGCTTATAATTTTCCTTTATTTTCATTATTTTCCGGAATTATATTGGTCATTTTGAGCTTTGGTTAATGATTAATTGCATTTGATAGCCAATTTTTATGTATTTTGTGCTTCATGTAGGTATCTCGGAGATATTCAAGGTTTTCAAGGTTCAATACATGCAAATCGAAGCAATTATGGAGTTTAAAGTTGAGTGTTGAATCATTCGGTCAAAGTTTGTTAAACCCGTTAAGTATTCCAAGGCAATAGAGACTTAATGGAAGGCTAACGAAGCTAACAGAGGACCTAAATGATAGGTCTAGAGGGGGAAGGAGCCTCGGCGCTCCTTCCAGAAGCAGAAAGGAGGTCGGCGCTATTAACGAAACTTTAATTAATGTGTTGTCGACCATCCAGCGCGCCACATCACCCTGCCTCCACTAAGCCTGACCCGCATCTAATCTACCGGATCTGGATCACCCATTCTTCCAGCCCATGCCCAGCCCCCTTTCTCTACCAGATTAGCTCTTAGAACTTAATTTTTCTCCCATAATTCCCCTCCTTGGTTGGACCATTACCCTAGCAATTTTTGGGAGGAAAAATCATCACAATTTCGGGAGAAAAGAAAAGAGAAGAGGAACAAGAGTAGAACATCACACAACCGCCATTTTTTCATTTCCTCCCTCTTGTTCTTCCATTGTTGTCTAAGGCAAAAGGCTAGGTATCCAAATTACTTCTCCCATTAAAAAATTATTGTACACTTTACTCTCTATTTTTATTTAATGACAATATTTTCTATTAAAGATTTGATTTACTTTCCTAGCATTATGAGCTAATTTGATTGCCTAGGGTTTTGATATAGATTGGCTTAGATATTGTGATATTAATTTGGGTATTGTTATTAATTTATATTCGCTAATTTTTTGGATATTATGTTGTGCTCTTATTGCTTGTATTGATTTGATCACCTATTACATGATTTTGGAAACTGCTTAGTGTATGAAAATGACTTGGTGACTTTAGAAAATACAACATAATTGTCTTTTAGTTGGGTTAGTCAACGTTACAAACTCTCCTTAAGATAGTCAATTGAGGTTTTGTATTTGGAAGCAATTAATAGCATAAATTCATACGTAGCGAAAGCCTGTGAATTTATGCTGTTAATTAGCACCTTTATACGAAGTGAAAGCCCTTAACGGTGATTTTTGAATCCCCAACTTCCAAAAAAATAGAATAGTTTTAATAGCAATCACTTATTAAATCACAACGGAAGAGCCAATTGAAAATCAAAACCCTAGATCTTATCTCATTGAAATCAATCCCATTTTAATATTGTTTTATTTAATTTCTTCCTTTAGCTTAATTAATTAGTTAATTCGCTTCAAATCGGTCGTCTAAATATATATAATCAAAATTGCAACGTGCTTGGTATTCATTAAAAATAACCAAATTGCTTCATCGTGGGTTCGACACTCTATTTTATCATTTTATTACTTGTTTGATCGGATAATCTTGCCCGTGTACGTTTTTCGCCCAACAACGGTCAAAAAGATTATAACCAGAACAATGTTTTTACCATTAACCACATACGAAATCAAAAGAAAATATAAACTAGTAAAACTTTTACGAGGTGGTCTCTGTAAGACGGTCTTACGGATCCTTATCCGTAAGAAGGAGCCACATTAGAAATTCGTGGGTCATAATAAATTAATAATATGCTACAAAAAACAACAAAATTGAGTTAGTTGAGTTAGTTCTGAGTGAACTGCTTAAGATTTCAAAGATACCACAGTTGGTCTTTGGTTTGAAACTCACTAGCACATTTTTTAAAGTTTTATTGCATGTGTCATTTTGGCATTATTTACATTTACGATCAATCAGAGTGTTACTTTTAGACTTGGCGTGTGTCACTTTGAGAACAAAAGTGTGTCACTTTTGGATAATTGTTGCCTTAGGTCTGATTAAGTTTTACTTAGTTACCTTAAATCAGCGTATCACTTTTAAACATAGAATGTGTCACTTTTAAGTTTTACGTGTGTCACTTTTGACAAAAAAAATCACTTTTCATCTTTAAATTTTTATTCATAAGTGTCACGTTTAGTGTGTCACTTTTATGTATTAATTGTGTCACTTTTAGGGATTAGGTGTGTCACTTTTGGTAAAATAACTCATTTTTATAACCATACAATTTGTATCAATAAGAATGTCATTTTTAGGCTTGGAGTGTGTTACTTTTAGAACTTAAGTGTGTCACTTTTGGGCTAGTGATTTTAACAACAATAACCAATTGAACACTACTGAAATATATCTTCTTATTCATAAAAATGTATATAATTCTAAGTGTCAATTGTTAAAAACACAAAACCATAACTTTTTCAAGTTAAAGTATATGTTTCTTACTCAAACTTACAAAATTTACTGAAAATATGTCTAAAATAACCGAGCATTAGAAGTCTTTGAACCAAATTCCTTGGCTTGATGAGAATTAGAAAAATCAGTAGTCTTTTTATTGCCCTTTTCAATACTTCCCTTAATTCTTTTTCTCCTTCCCTTTGAAACAGAGCGAGCAGGATCAATGCATGATATTGTGATATTAATCATTTACTATTAATCTTTTCTATTATTAATAATAGTGGAAATTTTATATAGAAAGACTTTTACTACATACATCATTTCTTAACTAATGTGGATAATATTATTATATTGATATTGAGTGAGTAATTTATACTAGTGACCCACTTCTAACAACATACTTTAAACTTCATGTCTCAAGTTGCACTATTTTTTTCAATAAAAATATTAATTTTTCAACAAGTATTATATTACTTTAAGCATTAATATCTTATTCATTCAAATTAAAAGTCGATTTGGACAAATAAATATATCATTTTGATGCTCTTACCGAGTAGAACACATTTGCACAATTACATTTGCTAACAAATAAATGACACGTAAAGAAATTTACGCATCAAGTTGCACAATTTCTTTCACTAACAACAATACTTTTTCACCAAGATACATCTATACTATAATTACCAATAAAAGTGATATAACAAACATTGGTTGAAAATTGATATTTGTTTTAAAAGTATTTAGATAAATGACTTTACTAAACTAACAAAAGAAGATATATGTTCACAATTATTAGAAGTTGATGTTGGCTTTAAAATTCATTAGGCAAAACCTTACCAATAAAATGATTTATTCTACATTGGTTACAAAGAATTATAAATTTTATTTTTTTAGATAAGTGACTTCAACTATTATGACCAATAGAAGATATACATTTCATATTGGCTTGAAAAATGACATTTCTTTAAAAAGTTTAAAAATAAAAGTTTAAAAATAAAAGATTTCTATTATTATTACAAATAAAAGAAATGTATCACATATTGGTTAAAAAATTATTTTAGTTTAAAAGTTTTTAGATAATTTTTTTTACTAACAATAGAAAAGATGTATCACACATTAGTGCTTATTTGGTGGAGTGTTTTGACCAAAACGCTGGTGAGCGTGCGAGGATGAGTTGTATTGTATTATATGTATTGTATTATATATTTAATAACTAAACAAGAAGAGGAGTTTAGAAACTTGTGATTTTTAAATAATATAGCAAGTTTGATGGTATAATGGACACCTAAATCAAAGTTAGATGGTTTTTTTTACCATTAACCACATATGAAATCAAAATAAAATATAAACTAGTAACACTTATACACAGTGATATTGTTGTGAGTTTGAAGGAATTATAACTAGAGGTAAAAGATAGTTTACAATGTTTAAAATTAAATTAATAGAAAGGAAGCATTTGAAAACATGGAAAGTATATTGATGGATTCATGAAAATGGTTCAGAATTTCAGATAGAAGAGTTCGGGCTATTTGCTTATGAATTTTATTACATATTTGACAAAAAGCCACCTCATTATGATATTACTTATTTACCCTCGATGATAATTGTGTGAACGGAATCTTCAATGATAATTGTCTGACCAAAATTACCCTCGATGATAATCGTCGGACCGAAAATATACTATATATAATCCTTAACCCTATGCCTAATTCCTATGCGCCGCTCTCAATTTATCTATCGTCTTGCTTTCCTCCTTAATCTTCAAGCTTAGGTGCTTGTTTCATCGATCCCTTTGAATCGCCGATCAGTGTACGTTTCTTTTCTCTATTTTTCCTTTTCAACTTCTTTTTTTTCCATTTCTGTGTACCGTTCATTGAATTTTAATTTCTATTTCTGCATGACTGTGAATATATTAAAATTGGTATAGTTGTCGAATTATGTGTATGTGTGTGTGAGTGTTTCATTCTATGATTATTAATTTAGTTAACTTTCCATAATAAACCTACTTCCTGAGGGATTGGTAATTGGAAGGTGGTATTTACGATCCCCTTCCCTTGATTAGTTCATAGTTTATTTAAGAATCGTGCATGTGGAAGTCTTGGACAAATCTTAAGAAAAAAAAAAAACAACAAAGACCAATTAATCAGATCTATCGCAGCCATTTTTAAGTAATTAATTAATAATTAATAGTACTATGTTGGAAATTGGAAATGGAAAATTCATTTTGCATGATAAATTTCAAGAAGATCGGGTGATTTATTGCAGTTTTTAGAGATATAATAAGGTCAAAATTAAAAAACAAACCACGTTTACTTGAAATAAGGTCAATTTCCCAAATTTACTTGGTTATCGATCACTTACATATTAGAAGAATCTAATAATTTCACGTTATATTTATTTAATTTATGATTTATTTTTGCAAATTCATATGAAAGATAAAGGGTCAATTATTTTATTTTCAATAATTTAAACGATTCTCGTGTTTAGTTGTACCAATTTCAAACCACCATTTATAAGAATTGATACTCTTTTTTATTTATTTATGTATACATCTTATATAATTAATACAAATGTTTAAATTAAGCTACTCTATCAGTTTCTAAATTATTGTCTTATTTGACTTTTTTTCTGAATCAAATGAATTATTTTTTAAATAAAATTTTAACGTGTATTTTTGTATTGATTTCAAAAATAATAAAATACGTAATTTGTAGTATTTAATAAGTACTATGAATTACGTAATTTATTATTTTTTAAAAAGAATATACACTAAATTTTCATTTGAAAAAAATAGTCTGTACATATGATTAAAAAAAGTCAAACAAGACTATATAAGTTAGGAATGGATGGAGTAAATTTCAAAATAATAACATAATGTCTATCTCTATTTACATAAATCTCCCATCAATTGCTTACTAAACAATAAACATCCAGTTAAAAGTTCTTGAAAAATCACACTAATGACCACCTTTAATATCATATATATCTCTTAATTGAATTGCTAAACAAATATATCTAACCTAATATGATGGTTAATCTCACACCATAATTTTTTTTATTTTTTCTAATCATGTTTAGCTTCTTCTTTCAGAGTAACAAACACTTGAAGATGTTCCGCGATATACTTGAAAAGGGATTCAATCACGAATTTTTCAATTCCGTGCCTAATGGCAGTCTATATAGACCAGGTAAATATAACATTAAGTATACATTTTTCAATTTTGTGCTGCATATTATCTTTCTATTAATAACAACTCTATGTTTCCCCACTACTAAATTGTAGGTATAATGCTATATCTCATTTACTTGTTATTGCTAAAATCTCATTTTAAAACAGTGCATTGAAACATTTTAAAAGAGAAAATACTGCATTTTAATCCGTGTTTTGACCAAAACGCTTCACCAAACAAGCTCTTAGCAAAGGATTGGAATGCTTCTTTGCAAATATAAATTAACTTGTGATACAAAATAGAGTGTGCTGAAATGACAAGCATCAACGAGCTTATCAGTCGAATTGAAGCATACAAGGAAAATCATGACAACGTACAAATTGATTTTCATTCAACAAATAAGTTAGAAAATTAATCATTCCTACATCATAAAGAAGGGATGAAATACTCACACTTTGTAAATATCTACTAATACATATAGATTGGTATCTATCTTTGAGGTAATATTAATAAGTCCAAGTGTAAGCATGCAGTTAGAGTGTCACACCACATAAAAATTGGCTAGACCATGAGTGCAAATTCAATTTCCCTTGTCCATTTTATTCATCCATCAAACAAGGTTTTAACCACAATATGGTTTTGATTACAAATGTAAAACAGACAAGGTTAGGCTGGCCCAAGTCTTTTTCCTTTGGACCTTTTTTGGCCGAATGTAAGGTCGGTTCGAACTACAAAGTACAAAGTAGAATATAAGTGAAATTACGGGTTGATCTACTTTTCAAAATTTTCATTTTAGTTTCGTGTTTTTTTTTCCAACCAGAAAATGATATTTTTGAGGATAAAATGACTACGATATCCATAATGAGCCTAAGGTATGTTACGGAAATGCATTGTGGTGCATTGATTTTTGTACCGCGATGAATCAATTAAAATGAAATCAATTTTAATAAAAAAAAATTCAATTTTTGCACTGCGATGAATCAAATTTGACACCGCGATACATAAATTTTAATTACCTAATCCAAATTACATCGCGATGCACCAACTTTTATGTACGCGATGAATTAATTTTGCATCGCAATATAAAATGATAATGAACCAGCCATGTCTTCCATCTTCTCCATCGTAAGCATTCTTCTTCCTCATCATCCTCTGCGTTCGTCCTACTAAAAAATCATTTAACTTAACACATGTCTATTACAGTTTCGTGTATAATAAATCAACATTTTTGCACCGTAATACAAAATGATAATGAATCAGACCATATCTTTCACCTTCTTCTTTTATTTCCTCCGTCGTAAGCCTTCTTGATCTTCCCCCTCCTCCTATGCTTTCGTCCTATTGAAAAATCATTCAACTCATCACAGATCCATTACAATTTCGTACATATGAAAAAAAAAACCGTTTACCTTTCAAATCAAACGTGTTTGCCCGAGCTATTGAAGGAGAGAATATTATTTTTTGAACAATATTTTAAAAATGACCTTTTTCGGTTGAAAAAAAGGACGGAAAACTAGAGGGATTATAAGTTTTGTAAAAAGGACCGGCCATAATTTCACCCTAGAATATATGAAGTCCTAGCCCACCTAAGCCCTGTGTAGGTTAGGACCTAGGGTCGAACATCCAAGATCAGCTTAGGGTTACATTGTTTTACTCCTTTTTCAATTTTCAGTCTTATATGTATGTATGTATATATATATATATATATATATATATATATATATATATATGTACAGACAAATGCACATAACACTGTTAAATAAGGTAGTTTCCTGTCTAAATCTACTTACTAAAAATAAAAAGTCATCTTTACCTAATATGAGTAGATTAATTCATTGGAAACACAAATCTTATTATTAGACTCTCATTTAGATCTAGATTAATTTACAAATTCCTTGTGAATGCCTTGGAATATGAGCTTGCCTTGAAATGTGAAATGACATACAAATTTATTATTGATCATACTATAAACTGCATTAGACACCAAAAAAATACCATTATTTTTTTTACTCCGGCTACGGATGAATTTACTCTTTATTTTTAGATTTTGGTTGGACCACATGTTGTGTTCTAAAAGCCGCTTGTGCAAAAACATTTATAATCCTTCGGTGGAAAAAAATTAATTTTTTAAAATGATTCTTTAATTATCATAAGTTTCATATCTAAAAAATGGATGTTTAGCATAATATAGATTAATATAGATTCCAAACTCATATTACTTCTTCTTTCCCTGTGCAAAAAGTTATTGAGTATATTTATTTATTTAATTCTATACATCAAACTAATTATATTTATACTACGATCATTTGCTTATTTTGTTAACAGTAATGTTTTTAAAATTTATATATTATTATTTAAATAATAAACATTTATTCAAGTATTACGCATGTAAAGAATACTAGAAACATAAATTTCTATTGGTTTCTATCATTCATAGGTAGAAGTATCTTGCCAATTGTTAAGTTAACACATCGTGATGATAGTTCAAATCATTATGTTATGGCCATTCCAAACACGGAAGTACTTTCAACATTACTTATCCTTAATTTATTTTTTTAATTATATTTTACCTTTCCGTTTTGTTTATGGATTGTTTAATTGAAAAATATATATGTCTGTGTGTTTAATGCACTAATATAAAACTAGTTACTCTCTTATTAAAGATGTGTTGTTCAAACTTTGAGAAAACGTAGGATGATTTAAAGAAGGATGTCAAGAAAAAAAGAGAAAAATAAATAATCATGCAACTCATCAAATATAATTGCACTTAAATAAGGATACATTAGTATTTTTATAAGTTTTTTTTGACCAATATCCAATTTTTATAATAATATGTTTTTGGGATGGAGGTAGTAAGCACAATTTAACCTTAACGACGTTATTTTGAGACAGGGAACTAAGTAATTTGATGAAACCGAGGCAACAACTATCGATCATTATTTCAGATTTTGTGGTCAGTTCGGTACTTGTGCTACCACCACCGATCTTCCATTCATATTCATATTGTGTCAACATAGTCTCAGTGATTCTCGCGACTACTCGCCCCAATCTTTTGTTTTGGTCAAACCTCCCCATTTCCAAACAAAATGATGTGCCCGACCCTAAAACTAGTCACAAGCCAACCACATGATTCCCTGCCTGCAAGTCACGAAGCCACATTACCGAAGCGAAATGAGATCCCTCAAAAGAAGAGCTTCGAAACTTCCAAC
>CM028378.1:150335307-150382292 GCA_013146195.2 Codonopsis lanceolata | reverse complement strand
ATTATAACAAGTTATCGTTTTTAAGTAGATATGAAATGAAGTGCTCTAATGGTCGGACCTACTGCGTATCCCTTAATAAAGGAAATCGGACGGGCGAGTTCGGGCAAAACCTAAAATATCATTACAGCGGTCGTGCCTCTGAGATAATTTGCCTACGTATCCTTAAACAAGGAATCGAGGCCAAGGCGTAGTTCACTCGGTAGGGATCAAATGATGCGGTGCAAGTGCGGCAATACTAAATGAGCAAGTGCGGAAAAGCTTTATCAAATGAGTGTTGCAAGGGTAAATAACGTCTTTGTGATGAGTCGCGTGTCATAGAAATAGGCTACTCGTATCCTTAGCCAGGAATCGGACAATCGTAGTTCACCATGAGGTTGTGCGGCATGAATTGTCTCCTCGGGAACTCGGCCTTCGTCGGAGGACAAGACCTTTCCTTATGAATCGGGGTTGCATGCCCTTAAAGAAAGTTTTCCACAAAAAAAAATGCATGGAATGTATTGCTTCCTCAGCTTCCTTCACTCAGGAGAAACCAAGACCTTTCCCTCGATAAGGGGTGCGTGCCCTTAAAGGAAAGTTTCAAACATCATACAAATGCAGCGCAAAAAAGGAAAATACCTTCCTTTTCTTACCCTTGTCGTGTCCATGAAGCAAATTCTCTTCTTGTTGCTTTCTTGCCTCTTCTTCTTTCACGTTGTTTCTTTTGCACTTTCTTGAGGATTTTCTTTTGTCCGTGTTCGACCCATTTGAAAATCTTTTCCCCGTCGCTATGTTTTTCGACTTTAGGCGGAAAATTTTTCTTGATCTTCTTTGCATTTTTCTTTCTTGCTCCCTAACCTTGGTTAGAAACTTCTTTTTCTTCTTGGCATCTCTTGGTACTGACTTAAAATCATCTTTTCTTTTTGCTTTCTTTCTTTGCTCCATTTTCTAGCTCCAGCCGAAAGTTTCTTCTTCTACCGCCGCATTTTCCTTTGTTGCATGCACTTAAAATTTTCCTTTTCTTTTCTTGTACATGCGTTTTCCCTCTCCCGATTTTTTTTTTATGTTTTTTCTCTTTTTTTCTTTTTTTTTCTTTTTTTATTCTGCATGCTCGCCATTTTTCTTTATTTGCATGCTTATTATCTGTTTATTCTCTCTTTTCTTCTTTTTTGTTTTTTTATATTCCTTTTTTTTCTTGTTTTTCAATATTCCTCTTGTTTTTATTTATTTATTCCTCTTTTTTTTTCAATATTCCTCTTTTTGTTTTTGATACGCTGGATATACTTCGACCGATCGGTAGATTTGGCAGCCCTGTTTGGCACTTTTGAAGCATTCGACTTTATTAATAATGCTTATGCATGCCCTATTTTTTCCTAAATGATGCAATTAAGTAATGATGCATGAAATTTATGCAATTTATTCTTACGATGCATGATTAAACTAGTGGTCACTATTTGACCCTACCATGCATGATTTATATTATAAATGCAAATTGGGCTATATGATGTGTGTTCTAGGCTAAAGCATATTTTGCATGCTATGTGTTCACGAAACAAACTTTTCGGAATACAATTCGATTTTTTTCTGAACACATTTTGGGCATATTCTCGGATAAGTATATATGGGACAAAACATATATATTTTATGCCCTAAAATTTATTTTTCATGCATGCTTATGCTGCAGGGACATAGTAAATGCCATAAGAATATTTATTTTCCTGATTGGTGGCATTTTATTTTTTTAGCGCACCCCTAATGCAGCTTATTGGATAATAAATGCAAATGCTGGATGCATGTACTACTTTATTTGATGCAAATGTGATGCCTAAAAATTACAGGATGCTTATTAACATAATGCATGGGCATTCTTTATTCTATCATGCATGCAATAATGCAAGATGTAGTACATATCTTTAAAATGCAAAACACACTTTTATGATGCCTAGAATGCAAAACGTTTATTTAAATGCAAAACAAAATATATATTTTTTGTTTTTTTATTTGTTTTTTTTTATTTTATTTTGTTTTTTGTTTTTTTTTGTTTTTGTTTGTTTTTGTTTTTTTTTTGTTTTTGTTTTCTTTGTTTTCTTTGTTTTTTTTTTTTTTTTGAAAACATGTACAAACATTTACAATGTAATATAATTTTATATGATGCAAAATAAATAAAAAATATGCAGACTCAAAACATACGCACAAAGAAAAGCTATATTGATATCTAATAGGTAATGGCACGCTGTATCTCCAAAACGGATTTTAAAGGAATATACCTTCGAGCTCAAACAAGCTTCTCTTTTTTTTTTTTTAATGATATGCGGGGAGGGGAAAAGGCAAATGCCTCCTCCTGTTCTTGGCCATATAATTGTTGCAGGGCTACATTTGGCATAAGGCTATTCTCATAACCCCCTGCGTTTTCTTCAATCGAGGCAGGCGGCAAGTGAATGATCGGAATCCAAGTCGCATTTGTTTGAACAATGGCAGTATGCGGACAATGAATAGGACGGGACACTTCGGTGCTTCTCATTCGATGAGATCGAGCCTTTTTCTCGTGCCTTGCGGAAAAGTATATGGGCCGCCGGCGGATGCCGCATTGATGGACCGCCTGGGGCTTAAGCTGCAAATGAAGGATAGTTTTGGGAGAAACAAAGGAGGTAGAGGCAATAATAGATATGTACATGCAATTAATGTATAATCTAAATTTCTTTAGCAATTATTCCTAAGTTGCACCTTAGGACCTGAAAATTTTATATTTTAGTGTTTTATTGCGAGCTTCCTGTCGTGGTTTTTCTTCTTTTTCTTTTGTCAGTCGAGCCCCCTTGCATGCTGATGACTGGAGGTAGGATGTCGAGGTTTCAAAGAGGTTAGAGGGCATTCCCTCCCCTTTTTTTCTCCTGATATATATATATATATATATATATATATATATATATATATATATATATATATATATATATATATATATTTTATTTTTGCTCTAATTTTCTCATGAGGTTAAATAGATATTTAACAGTAAAGACATTTGAATGGTAAGATATTTAGCGGATTTTTAGAAGTATGATATTGATCATCAATAAGTTTACCATTGTGTAAGGCTGAAAGAAAATGAGTGGTTTATGGAATAAAAAAATTAAAAAAAAAATTATGAAGTCCAGCACTAACTTTAACAATCAATTTATTTGAAAACAAATTAGTTTACCGTTGTGGTGAAATCCTGAACTGTATATTCAGATAAGAGTTTTTTTTTTTTTTTTACTTTTGATGTGGCAGCTGACGTGACACATAGAAAACAGTGAAAAATCTTTTGAAGGTTTATCAAGTAAAGTTGCCCAAAAAAACCTTTAAATATCATGACAGAGGTATGTTCATTTTCACTATCTGCAATTTGACACTACATTTTCCGGTCCTAGCATTTTTCAATCCTAATGGCATGACAGTGTAGCAGTAGGTTTCCCAGGGGGTGATGAATGAAGTTTTTTCCTGGTCCTCTGCTGCCATTTTGATTTGGTTGTAGCCCAACATGCCGTCTACAAAGGATCTTAGTTTGTGAGAAGCCACAACGTCTACCATAATATCAATGTTAGGCAGAGGGAATTCGTCTTTGGGCGATGCTTGTTGAGGTCGCGGAAGTCTATGCAGATCCGAACCTTTCCATTATGTTTCGGCACAGTTACTATGTTTGGCAGCCAAATTGGGTACTCAACTACTCGGATAAAATGACATGCAGTTGCTTCATGATCTCTTCTTTCATTTTAAGTGATCATTCTTGCGGAGTTTCTGCTTAACTGGCCTAGCATTTGAGTATGTCAGAATTCAGTGCTCTACGATCTCTGGATCCAACCCAGGCATGTCTTCATAAGACCATGTGAAGACATCTGTATACTCTCTGAGTAGACTGATCAATGTTGCCCTTTTTGACCCTTGCAGATAACTGCCAATTCTGACATCTCGATCTCACCGTTTCCCATTGATAATGCACAAATCTTCTTCGATCGCCGATCGGTGTTTTTCTCGTTGCTTGAATGACTTTGCGAGCTCGATTAGGTATTCTTTATCTTTTGGGTTAATTTTGTTAAATGACTCATTATTTATGTTAGTTAATTCGTCTTTTAACGTAGGTGCAACCAAGGAATACGCGAAGATATCAAGACTTCCATTATTATTTTCAGGGTTTACAGGGTTAGTTACATTATTGAGGTCCTCAATTTCAAAGAAAGGGCCGGTAGGTGACCAGTCCGTACGGCAAAAAGAAACAGGTGAAAGGGTGTATCCGAAACGGTCTACCAAGTCTGATGTTGTCAGGAGCGGTCCAGCCGTTGTGTACCAATTCTGTAAGGGATTATCAGCAACGGACTCAAATTCTGCCAGGAGCTTTTCATAGCTAGTCCCTCCATCAATCATACCCAGGAAACTATCTCACATAAAGTCATCATCGAATAAAGCCAGGTATGAGTGCCCCGTTTTTAGACCGATTCCCCCGCTACCAAGACAGTGGGTGGCTTCAAAACCTTTAAGGCACGTGGAATACGTCTGACCTCAATTGTGGACTCAAAATGTGATAAACAGAGTCGTCATCTTTATTTTAAGAAAAAACAAAGAAAAACCAAATGTAACCAGATTTGCAAAAGGGTTCGGAGGCTAAGTTACGAGGTGGGAAGGTGTTAGGCACCCAACTCGCCCTTTCGGTCTCAAAATAGTTTTTTGGCTAAAATATGTTTTTTTATATTTATTTAACATATTGAAATAAAACATTAATATATATATATATATATATATATATATATATATATATATATATATATATATATATATATATATATATATATATATATATATTTATTTATTTATTTATTTATCTATATTATTACAAACTTGCAACAGCCTCCTTCCTGGAGTTACAAATACATTTATAAAATTTTGACCATAATAATGGCTCTTTTTAGTGCTATTTTCCTATAAAAATTCGGGCAGCATAACTGCTTATTTTTCCTACATCTGGCTAATCTAAATAGCACTAAAAAGAGCATTTTTGACACTTCAAACCAAATTATAACATAAAACCTAACTGGTTTATCAATAAACCAATTGATAAACTAGTTCAATAAACCAATTTCTTAAACTAGTTTCATAAACCAATCTGTGAACATGGTTTATCAATAAACCAGCTGATAACCCATGTGCATTTTCAAAGGAAAAAACCATTTTTGACACTTCAAACCAAATTATAACATAAAACCTACCTGGTTTATCAATGGTTTATCAATAAACCAGTTTCTTAAACCAATATGTGAATAGTGTAAACCACTTAATCGACCATTGGTCGACCCGTCGATTACACTTGTCGACTAAGATGGTAATATGCAGATATATCCCAGTTTCATAAACCAGTTAAATGTGAACATGGTTTATCAACTGGTTTATCATAAACCAGTTGATAAACCATGATGCATTTTCAAATGAAAAACCATTTTTGACTTGGGAAACTGAATTACAACATAAACAGACCTGGTTTATCAATAAACCATTTGATACACTAGTTGATAAACCAGTTTCTATCAACATGATTTATCAAAAAAACCTGTCAAACCACACACATAAACCAAAACCAACATAAACCAATTGAATAGACCAACATAATAGGAAATGATTGTGTTTGCAATTACAACATAACATACTTTGTACCAATATTTAAGTACCAATTACAACAATATAGCATAGTCTCTACTAATACCAAAGTATACAACTGAATGATTAGGTAAAACAGGTTTAGGATCAAGGTTTCAGCGCAGGCGTAATGTAGGGAGAAGAGATATGTGCAGATGCTTTTTTCTCCCTCTTTCTCTTTGATTCCAAAATATTGTCAGCCTCAATACCAAGGAGACATTTCCTTTTCCTACCCTTAACCGTAACCTCATCTATTTTTCCCTGCTTATCCCCTGCATCTTCACATGCTTCAAATGCAAATACTTCTTCCAAAAGATCATCCAAATCTTCCAACATCCCTTTCACATTTTCACTTTTTTTTCTGCTCTTCTTCCTTTGGAAGACACTTTCACTCTTAATCGCAATAGTAGTAGAGATGTGATTGGTGGTAGGGGGAGTAGTAGAGATGGTGGGAGTGGTGGTGGAAGGGAGAGTTGTGGAGATGGGAGTGGTGGTAGGGGGTCGTAGAGATGGTGGGAGTGGTGGTGGTAGGTAGAGTAGTGGAGATGGGAGTGATGGTAGGAGGAGTAGTAGAGACGATGGGAATCGTGGTTGTAGGGAGAGTAGTGAAAATAGGAGTGGTGGTAGGGGCAGTAGTAGAGATGGTGGGAGTGGTGGTAGGGGCAATAGTAGTGGAGATGAGAGTGGTGGTAGGGGAAGTAGTAGAGATGGTGGAAGTGGTGGTGGTAGGTAGAGTAGTGGAGATAGGAGTGGTGGTAGGGGGAGTAGTGGAGATGATGGGAGTGGTGGTTATAGGGAGAGTAGTGGAGATGTGAGTGGTGGTAGGGGGAGTAGTAGAGATGGTGGGAATGGTGGTGGTGGTAGGGGCAGTAGTAGTGGAGATGAGAGTGGTCGTAGGGGAAGTAGTAAAGATGGTGGGAGTGGCATTTGAGATTCTGGAAAAGGCAGCAAAACTTGGAAAAGTAGAAGAAGAGTAACAGGTGGGTGTCCATGTCAAGCTGGGGGGTGATGCTTGTTCTCGAGCAGGACCTAAACGTGTTTTTAGATCATCCTGTCAATTCAAGTAGGTAAGCAAGTTTAGGTAAGTATAAACTAATTAATATCACAACAAATTACTCAAAATCAAAAGGTCAAATACTTTACCACTTCAGTCCTAAGATGGTCAATCTTTTGGTCCATATATATAGTCCATCTTCTGCAATAAATCAAAAATTACACTGAGATGAGGAGTGCTGGTGTTGCTGATGCTAGTGCTAGTCACAACGGGAGAGGGAGAGGGAGAGGGATGTTGTCGGGAGGGGATGCATGGTGGGGACCGATGGCCTTCATCTTCAACATGTTCAGCCTCAACA
Source organism: Codonopsis lanceolata (assembly GCA_013146195.2). Taxonomy (NCBI): domain Eukaryota; kingdom Viridiplantae; phylum Streptophyta; class Magnoliopsida; order Asterales; family Campanulaceae; genus Codonopsis; species Codonopsis lanceolata. Next base: position 150,375,306 of record CM028378.1, on the reverse strand, counting down.
TGGAAGGATGTGCTCCAATCAGCGCCAAACAGACGCTCATACTCAACAACATAGCGCTTTTGTTTTTCGGCTTCGGTGGGGATTAGTGGAACAAGTACTTCATCCTGTCAATTTAGCAAAATACTAACTTGATTAATAAATAAACTATATTGGGCACTTTACTATTTATAAAATAATATAGTTTGGATTAAATAACACAACAACTTTATTAATCAAACTCTACATTTACCCTTGGGTTATCCAATATCTCCATGATTTCCTCATAGGTTGGATTTTGGCATGACTTCCAATCGCACATTGTAGGTATTTTGGGCACTTCATTGTTGATTTTTGATAGCCCATATTGTTCTTTAAATCCAGGAAAACCCTGGAACAACTCAAATACCCAAACCTGTATTTTCAAAATGTTACATATTAGAAGCATATCAAATTGAAAAAAATCATCTAACCATTCAATATAAAAATCAGCTACAAATGGTTACCTGTAATGCCAACGGAAAGTCGTTGCATATAGAAGTCTTAGCACCATAACTAGCCATCTTCATCACTTAATTGAGCAGGTGGGTATAGGACTTTGTTCCCCATGGATATTTATTGAACAAATCCAAGTTCTCAACTATACTTAAAACACCCTTATCAATACAAGTATTAGATGATGCACCCCTCAGCACATACTCCAAAACAAGTGCAAGACCAATCTTCAGCTTATCATCCATGTCAATTACCTCTCTAAATATTTGCCTTAACTCCTCAGGCTTCAATGTTTTTCCTCTCAGTCCAGGAATATATTTCTCTACTAGTTCCTTGGTAGTAGGGATATCAGGGACATAATCTTCCAATAATCCCGGTTTTAAACTTGTGATTAAGGTGTAGTCCGAAAAATAAAATCTAACTTTTTTACCACCTATACAAAACCATATTTCATTTTTATTGTTTCTAGGTGACTCAATCCTAAAAAGTGCCAAAACATGAATCAGCACATTGCTCTTATTAATATTTTTTCTCATCCTATACAATTTACCAAAAGCTGATTTCCTGAATATGGTTTTGTGTGCACGATCTAATGTTTTATATACCTCATCTAATATTAACAAATTGCATCTTGTAGTAACCTTGAATTTGTACCGGTCATCCCGTGAAACAATATATGCCATCTGTAATAGAAATATAAATTAAATATTAAAAAAATGAACTATAATATACGACTATTAAAACAATGTTTACTTCCATGGTTGATTTAAGTGATCATATAAAATTACACATGGTTGATTCATATATCAGGTTATAAAACACATGGTTTTCTAACCTTAAACAAAAACCCAAGTACATGGTTTACTGACATGGTTTATTAATGAACCAGATGCATTCAAGAGAAAATAAAATCTTTTTTGTCTTAACAAACCAACTACATGGCAAACTGATAAACAGAAACATAAACCTGAACATAGCAATAAAATTCAATTTTGGACAAGTGTTCATGTTTATTTCAATTGATCATATGAAATTACATATGGTTTACTGACATGATTTATTGATAAACCAGATGCATTAAAGAGAAAATAAAATCATTTTTGCCTTAACAGACCAACTACATGGCAAACTGATAAACAGAAATAAGAACATGAACATAGCAATACAATTCAATATAAACAAGTATTCATGTTTATTTCAAGTCGTCATGTTCATTTCAAATGTTTTAAAAGTTGGGGTCGTAAAAAATGATCGACCGTAACTACAACACTAAAACCCTAAGTGAAAAAGTAATGTGAGGTTTACCTGGTTCTGAATTGATGATCACCAACGACTTAGGGTTTCGAATAATTGAGAGCTCCTGAGCTATTAATCGAAATCAAATGGTTTATCAATGGTCGTCGTTGAGAGGGTCTAGGTCGACAAGGCCCTGTTTTTTTTTTATTATTATTAAAATTCTAGATTTTTATAAATGGGAAAATAAGGAAAACAAGCTAAAGGGGGACAACCAACCTTACCCTTAAAAGGGGGGACAAAGGAGCCTTACCTTGGAGAAAGAAACAGAAAAAAAAAACTGACAAAAGAAATTAAACCTAGATAAAACAAAGAAAGAAATCTAATAATTACGATAACGACTCTTCGTACGACGCTTCGACTTTCTGAGACTTGGGGTGTCAAGATCAAGAGCTTCCTCTTCGATAGTTTGCAGAACGACAAATTTATTAGGGGAGACAATGTTCATAGGATGACAGGGTTGAGGAGGTGAATTGTTCTGCATAGTGGCTTGGGTATTTATACAAGGACTGAAAGGGAGGGAGTTGGGGCTCAGGTTGGAAGAAAGATTTTTATGACTATGAGATGGAGATGTTTGAATTGGGGACCGGTTATTTTCTGTGAGGTCAATTTGAACAGCATTCGATGAAGAAGGTTGCACTTGTGATGGGCTACATGCTGTTTGGGATGGACACACAGGGGCTGGGCTGCGAGAGGTGCTGCTAGAGGGAACATCCATGGCCGGCACCTGAACTTGGGGATTAGGAACTGGGATGGTCGAGCCGTGGGGAGCTTCGAGCGCTTTGATGGGCGTTGTTGCTTTGCTGGCCGATTGATCATAACCTCGTGATAACTCGGATCGGATGAGTATTGGCCACCTGGTACGAGGGAGATGTCGTAGGGTCTGCTTTGGATGGCTGCGTAATACTGGCATTAGCTTGGACAGAAGGGTTGGTTTCTTGAGGATCAATTAAAACAAGATCTTTGTGTATGGAAGTTGTTGCTGTGGCGGATTGTTTAACATTAGGAGGAGAATATGTCGGCTTTTTTGCAGTCCCTGAATCATGGACTTCAACTTTATCCTTATTGGATAATTTGCATGAGTTTGCTTCATGTCCCTGACGAAGGCAGCACGAGCAATAAAGAGGGAGTCGTTCTGGTTCAATAGGCTGCCAAAAACTGTTAAAAGGGCCACAATCAATCCATAGTCTGCTAGGAATGTCTTTGGTCAGATCAACCTCGATACAAATCCTAGCAACACTAGGCCGGGTAAGATTAGCAGTTGGAGAGTCAATAATTAAAGGAGTGCCGATCATATTGGCTATGGAAAAGAGAGTATTCTTATTGAAAAGAAAAATAGGAAGGTTAGGAAGCGCAAACCACACTGGAACGATAGGGCTTTCAACCGCCGGCCGGAATGAAGGAGTCTACTTGAAAACTCTCATGGGGAAGGAACCAATGATCCTTGATCCAAAGCCTTTGGAAATCAGCTTCATGATGGGATTGGATAAGAACATGTTTTGAATCCAGGTGACCCAAAATAACATCTGCCTTGAGGCCAAACGTGAGGAAAGCTTTCCTCATAAATTCCATAGTTGGGCGTCCATGGGAGAATTTTCCAACAAGCGAGAGTTTAAACGGTTGTGACAAAGTAGATATTATTTCAGGGGAAAGGCGTAAGGCAGGCTCACCCTTATGCGTGGAAGGAGGAATGACGGGCAGCTTAGGGAGGGACGCAGGGGCTGAAGCAGCGACAATAGAGGCGAACGATTTCATCGCAGATGGAGAGGGAGGTTCCATAGAATGGACCTCGGCTGAAGCTACGGCCGAAGTCATAGCCATGGCAGGCCGGCAACAAAGACCTAGGAGACAGATGAGAGCATTTTTCTAGAGAGAGAATTTTTTCTTAAACCCTAGCCCAACAAGGCCCTGTTATACCACAATGAAATGAAGTAAGTGTCTTTTCACTTTCACTCGTGTTGTATATGTATTTTTTTTCTCAGCCAGTATATATCGTGGTCGTCAAGTGGTTTATCTAATAAACCAGTGTATATGTAATTAAAAAATATTATTGGTCAAAATTTATTCATGATCAACTAATCGACCACTTGGCGGTCATTTGATTTGTCAAATGTCATATATGTATAACAACCGGGTCAATTGGTCATATTTAACCAATTCCCATATATGTTTTGGTCCATATAGCACCACCCGGCCCATCCCCGTAAAAATTGAGAAGAGGGGTTTTGTTTAAAATGAAGGCAAAACACACAAACGGGCCACCCAACTTTGGACCATATTGCAATTCGGCCACCTAAACTTTGGTTCATCTATTTTGGCCACCCTACTTTCATTCTGTTGCAAGCGAGCCCATTTTTTGGATGACGTTAGCCCAAGACGTTAAATTTTAATAAAATTCCTTTTTTGCCCTTTTTTGCCCAGTAATGGAAGGTATCCCCTCTACAAACCCAGCCGCCGCCTTCACAGCCGGCCCTGTTCATGCCCCTTCATCTTCTCCGGCAATTCTCACAGTCAATGTTCATTAACGGATCTGATCTCTGCGACCTCAAGAACACCCCAGCTCGAAATAAAGATTCCGAAATACACATAATCAACACAGATCCAACACGTATATTGACTCCAAAAATTCAATAATTCAAAAACCGATATCCTGTTGAATTCAAAGAAAAGAGTTAACACTTAAAAATGTCAAACCTTTGCTTTACAAGAAAGAATTACCCATCCGCCAACGAGTTAACACTAATCAACGAAAAACCTCTTCGGCGTAGAATTGGAGCTAGCATTCGCCGGAGCGGCTGGGAGATGTTGATTCGCCGGAGAAGAAGAATGAAGCCTAGATTTCGGGGCGGGGAAGCCGGATCTGTAGATGGCGGTGATACGAGATGCACGATCGCTTGGGTTTTGGGCCGACCATGGATGTGGTAATTCATCGGTGAAGACGAAGATGGGTGAAGGAAGAAGACGGGATGACGGTTGGCGTGAGAAGAGCACGGCCGGATCTGTTTGAACAGAAGCATAGATGAAGGAACTGCTGGGTTTATATAGGGGCCAGACCAAACCTATCATTGGGAAGGATGGATGGCGGGAGGATAGAGCTGTGGATTCACCGGTGGGTGTTGATGGAGAAAGACTGGATGGAGGTGAGGATGGATTGGAGGTGGTGGCTGAATGTGGATGAAGGGGGTGGACGCCCTTGACAATTGATCAAGAAGGGGTGAGATTTTCAGGAGAAGAAGGGGAGAAGATACGGGGCTTGCTCGATTTGAAGCGGAGGGTTGATTCGCCGGAGAAGGAGGGCAAGGAGATTGGGGAAAGGGCGGCGTCGGCGAGGTGTGGAAGCTTTGTTGGTGATCGCCGGATCTGCAATTGAAGATGTTACGATCGTGTGTGTGAGAGAGAAAGAGAGATGAAGATGAACTGTTTAACATTGTTTTTCCCATTTTACCCCTAAAGTTAACGTCCTGGGCTAACGGGCGTTAGAAAATGGGCTCGCTTGCAACATAATGAAAGTAGGGTGGCCAAAATAGATGAACCAAAGTTTCGGTGGCCGAATTGCAATATGGTCCAAAGTTGGGTGGCCGTTTGTGTGTTTTGCCTAAAATGAATGGAGGATAAAATTGTAATCTGCCGTATTCAGTTCAGTAGAAGTGTCAAGTATGCTACTATTTGACAGACATCCCGGCTGCAGCATATTTAAACCGAAAAATCTAATCCGTTCGTTTTCAAGGTAAATTCCCACCAGTTTCCCGGCAACATATCCAGCGGCATGAACGCGACCACCCTTTTCCTCCTCCCATCGTCACTTCTCTCTCCAAAGCTCCCCACCTTATTCACAACTACGTCATCACACCTTATCCCCACCACCCTCTCCTTCTCCTCCTCAATCAGGCACAAGCCCAAACACTTGCCAACTCCCAGGTTCGACTTCAGAGTGTGGGCCAACGATGACGACGGCGACAGCGGGGGACCGGACGAATACGACACGGACGAAAACGACGACGAGGTGGAGGAGGTTGACAATAAGAAGGACTACGACGTCGAGTACGACACGCTCGCCTTGACAACCGCGTTGCGCGCCGACGATGAAATTGCCATGATTCACTCCAAGAGCTTCATGTCGACTCAGGGTTGGGATTCCGAGATGATTGTTGACTATCGAATTAACGAGGATGAGTTCCATAAGATTAAGCTCCTCGATTGCGATTTCTTCATTCGTAAACCTCCTGACCCTGACAACGACGTCTTCGATTTTAGAGAGGTTATTTCTCTCTCTCTCTCTCTCTATCTCTCTCACACACACACATACCCACACCCACACAGAGTAATGTTGCTTTGGGAAATTTGATGAAATTTTATCAGCATTGATGAATTAGAAGTTTGATTGTTAGTGGGAACTGTGAATGCAATTCTCACTCAGTTCAGTTTTTCTCATTTTTATTGTTTTGAAGTGGATATAAATTGCTTGAAGTTTTCATGACGGAAACATTTCGTACTGCCGCTGTCCCTAAATTAAAGTGTTGGTTTGGCCTTTTGAAGGTGAATTTGACCATTTTTATTTGAAGTTTTGATTTGACTTTGTCAAATATTTTCAAATCTTTAAATTGTTTGGTTCATTGATTGGTTTTGTGTAGTTATAAACAAAATGGAAGTATGTTAACTATGGATTAAAATAATGGTCAACATTGTGAAAAGTCAAACTCAGACTTTTTTTAAGGGGCAGAGGGTTTATATTGTTGTAAGTGAGTTCTCACACAACCACAACACTCCAGTTATGATTGAGCTTCATGAAGGCTTTTTAAGCTTAAGGTTTTGTTTCTCTCCTGTTTTGTTGCTGTGCAGATGTATGTTACTCCTCCAGATACAGATATTTACTCAATTCCAAGGGTTCTTGCACCAATGCCTCAAAAGGTACATCATTAACTCTGCATACTAACGTTAAGGAGGGATGTAGGTGCTAGTCTCTCTCAGTTGCTAACGTGTGTTACTAATGTATTCTTGTTTATGATAAGTAAACTTCTGTTTCTCCTTCAGTTCAAGTGTGTTGTATTCATTAACTTAATGATGGTGTAGTGTATTTCCTTATATTGCAGTACATTCGATGTGCAAAGAGTGATTATGGCTGGTACCACGTTACGGAGCCTCCCATTGATGCACCTAGAGATCCTATGTATAAATCAGAGTGGGAGGTCTCGAAGGTATTTGTTTATTGCTGCATTTTTCTTCTTTCATCTGTTCATTATTGTACTACATCTTGTTTTAGTTCAGTTTCAGTAACTTGGGAGTGTGACTAGTTTGAGTTAGATTAGGTTTTTATTGGTGTTGTTTTGGGTTTGAGTTTTGGCGTTTGATGTTATGGTTGTTAATTGTTGTTTAATTATATCATATTTCCAATTAAGGTTGATCAATAAAGAGAGAGAAAAAAAAAAGCTTGGGTCTTTAGGTATTCGTGATTATGGCATCTATGTATACATCAAGTTTTGCCATTCGATAAAGCTTAAAGGTTTTATTAAGTTGATGCATAGAGGAAATTAAGTTGTATTCATTTGCACCATTATATATTGAGATTAAGAAACAATACAATAGATAACTCAATAATTTTACTAAATTATCTCTAGTAGATGTTTAGACTGAGAGATTCAACTTCAACAAGTATTGCATCATTTTAGGTACCCATAAATCTTAAGAATTTTGTCAGGCTCATCTGTTCGAGGGATTTAGACACTGAAATGATTCGAAATTGTGCAAATGGTGCACCATCATGTATTGAGCTTTAACCTAGTATTTGGAGGGATACGCCAAAGGAATTTGAATTGATATTCAAGTTGTGATACAGAGGTATTAGGCCTATGTCAGTTTTTATTTTTTGGACAGTGACTTCTCTCATCATATTAACGGAGAATGTAGAATTCATTGCAACTCACAAATCAATATTCAATTTGATTCCTAACCCTTTGCCAACTGTTATATACAATGTTTAAATCTCAATCATTAAACCAATGTGCTGAGGTAACTTGAGAAAAGTAATTAGGAGTTTGCCCTTCAAACAGTGCCCAATGCTTTATGAATTTTCAATTGGTATTTGTTGAATGGTGGAATTGTTTTTGAGTTTTTAGATTTACATGGTTTCATGGGAAGAGAAGTTTCAAAATTAAAAAGGTATAAGGTACGTGTGGGGTGGGGGAATATAGCCTTTTTCGATCTTAAGGAGTTGTTGCAGATGTATGCATTCAATCTTGAAAGCCTTAAGTCCTAAATGGTGCTGAAGATATGATTTTTGTTTGAAAATTTAACTGATGACATGCATAGAAAGTACGGTGGAGATGTTTGTTCTTCCCATCGCGGAAATTAGTCCTTTTTATTTGGGATGTTGCAAATCACAAATAAAGAAAACTAAAGGATAATGAGTTTCCAGATTTATTCGTACTATGCCATGTAAGCAGAGCAAAGTCTTCCTGCTATCTTTAGAGTGAAAGTGGTAAAATCAGAGACATTTTACTTTTGCTAAAAGTGTTGGAAAGGGAATATTTGTTCCTTCCTTTTTATTCGTATTTTTATGTTTTTATTGATTGTTAACAAGGAGCAATGTTTATTTCAAGAGAAAAAACTATGGCCTTTTATTTGAAGTATGAGTTGTGTGTTTCTTCAGTGTTACTCTTTCTAATTTAGGCCTGATTAGAAACCTGAAGAGGGTTTGGAAGTAAAGCATGGGGTCATTGGATAAGGTTGCGGATGCCTATATCTTTATTCAAGCATAGATTTACTATTACTGAGGAGTTTATAATGAAAAAGTCAAAGCTTGGATGGCCAACTGTTGGATTTCTTAGCTTGCAAATGATGGCAGCTGCTGTTATGCTAGGCTTATATGTAGAATGTTCTTCACACAAAGAGCACCACTTTGGTACTGAACTAGATATTGACATTTCATTTAACTATTTAGGTTTGCCTTCCGAGTATACTATGTTTGTTTGCCTGGGCAGTGTGTGGGTGGGGGGCAGAAACTCCAGTGGCATTAGATGACATTCAAGCTTCGGTTTGACATGGCTATTCAGCTGTAAAAGTGTGGACTGCACGGTCAACCGTCATAATGCAGAATTCCGAACAATGGCTAATAAGAATATATTTTTTCATTGCCCAGCCCAAGAACCTTGATCAAACTGTCTCCTTTCATAAACGTATCCCAAGCAGAAGCACGGCCTAAAGTGTAATCTTCCAATCTGACATGGTCACTTGAGGAAGGTTCAAAGAACACGTCTATTTCTTAGATACAGTGTGTTCTTATCTCTTAAATTTATTTAACTTTGAACGTAATTCTCATTTCACTTTATGTTTTCTGGGTAACTCAATTTTGTATTTGGATGTAACGTGACTACTTTTCCTTTCCTTGAAGGTTTTCTTGACAAAGCACTATAGGAACCGACGGTTGGGCGATTCAGAGTTCGTGCTAGACTTTGAGGAGATTTATGTTATTGATTCAAAAACAAAGTCAATTACAAGGGCAAAAGTTGTGGTAAGTACTAATCATGCTGTTATTTACTGCTTTTACCCCCTTTATACTTGGCCGCCTTTTTGGCAGGGCATATTATCATATAAAATGTATTTTGTACTTTATAGATGCTCAATGCTTTTGCAATGGTTGAAGCAGGTAACATATCTGTTCCCCCCCCCCCCCCCCGTTTACTGCAGCCACCCTTGGATATCCATAATTCCTTGTTTGAAACCATTAAGCATGCGTTTGATGACGTCAACTCAGTTGTTTTTGGGTATCTTCTTAATATTTGTTGAACTTCTACTTTCACCCACTAAGCAGCAAAAGCAATGAAGTCCTCTTTAAGCAACCTTTTAAAATTGCCTTTGTCCAATGTACTAAGCCTTGCCATTATGTTATATAATAGACTTAATAGTGTACTTCTTGATTTGTTGAAAATCACATGCTTTGTCTACATCTAACAAAGATAGCAGCTAATCTGTAAATCTGTAATATATGGCTTATTTCCTACCAGTGTGAAGTTAACTATAATGCCGTAAGACCTGGATTTGTTGAATCTTTCTCTCTCTCTCTCTCTCTCGGACTATGATATGTATGTTGAATTTCTAAGTAGCACCGTTACTCTTACCTAACCAGGTCACAGTTCCAGAAGGAAGAAACAGGGATAGAAAGCAAGATTTGCTTGTTGTTCGGGACAATGGAAATTCTTTCAAAATAATCCCATTGGTGAATATTTTGATAAAAAGTAATTGTAATTTCAGTTTGTGCCTGTTAGATATTGGCTTATAATTATTTTGTTTCTTCATCAAATTCCAGAGTGAAAAAGAAGATCCTACCACAGTGATTGAGAAGGAAGAATGGAACAAAACTAGACAGGACATGGAAAGACACCTTCGAAAGCTACGGGACTTTAGCACTTCAAACTGGTTCTAGCTAAGAAAATACTCAAATCGATTATGGAGATTTTTTTCTGAAGAAAATATATGCCAAGCATGTTACTTCTTCTTTCGAGGGCTCCTTGGATGATGCGTGTTTTAGCGCATCCGTGGTTCTTAATTGGTTCCACCATATTTCCCAAGGCAATGTTGAAAGCATTGCATTTGTGGTTCTTGATTGGTTCCACGAGATTTCCCGTGAAGCAATGTATAAAAAGCATTTGCTTTGGGGCGCAACTTTGTACTCAGGAGGGGTGTGTTGTGCTATCAAGATTGAGAATTTGAGATGACAAGGCTTTTAGCTCTTCTTCAAAGAGTCTCCTTATATTTCAAAGATTAAACTTGGCTCGGTCAACTTTCATGATTGTTTGTATTGACAACAATTTTTGCACCTGTTATTATTCGGATTGGCAAAACATACAAATGGGCCACCTAACTTTATCCTTTTTGCAATTCGGCCACCGAAACTTTGAATCATCTATTTTGGTCACCCTACTTTCATTATGTTGCAAGCGAGCTCATTTTTTGGATGGCTGTTAGATTTAGTCATTAAGTTATGTCAAATATCTATTTTATCCCTATAAATATCAATGGAGGAACAATTACATTTAAAAAGGGCTCAAACTGTAAATAATAGAATTTAGAAGTAACCCAAAAAGTCAAACTGAGTTTAAAAATGGGTCAAACTATAAATATTTCATTTTTCAAAGAAATTGAAGTAACCCAGAAAGTCAAACTGAGTTTTTTCTTACTGTTCTTGATAATATCATCATCAAATTCATCATGGATTAGATCAAAGTACCAAATAGAAAAAACTACCAAAGCCCGCCGTCTCCTCCCAACTCTGGCTACTACTACTCACCTCCACCACCGTTTCAGCCAAGTTACTCCTCTTACCCACCACCACCATCGCCACCAAATGGAAACTACCAAAGCATGGCTCCACCAAACCCAATTATGCCTTACTGTGACAGCAAATACTCCCCACTCCCCAAACCCACCATCACCAAACCTTTCGTTCTCTCTCTCACGCTCAGTTTGGCCACTCATCTCCTCCCTCCGTTCTGGACGAATCTTCTCCAGCCGTCGGCCCAGCAACAAGCTCTAGCAAAGCCGCCGTCCTCCTTCTCTGATCTCCTTCAGATCCGGCCAAACCTAGCAACGTCCAAATGAAGTAGCATCCATGCCATCTTCATCGTCGAGCTTCACTAAGAGAGCTCGCCCGGATCTTCATCGTCATCGCCCTTCATGTCTTGCCGAGTTCTTCCACCTCCAGATGAAGCGACGCGTCCTCTCTCTTCTCCGGCGAATTCCCTTCAAATTCCTATCTCTATCCTTCTCCCACAACACCAAGCGAACCTAGTTCGCTCTCCCTGCTCTAGTGCTACTTCTGGCACCATCTTCCATCTATATCCTTCTCCCTCAAATTTGTTTTGTCGATCTCTTTCATTTCATCCTCTATCTCGCCCTTTTTCTTCAACCGTGAAATCGCACAGTCTACACACTAGCCACGATAGTGTAATTGTCGTGCCCACCCCGCCTTCTGACAACCCAACTCAAGGGAGCATCTACTCGCCTTCATCCATGGCAAATTCCGCTGGGCTTGCCGAATTTAAAATCTCAAAAAAAATTCCAGATCTATCACTGGATCTTTAAACCCAGGTAATAATCTCTTTAGATTTCTTACTAGATCCATGGTCAACGTTGTTTGGCCGACATCGATGGAAGGTTGGCCGAAAGAACGGAGTATATTGGTGTGTTTATTTGAATGTTAAATGGGTTATTGGTGGCGGGTGGCGGCGGATCTAGAGTAAATCTTCAAGTTTGAGGCGGCATTCATGGGTTGGTGACCGGAAGGATTGGCCGACGATGATGGGAGGTGGCTGGAATGTTTTATGCAGACCTTCAAGATTTTTTGCAGAAGTCTATAGAAGATTTTATGGAATGTTAGGGAAGCCTTTTGACATTTTAACATTGTTTTTTTTCCTATTTTACCCCTAAAGTTAACGTTTTGGTTTAACGGGAGTTAGAAAATGGGCTCGCTTGCAACAGAATGAAAGTAGGGTGGCCAAAATAGATGATTCAAAGTTTCGGTGGCCGAATTGCAAAAAGGGGTAAAGTTGGGTGGTCCATTTGTATGTTTTGCCTATTCGGATTCGAAATACAACTCTTTGTTTTAACAATCTTAGGGGTCGTATTGATAGCCAGGATACATGAACGGATATGATAAATAACATCAAAGAAAGCCATTTAGTAACTTTTTAAGCTCGAAATTAACAATCCCGCTACCTGGATAGAGGGTTTTTAAATCCCCTCCTTATTCATACCAAGGGGAGGGTGGTATTATTAATACACATGTTATTAATAATAATGTTTATCATTATTTGGTTACCAATCGATTCCTTAATATGATGCTTACATCTATCATCTTTATCTAGATGTGATTTTCAGTAGGGCAAAAACTTTTAAAAAAAATGGTCTTACATGTATTCTCTTGTGTATTCATAAGTCTGAATCTAGTTCCTTAATTGGGTTGCTAAAAAGCTTGGATTGGGAAGAAGTAATCCATGATCTCTCACTCCCGTAGGTTCTCTTTTCTCAATTGGGAACTTAAGGTTATACTTGACTACTCCACGATTACTTTGTCACGATTGCTTTTAGGAAAATGCCCTTTGGACTATGTAATGCACCAGCCACCTTTCAAAGATTCATGATTTCTATATTCTCAGATTTAGTAGAAAGATGTGTTGGAGTTTTCATGGATGACTTTTCAGTTTTTGGAAACTCTTTTGATCATTGCCTAGAAAATCTTACATCAGTTTTAAAAAGATGTTGTGAAACGAATTTAACTTTAAGTTGAGAGAAAAGTCATTTCATGGTCAAACATGGAATTGTCTTAGGGCATGTTGTGTCAAATAAAGGTATTGAAATTGATAAAGCGAAAATAGAAGTTATTTCACAACTACCTCCCCCAACTTATGTTAATGGTGTTAGAAGTTTTCTAGAGCATGCTGGTTTCTATAGAAGATTCATAAAAGATTTTTCCAAAATCTGTAAACCTCTATGTAACTTGTTAGCAAAAGATACAGAATTTGTGTTTGACCAAGAATGCTTAGAAGCATTTAATCTATTAAAAGAAAAATTAACTACTGCCCCTATTTTATCTGGCTCTGATTGGTCTCTTCCTTTCGAAATCATGTGTGATGCATCAGATTTTGCAATTGGAGCCGTGTTAGGACAAATGGTAGATAGAAAGCCTCATGCGATACATTATGCTAGTAGAACTCTAAATTATGCACAACTAAATTATACAACAACAGAAAAAGAATTTTTGGCAGTTGTGTATGCTTTAGAAAAATTTAGACCATATCTGTTAGGATCGAAAGTGATAATATTTTCCGATCATTCTGCGTTAAAATATTTATTAAGTAAGAAAGATGCTAAGCCTAGACTAATTAGGTGGATGCTATTATTACAAGAATTTGACATCACAATCAAAGATAAAAGGGAACAGAAAATGTCGTAGCCGACCATTTGTCTAGATTTGAATTTTCACCCTTACTCGAACGTCAATTTCTTGATGACCCAATTCCAATAAATGAAGATTTTCCTGATGAGCAACTGTTAGCTATTAAAGAGTCAGACCCTTTGTATGTTGATTTTGTCAATTATTATGTGTCTGATATCATAAATCATGATTTTGATTATTATGAAAAGAAGAAATTTTTGGCTGAAGCGAAAAATTATTTTTGGGAAGAACCTCATTTATATAAAATATGTTCAGACTCTTTAATTAGGCGATGTATTCCAGAAAAAGACCAACAAAGTATTATGGAATCCTGCCATGAATACTCTTGTGGTGGTCATTTTAGTGGAAATAAAACTGCTAGAAAAATTTTACAATCTGGTTTATATTGGCCCACTGTTTTTAGAGACTATGAATTATTTTATAGAACGTGTGATAAGTGTCAAAGAACTGGTGGAATAGGAAAAAGAAACGAAATGTCCTTGCATATTAACATGGTTGTTGAAATCTTTGATGTTTGGGGCATTGATTTCATGGGTCCTTTTCCAGTGTCAAATAATTGTGAATATATTTTGGTAGCTGTCGATTATGTGTCTAAATGGATTGAAGCCATAGCTACTAAAACAAATGATGGTAAAACTGTGGTTAAATTCGTTGAAGATCTTTTTGCTAGATATGGAGTACCTAAGGCCATAATAAGTGACCAAGGAACTCATTTTACAAATAAATTATTAAATAATGTCCTTAAGAAACATGGTGTAACTCACAAGTTAGCTACATCTTATCACCCTCAGACATCTGGCCAAGTAGAGGTTAGTAATAGACAAATTAAAGCAGTACTAGAAAAGAATGTTAGGCCAAATCATAAAGATTGGGAATCTAAACTCAAGGATGCTTTATGGGCATACCGAACTGCTTACAAAACCCCAATAGGAATGAGTCCATACCGAATGGTATATGGCAAAGCATGCCATTTACCAGTTGAAATAGAACATAAAGCTTATTGGGCAGTTAAAGACTTAAATTTAGATTTGACCTTGGCTGGTGAGGAAAGATTGTTTCAATTAAATGAACTATAAGAACATAGGCTAAATTCGAATGAGAATGCTAAAACGTATAAGGAAAAGACCAAGAAATATCATGACATGGGGTTAGCCAATAAGATGTTTCGACCAGGATTGAAAGTTTTACTTTTTAATTCTAGACTCAGGCTATTCCCTGAAAAATTAAAATCTAAGGGGTCTGGTCCTTTCACAATTGTACGAATTTATCCTCATGGAGCTATTGATATAAGAAATCCAAGAAATAATGAAGTGTTTAAAATTAATGGACACCGACTCAATCCATACCTTGAACCGATGTTAGTTGAACGAACAATTGAATTAATTCGTTTAGCTGACAACGCACCACCAAGTGATTAGGTTTGCAGTTGGGTCGAGCCAAAGACGTTAAACAAAGGCGCTAAGTGGGAGGCAACCCACTATGATGAATTTTATTGCTTTTATAGTTAATTTAAATATGATATTCTCCGTTAAATGTATTTTTGGACATTTATTTTTAAAATTAAATATGTCAAAATCCAAGTTTGGGGAGAAAAGCATCTTAATGTTGTATTTATATGTTGCTAATAATTTTAGTTTAGAGTTTTTGAAGAGTTTTATAATGCAGGAAAGTAACGAAACGTAACGGAATATAACGGAGGGACTTAACTGTCAAACTGCTGAAAAAAAATGAAAAAGAAACAAAAAGGGAGTCAATCTGCCCACCTTGGGGACGCAAGGTGCTGAGGGCCTTGCGACCGCAAGGTCCCCAATTAATGCGGACATCGTGAACTGGTACAGGCAGACCTGGGAATCAATTGAGAATGCAAAACGCCTGGGCTGCCGACCTTGCTGTAACGACCCGACCCGGATTCCAACACGAAATCCCAAGGTCGTGCCGCTGGAACTAACTTAATAAGAGGACAAGCACTTGATAAACAGTAGTGCTAGTCAAACAGTCGAGCAAACTCGCTCTTAAACAAGAACATAACACCACACTAAAATACAGTATTTCAAAAATCGAATTAGCGGAAGCAATATAAGAAAGAAGTCCCAAGCTATGAAGCTCGAAACCAACGACAATGAAACCAAGAGAGACATTATCTCTCAAAGGAGGAAAAACAAAACTCGCGTGCCACAACAATGCAGATGCTAATCAAACCATCGGCACTCCAGGCCGGCGTTTCAACAGAGAACCATCCTGATATAACAATTACCTAACGGATAAAGCATACCGGGGTCAACCAACAACTATAAAAACTAGAATAAGGAAATTCCCCCAAAGCTACTGCGTGTCTGGGAGACAACTGAAATAAATACTAAAACCACAAATAAGGCACGACACAACACGTCGGCCCAAGAAATAACCAATACAAATACCCAATTATTCTACCCGACTGTAAAGTCTAAATAACTTTACAAAATGTCGATCTCACAAGAATAGCAAAGTACATGAAATCAATGACAATTCTAAAAAGGAACAAGACTCCACAAGCTGCTACTCGGGAAAGTCGGCTGCTACAAACACGAACCACACGATCTAACCTCGATCTATCGACCATTTGCTACGATCACGATCTACTCGACCTCAATGCGACTATCGATTCTGCAACTAAAAACAAGTGCGGGATGAGTCATAATGACCCGATGCGCTACCACAATATATATGCAACATATAATTATGTAACATAAACATAACCAGGGTGTCATTTTATATATGACAGAAAAACCCGTGAAGAGGCATCGTATCGTTTCGATACTCCACAAGATATCCACTCCTTCTTACTTACTAAACCGTCCAAATGAACTAGGGTGTAATTCCTTGTTCACACACAAATCAAATGAATTAGAAGGTAGTTCCCAAAAACATCATATGCAAGTATACATATCATTATATATACGAATCAAGCTATTCACACTGTTACCACGTGTAAGGGTGCATGTTTATATATATACACCTATATCAGTATGTATATCTCTAAATATACATATCAAATCTCCCATAAAATCATCATGCATAAGTGTGCATATCTATATATATACACATCAAGTCTTTCATATATATCTCATATACAAGTATGCATATATCTATATATACATATCAAATCTCTCATATATCATCAGCCAATACAAACATGGTCAATAAGATCTCATGTTCAACTAACACTTTGTTATCACATAAGTGCCCATAGTAAGCCACATAAAGGATAGAAGATACCAAATCACTTTCGTCGTATTGCTCTGCAATCACAATTAATCATATCGTGCCGGTGATACGTGTTCGGGTATCAAAGTACCGAGCTCTCTTCGGTCCGAGCTCTCTACTCAGGAAAATAGCCCTAGCCAATGTGCTCAATTGGTTACGACAAAGGGGCTACTTCCCCACTGTAGCTAGCAGTGGAGGTGTGTGTGAAACCCGAATCCGGTACGGCGATACATTGCAACCACGAATCCCATAATTCGTGAAGACAATACATCGTCCCACCATCATCATGAAAACTCAAGTAATGCCAGCTGGACTTATATGCAATGCACAAGTAGATGTTTACTTGCTAATTCTCAAGTAGATATAATGACCTACTAAACTCATACGATTATGCACATTGTTACATAAATCACAAAACCACAATAGGAACTCATTTGAGTCTCTAAATCATAAGTGCCAAGTTTGTTCACTCTATTCAATTCAAGTCCCAAAAGCTAGTAATCTGGTCAACTGGAATATAATTGTCATAGGATCTCACCACGATCCTCGTAAGGTTCAATTGTTCCTTAACTCGACTCCGTTGAATCTTTACTACAATTCCAATCAAATAGAGTTTGAACACTATATGTGTCCCAAGACTCTTTTCTATGTTCTCGTTTGAGGCATAGCAAGGTTCTCATTCCATTTAGGAATCTTAGTTCAATTCCCAAGTCAATTATATAAGAGAAGCTTAAGTTGATTACTAGTGAAATCAAGCTTAGTTCAATTTTGATTCATAATTCCACTTAATAGTAGAATTCAAGTTCACCACAATTCATTAACTGTAGAACAGATCAGGCACGAAGGCAAATACATTCAATATGCTCATAAGTCATATCATAGAAACACATAGAAGAATCAATTCTTGACAAGGTAGGAAATCATGCATTTAGTCATAATATAAAATACACAGTATTCCATATTCACCTATGAAATTCAAACGAGTCACAACTTAACCATCAGTCCATTAAGTACTATCCAAGACTACTCTGTTAGTCTCGGATCATGAAGCCATTTACTAAACTCTTCCTAGAGTAGTAACTCATTCAATAACACAAAAGTCGATGGTAGTCAAAGACTTAAGCAACACTAGAGCGGTAATAACCCGTAAGGTCAAACCATACCGATGAGTCTTAGATAACAACATGGTCATCCTAGCGACTTATACGAGTAGACTCCATGTATAGAGTACTAAGAAAGCCCCAATCCAAATCTTCTCATAGAATAGTCCTCAAATTCATTATTCAACAAGTAGGTGTTTTTACTCATTAAAGAATCAAGTAGGAATTTGACAAGAGCGAATTCAACCTGTCAAGTAGATACATCATTCTACAACATGCTCTCAATTGTGCATTTGCTTCACATAATCACCTAAACCACATAAGAACTCGATTGAGTCTTATAATCACTCATATCAAACATGCCCTTCAATCCATCACAAGGTCACGTAGGCTAATATATTAGTCTAACGCACTACAAACATCGTAGGGATTGAATGTGGAGTCGGTATTGTTCAATAAACTAGGCCGTTCATGATCTTAAACTAGCCTTAAACACAATCCCGAGTTTCAAACCCTAGAATCGGAGATTTTGTTAAACCTTGAATTGAAACATATTCCTTCACAAGAGTTATTCCTAAGCTCATTATAAACAACATTCATGCTTTATAAAATGTCAAAATCACAACTTCATAGAGAATTCATAAAATCCTACACATTTTTCAAAGGTTGAATTGGAGGATTTGTCTTCACAAAAGATGTTCATAATCATCAATAGAACAACTATAATGAAGGGATCATGTCATTTTATTGAACATGAAAATTTCAGGGATTTCTCAACGTACCTTAGTCCTAAGATTAATGGAGAAAAGGTTGATTAGAGCAAGGATTGTTGTAGAGAAGATCGAGGGCTTCGATTTGGCGGTCTCGGTTCGTCGATCGGACCACCGGATCTCCGGGAAATGGTCTCTCAAGTTGGAGTGACCTCCATGGACGAAAATGGTGAAGGAGCCTCTGAATCTCTGATTTGTTCTTGATCAAAAATGGCTGAAAGGCTGAATTTAAGTTTATATACTTCCCCTCAAACCCCCAATCCAAGTGATGGTGATTATCTTGCTTCTAATTGGCCAAGGAAGGGTGACCATTGATAAGGAATGATCAAAGGGTTCACAAGGGTTGAAAGTAAGTCAACAAAGGTGGCTTGACACCCACAAGACGTCCAAGGGCCAAGGGGCTTGGTGGTCAATAGCCAAAACCACCCAAGAAATGACCAAAGGCTGAAAATTGCCCAATTTCAAGATTGTTGTTACTGGACAGTCGATCTTGTAAAATCGACCATAAATAGCTCACACCTCCAAATGAGGTGATTATTGATTTTTGTGAAGCTAGACTCTTTAAACTATAGTTTAGCCTTTTAAATTACTCAATTTGGACTTATATTCACCAAAATATGGCTACTACAACTTCAAGTACAGAAGCTGATTTCCTGAAAACATAATTCTGGCACAGCCGTAAGTCAAGACCTAAATGAGGTACTTATACACCTTGGAAAAATACTATATTTTACAGAGAGTATCCTAACATATGTAGGTAAAATATACTAAAGGTTTAGAAAATTAGCTTTAGTAGATTGGTACCAGAATTTTCCCGAAGTTCGCCCAAAAACAGGACTGAATCTGTGAAGTGATATGTTGGTCATCTTATTTCCAAATGCAACAAATCTATGAACATTGATTGTGCAAGCATGAGAAATACTAGTACACTTGGTCTAGAACTTAAATGAACTTCTCGCAAGTTGAAAGCACAAACAATACAAGCAACGAAGGCAAACACGAGAAACCCTAAGACTCAAACGAAACAACAAAGCTTCTAAACTTTCAACCAAGCATACTATGATCAAGATGAACATTATACGTCATATATGCAAGGTACTAAGACTCCAATGAGACCCATTTAAGTGCTAACATGCTAAGACGAACACTCAACGCATTAACAACAAAGCATGCAACACGGAAAGTCAAATACACGAAGGTTCGGGGTCTTACACTTGCAGACGCAAGGTAAAAGCCACCTTGCGACCGCAAGGTGTCTTTATTTAAGGAATCATCGGGTTTCTTCTGCAGAACACACCAGTCTTCACTCATATCTTCATAGAAGCAATGCAACAGCCGTTCTCCTTCCAAAATCCGACGAGATCCTCTTCAATCATCCCAAATTCCGGCCATTCTATAAAGATTCCTCCACCCTCCTTCAAAAATTCTTCAAACTCCCATCATCCCACATATTCCATTACAAACCATTTGAAGATTGACGCAAGGTGGGGACTCCATTGTTGCCGGCATCAAAGCTCGAACTCCGGCGACCGTAAAGCTGCAAACCAAGTAACTCTAACCCTCTTCCATTTTAAATTTCTATATATAAATTTTTGCATGTTAGGGTGTTAGAACTTTACGTAGAGATAGTTTTTGCATGCTTTAGGAATTAATTTTTAATTTTTAAATTCTAAAATTTTAAAAATAATAATATTTTAATTGTCAAATTTTAATTTTTATTTGCTCAAACAAAAATGTCCCACAAGCGTAGAAACACGAGCGCCTCTTCCTCTCGCCCCGTTCAGGAGGAAGAGCAACACTATGACCACCGCCGTTTTAATTCTTTCGATGCCTCGGAGAGATACGCGGCCAAGCTCTCCAAGTCTTTAATTCCCGAGAGGGGATTCATGGCTGAAGAGTTTGGCCTGCAGGATAATTTTAGGGCCCGTAGGTGGGGGTTGTTGATCGATTCTCCTGACAAGGCAGTTGTGTCTATTGTCCGCGAGTTCTATGCCAATGGTCGCATTGGCATAGATGGTGGAGTTTTAGAGACCATTAATGTTAGGGACATTAGTGTTAACTTTTCGTCCCAAAGCATTAACATGTATTACGGCACCTCCAACTTCGTGGAGGGTGCTGACGATTATAGCCATCACCTCCATCCCCCTGTCCCTGTCGAGGTGGTCAATGCGACCATCGCTCTCCCTGGTGTGGAGTGGACCCAAAACCGTAATCCACCCTACGGTCCATGCACCATGGAGGAGTCCTTCTTGCTGAACACGGCCAAGCCCGTGTTCAAATTTATCTGCGCCCGCCTTATGTCTTTCAGTCACCAACACACGGTGACTTGGGCTAAGGCTGTTTTGATCTACACCATTATGACTGGTGGGTCTGTCGATGTTGGCCGCCTGGTCAACGGCCAAATTAAGACCCTGATTAGAGGTACTACAAATGCGGGGTTCGCGTTCCCGCATTTGATTACTGAGCTGTGTAGGGGGCAGGAGTGAGATGGCCTCGACACGCGGAGAGGCTTAAGGCTGGGCCGGCCATCACTAAGACCATTTTGTTTGAGCACCAGAAGCAGCCGCGAGTGAGGGTTCCTCATGTGGAGGAACCCGAAGAGGAGGATGAGGACCCACTGGTGGGGATCTCCAACAGGCTAGAAGAGGTTGCCCTTGAGGCCCAAATGGCAAATCAGCAGTTGGCACAAATGCGTGCCAACCAACAAGAGCTATTTGGCTGGTTTAACACCGTGGGACAAAATGTCTCCAACCTCTATGGGATGCCGCCTGGTACGATCCCCGAGTTTCGTCCTCGTTCGTTATTTCCACCCGACTCACCTTGAGTCGAGGCCCAAGTTTCATCCTCTTTCGTTAGGTGGGTCTGCTATTTCCTTTTGATATTTTCTTTTTCCTCTATCGTGTTTCCTCCTCACCCGCCTTTCTTGCTTTTGAATTTTTCTTACTTTCGGAAATGTTTCCTTGACCAGAATACTATATATATATATATATATATATATATATATATATATATATATATATATATATATCAAAAAAATCAAAAAATAGTTTATTTAAAATTTTTAGCATCAAGTTTAGGTGTGGTAATACTAGTCGATGAGGAGTTAATGCAATGAACCGCATAGCTAGTCCGTAAGATCCTTCTGAAATTTACTTGATTTTGCGAAACTTTTACTTTTCTCCAGATTCCTCATGCACCCACATCAATCATAATTATGGATTAATTAGAATAGTTTTATAAAGTTTATAGCACCTACTTCATTGCAACAAGATATGCACAAGAATATGATGCATAGCCATTCGAACATGATTGTTGCATTAAATTGTAACTTAGGGTCAATTACATGATAGTTAGATCCATTGGATTTTTCTCATTTATATATCTCAAGCACACTTTCGAACCGTGTCTGCATGTTAGTCTCGATTGTCCCTACCATCTGTCTTAGCGAATGCTTATGTGAAATCCAGTGATGCTAAACATTCAACCCCACAATTCCCATAGTTGATATGATGTTTTGTGTGTCTTACTTGCTTTAAAAACTCCATAAGCATTTGGCATTAAGAAATGACTTAGGCCATCTTTGCATCGTTAGAGCCTAAATATTCCCTGACCTTTACTAAAAATATCTCTAGTGTCCCCTTTGAGCCTAATTAAAAAGAATGGAGTGTGCTAAGCACACATTAAGACCCCCATTCGACATCGTTTCTATTACCCACATTAACTTAACCCTAAAAGCCTATACACTTTTAGCCTACCCTTGAGAGAGTAGGATGTGGGTGGGAAATTGATTATAGAGGACCATTTTTTTCAGTTAGACTATTTTTCTGAAGACTTCTTCTTTCCGTCGTCGAAATATATATATATATATATATATATATATATATATATATATATATATATATATATATATATATATATATATATAGAAAAAGAAAAGAAAAGAAATATGTATCGACGAAAAATGAAACGGAAGAAGAAGAGTGCAAGAAGATTCAAATGGAAGCATAGCTTTCAAAAAGAAAATATGTTAGAAAAATATTGCTGAGAAAAATGATGAGATGTTTTTAGAAGTATGTATTGCCCAAAACAAGTTTGGGGGGGAAAGAAGAAAACTGAAAAGTAACAGAAAAAACCCCCCACTTGTGGTCTTTGCAGGTCCTAGCCTAAATAGGGAAAACTTCCTTTTGCTTGGAAGTATGAGGGATAAAGGGTAGTCTTACTCTCCCACTTTGAATTCCAATCCCTTTCCATCAAATCCCCCATCACCTTGGCCTTACATTACAAGCTAATAAAGACCTAATGATCTTCTTGCCAATGCTTGTGCGTGTTTTCTTTGCTAAGTGAGTCATATAGAATTGATCAAACACTTCATGTTCATATTATTCGCCACAAAGCTCACTGTGTTAGCATAATCTTAGCTATTACAAGTAATTGGGATAGGAGAGCATTGTATGTCATACATAGAAGTGTATGGGATGGATGTATAAGTTTTTGAAATCCTTGGTGACCTCTCTTTCTGTAATAGACCGGGTTTGGATGGTAGATCTCATATTATATAATGCATGGGTTTTAATTAAACTTTGATTTTCATATGAATGTGGTGCTTAGCTTATTAAAACTGTTTTAATTAAGATATTCTCTAAGACTGGTAATCATACACACACGGAGAAATTAAGAGTAGTAGTAGTTTTAAGAAAAGATCAGTTGATTTTATGTGATTAAGCCTGCATATGTGGTGAGCATCAAACTGAGACTGCTTTGTTATGTCATGCTTTTATGACTTAAGGTTGAAACCAAAAAGATTTTTGTTTTATTTTTAGTTTAGTTTTTATCTGTTTTTGTATTTATCAGTTTTTGTATTTATCTGCATAGTCGAGTCACTCGAAAGAGTCTCCTTGAGTTTGTGGGTTTATAGAGGAGTGTAAATAGTGTCACCCTCCAAAAAGATTTTCATTATTTTTGTTAATTAATTGCTTTTGTATTTATAAGTATTGTTTACTCGTGGACGAGCAAAGTTTAAGTTTGGGGGTATTTGATCGATGTATTTTATACGTCGATTTCCTATACTTCTAAGACTTAAATTATGCTATTTCACGAGGCTTTTGGCTACTGATATGTGTTTTCAGTGAGTTTTGTGAGCTTCGGGGTTTTTAGTGAAAATATGCAAAGCACGAGGCTTTTATATGCAAAATCCAAGAAGGGGCCAGAATGAAAAAGCTGAAGAAGAAAAGATGAAGAACACGCTGGAGACCTTGCGGTCGCAAGGTGTTCCAGACCTTGCCTCCGCAAGGTGGACAGTAACATCAAGAAACTCAACCCCGGATTTCAGAGGACCTTGCGATCGCAAGGTGCCCCAGACCTTGCGACCGCAAGGTAGTCAGAACTCAATTTTTCGTGTTTTCACTAGAGATTCGATTGTAATACAACTCCTCGGTATAAATAGGAGTCGGTAGCCAAAGCCTAAGACATCTAAAAACGGCTGGAAACAGTTTTGTATAGCTTTAGGATAGATTTTAGGTTGTATAACATATTTAGTTATTATAATTACAAGTATTGAAGATCAAATCATGTCTTCCATTCATCTCCATGTGCGGTTCATCGTCAATGATGAACTAAATCGTCATTAATCTAGGAGGTGGGAGGTCACTTGTATCGAATTTATGTTCATTCAATTGTTGTTGATTGTGGTGTTTATCAATCCCTCTATTATTTCGCTTTGAACAAATGAATGTAATCGCAAATAATAAAGGCCTAGAGGTGCGGATAACTGCATGACCAAGGTGCATATGTCGTACACTGGCTCACCATCACAATAAATTGGATCTATCGATGCACGAGAGTGATAAGTTAGGGTCAGGTTCCATATATGACCTAGGTGACAGATAGATCATATGTTCTTATGCTTAGGATATAGAATGGATGGATTATTCGGGGATGGAGGCTGAACCAATAATTTAACAGACTATATCTATATTTTGTGAACGAACCCAAGAGATTGAATGATAATTATTTTGAATTAAACATGGAGGAGATACAAGTGAACCCCTAATCCTAGATTGTCATCCACCATACGATCTTCATAACCTGTAATTGCTGCTAATTAGTTAAACACCTAAATAATAATAGTAGTTTAGAATAGAATAAATATAAAAACCCTCCTTAGATTAATAATTTGCTATCAATAAATTGCACTATCTGTGATCTCTTGTCTCTGTGGGTTCGACCCTTGCTTCCAAAACTATTCTACAATAGTCTTGTCCACTTGTAAGGAAAATAATTAAAATAAGACATCGATCATGTAGTAATAGACCATAAGCAGATTAAAGGCAACACAAAAGCTGAACAGCATTGAACTGAATCATATTCAAAGAGAAAGTTAAATAGTCACAAAAAAACAGAAGTTCAATTGCTCACCAGGGTCACGGAGCTCATCAGGATCAGCCAAAGAGTGTCCTCTGAATCTATAGGTCTCGCATTCAACCAATGTTGGGCCTTCCCCTCTCCTGGCCCTCTCAACAACCTCCTTTGCAACCTCTCTCACCTTCAACACATCCATTCCATCAACATGAACCCCAGGCATCCCAAAAGCTGGTCCCTTCTTCCAGATCTCCGGATCAGAAGTCGATCTCAAATGAGACATCCCAATTGCCCACAAATTGTTCTCAACAACAAACACGATGGGCAATTTCCACAAAGCTGCCATATTTAAGCACTCAAAGAATCGCCATTGTTACAAGTCCCATCACCAAAAATGCCAATGTCACGTGATCACATCGCTTCCTTCAAAACCTCCCTCATACTTACTTACTAGTGAATGCGGCAACACCAAAGCAACAGAATGCCTACCCTAATGAAGGCAAAGCCACCAAGAACAATATGCTCGCCAGAAAACATGTGTATGGATCCACCCCGGCGGCAACGGCAACCACCATGTAGTCTTTCCAAAAGTTCACTCATGACACGTGCAAGCACACCTTTGCTCAAAGCATGAACATGATCACGATAAGGTGCTAACAACAAGAATCTTCCTTTTTCAAGAGCCCGATGAAACGAGGAAACAACGCCATTATATAAATGGACAAATCCAAACATCTTGCCCTGTAGTACATCGGGCACACATGTCCTCAAAAGCTCTACCCAAAATCATGTCCTCCTCATACACATCTAAGCCTTCTTCTTTGCATATACACCTGCATATACACCCACAAATTAATCACAAAAAACAACAAATGAAGGCCCATATTTACTTGGCATAAAGAAACATGTTTACTGCTTTCTTATTTCTTTCTATGCATGCCATTAAGCACCAACAGATGTAAGGAAAGGCAACTTATTACCCAATTTCAATAGCATATGCTCAACTCCAACCAATCTCTTTATTCCAAAAAAGAAATTCCCAATTTTTAAAGAAATCGCAAACCCAATTTCAAATGATTCCCAAAAAGAAAACGAGAGATGATTAAAAAATAAAGCTAACAAAATCGAGAATAAAAAATGAAACCGAAATTTGGGGGAAATTGAAATGTTGTATACCAGATTGGAAGGGGAGGCTTTGGGTTTGAGCTTCTTTTCCTTGATGACGTCGGAGGAGGAAGTGGACGAGATTGGGAAGCATAACGGTGAATGGGAAGCATGAGGTTGGAGCTACGGCGAAGGTGGTGGGTTGATACAAGATCTTGATACGCTCGAGAAGAGCCACAAGCTGTCTTTCTTGAAGCCACGCCTAACCAATTCCTTGGCGAAAAGAGGCATACCCTCAATCACACCATCCAAGCTCGGTTAAAAGCCTGACATGGGGTTAGCGTGGGCAATTGAAGAGGATGGCGGCCTTGGCGATGAAGATGAAGGCCTCGCTGGGTCTCGTTGCTTAGCCGGGACAGACATGGGTGAATAATTTGAAGGGGCACAAACAGGGGCCGACTGTGAAGGGGCTTGGTGATTCGCCAGAGAAGAAAAGATAAAGGGGCGGCTTTGGAATGAACAGATTTGGATATGGATTGTTGATTTAGGGATTTCACTAAGGGAAGATTTTGGCGGTAATATGAATATTTGGGGAGGGAGTTTGGCGGTGGAGGGAATTTTAATTTTTCGAGAAAATGATCCTATAATATTTTTATTATTATTTTATTACCACCACCAATTCTTAGTATATATTTTTTATCTTTAATTTAATTTAAAAAATTAAAGTGTGTGTGCATAATGCATAATATAATATTATTAAAGTGTGTGCATGATGCATAATTTAAAAAACAGTTTTATTTGATTTTTTTCTTAATTTATACTTTCAATTTATAGTTTTTATCTTTAATTTAATTTAATAAATCTATAGTTTTTATTTTTCTTTAATTTAATTTAATTAAAAAAAGTGTGAGCGCATTCTACGCATGGGTGAGAGATTGAATCAACATACATCGCCCCTGGTTGTATCCTTTCAAATGGTTGTATCCTTTGGATTTCCAACAGTCACCAAAATGACTGCTAATGAAAACTGTCACAACCAAATTTTAAATATCAAAACAGGTCACACCTTAAAGTTTGGCGGCATTGAACCTAAACTGGCGCTTCACCTGGACCCGGACTTCGGAGACGAGACCCACGAGTTGTCGTTCTTGAAAACAATAAGTCGAAAGGAAACAGAACACTTGATTATTAACACCCGTAAGCCCGTAAAACTTATGTGAATGTGCACTCCGCAACCTCAGATTCACAATGTAGTACTTCTTAGGGGAAGAAAGTTGTTAATGACAGCCAACCTTTGGTGGACCGAAGTGAACAAACCACTGGTTGGACTGCAGCCAAATCTAAGAAAAATCCGGACCAGCCAGCATCAGTAAAACCCGGAGGCCCGAGGTTGAGACAAGTGGTTTTATTACGTTACGTTACGTTAAGTCACGTTAAGTTACGTTACATTAAGTTACGTTATGTAAGTTAAGTTAAGTTACGTTACGTTACGTTAAGTTAAGTTAACTTACGTTACGTTAAGTTACATAAGTTACGTTACGTTACGTTAAGTAATGTTACACTACGTTAAGTTAAGTTAAGTTACGTTACGTTACGTAAGTTAAGTTAAGTTAAGTTACGTTACGTTACGTTAAGTTAATTAAGTTAACTTACCTTACGTTAAGTTACATAAGTTAAGTTACGTTACGTTAAGTTACGTTACATTACGTTAAGTAATGTTACACTACGTTAAGTTAAGTTAACTTACGTTACGTTAAGTTACATTATGTTACGTTAAGTTATAACATTTCGCCAATAGGCATAGCGTGTTTTTATGTTATAATGGTCCATCGTATTCCAATATACCATTTCGTCAATAGGCGTAGCGTGTTTTCATGTTATAATGGTCCATCGTAGTACATTATAACATTTCGTCAATAGGCTTAGCGTTTTTTCATGTTATAATAGTCCATTGTAGTCCATTATACCATTTTGCCAATAGGTTTAGCGTGTTTTCATGTTAAGTTACGTTAAGTTAAGTTAAGTTAAGTTAAGTTAAGTTAAGTTAAGTTACATTAAGCTAAGTTAAGTTAAGTTAAGTTAAGTTAAGTTAAGTTAAGTTAAGTTAAGTTAAGTTAAGTTAAGTTAAGTTAAGTTAAGTTAAGTTAAGTTAAGTTAAGTTAAGTTAAGTTAAGTTAAGTTAAGTTAAGTTTAGTTACGTTAAGTTAAGTTAAGTTAAGTTAAGTTAAGTTAAGTTAAGTTAAGTTAAGTTAAGTTAAGTTAAGTTAAGTTAAGTTAAGATTAAGTTAAATTAAGTTAAGTTAAGTTACATTAAGTTAAGTTAAGTTAAGTTAAGTTA
This sequence comes from Codonopsis lanceolata, assembly GCA_013146195.2. Lineage (NCBI taxonomy): Eukaryota > Viridiplantae > Streptophyta > Magnoliopsida > Asterales > Campanulaceae > Codonopsis > Codonopsis lanceolata. Next base: position 150,346,680 of record CM028378.1, on the reverse strand, counting down.
AGTTAAGTTAAGTTACGTTAAGTTAAGTTAAGTTAAGTTAAGTTAAGTTAAGTTAAGTTAAGTTAAGTTAAGTTAAGTTACGTTAAGTTAAGTTAAGTTAAGTTACGTTAAGTTTTAAGTTACGTTAAGTTAAGTTAAGTTAAGTTAAGTTAAGTTAAGTTAAGTTAAGTTAAGTTAAGTTAAGTTAAGTTAAGTTAAGTTAAGTTAAGTTAAGTTAAGTTACGTTAAGTTAAGTTAAGTTAAGTTAAGTTAAGTTAAGTTAAGTTAAGTTAAGTTAAGTTAAGTTAAGTTAAGTTAAGTTAAGTTAAGTTAGCTAAGTTAAGTTAAGTTAAGTTAAAGTTAAGTTAAGTTAAGTTAAGTTAAGTTAAGTTAAGTTAAGTTAAGTTAAGTTAAGTTAAGTTAAGTTAAGTTAAGTTAAGTTAAGTTAAGTTAAGCTAAGTTAAGTTAGTTAAGTTAAGTTTAAGTTAAGTTAAGTTAAGTTAAGTTAGTTAGTTAAGTTAAGTTAAGTTAAGTTAAGTTAAGTTAAGTTAAGTTAAGTTTAAGTTAAGTTAAGTTAAGTTAAGTTAAGTTAAGTTAAGTTAAGTTAAGTTAAGTTAAGTTAAGTTAAGTTAAGTTAAGTTAAGTTAAAGTTAGTTAAGTTAAGTTAAGTTAAGTTAAGTTACGTTACGTTAAGTTAAGTTAAGTTAAGTTAAGTTAAGTTAAGTTAAAGTTACGTTAAGTTAAGTTAAGTTAAGTTAAGTTAAGTTAAGTTAAGTTAAGTTAAGTTAGATTAAGTTAAGTTAAGTTAAGTTTAAGTTAAGTTAAGTTAAGTTAAGTTAAGTTACGTTAAGTTAAGTTAAGTTAACGTTAAGTTAAGTTAAGTTAAGTTAAGTTAAGTTAAGTTAAGTTAAGTTACGTTAAGTTAAGTTAAGTTAAGTTAAGTTAAGTTAAGTTAAGTTAAGTTAAGTTAAAGTTAGGTTAATTTAAGTTAAGTTAAGTTAAGTTCGTTAAGTTAAGTTAAGTTAAAAGTTAAGTTAAGTTAAGTTAAGAAGTTAAGTTAAGTTAAGTTAAGTTAAGTTACGTTAAGTTAAAGTTAAGTTAAGTTAAGTTAAGTTAAGTTAAGTTAAGTTAAGTTAAGTTAAGTTAAGTTAAGTTAAGTTAAGAATTAAGTTTAAGTTAAGTTAAGTTAAGTTAACGTTAAGTTAAGTTAAGTTAAAGTTAAGTTAAGTTAAGTTAAGTTAAGTTAAGTTAAGTTAAGTTAAGTTACGTTAAGTTAAGTTAAGTTAAGTTAAGTTAAGTTAAGTTTAAGTTAAAGTTAAGTTAAGTTAAGATTAAGTTAAGTTAAGTTAAGTTAAGTTAAGTTAAAGTTAAGTTAAGTTAAGTTAAGTTAAGTTACGTTAAGTTAAGTTAAGTTAAGTTAAGTTAAGTTAAGTTAAGTTAAGTTAAGTTAAGTTAAGTTAAGTTAAGTTAAGTTAAGTTAAGTTAAGTTAAGTTAAGTTAAGAAGTTAAGTTAAGTTAAGTTAAGTTAAGTTAAGTTAAGTTAAGTTAAGTTAAAGTTAAGTTAAGTTAGTTAAGTTAAGTTAAGTTAAGTTAGTTAAGTTAGTTAAGTTAAGTTAAGTTAAGTTGAAGTTAAGTTAAAGTTAAGTTAAGTTAAGTTAAGTTAGCTAAGTTAAGTTAAGTTAAGTTAAGTTACGTTTTAAGTTAAGTTAAGTTAAGTTAAGTTAAGTTAAGCTAAGTTAAGTTAAGTTAAGTTAAGTTAAGTTACATTAAGTTAAGTTACGTTAAGTTAAGTTAAGTTAAGTTAAGTTAAGTTAAGTTAAGTTAGTTAAGTTAAGTGAAGTTAAGTTACGTTAAGTTAAGTTAAGTTAAGTTAAGTTAAGGTAAGTTAAGTTAAGTTAAGTTAAGTTAAGTTAAGTTAGTTAGTTAAGTTAAGTTAAGTTAGTTAAGTTTAAGTTAAGTTAAGGTTAAGTTAAGTTAAGTTAAGTTAGTTAAGTTAAGTTAAGTTAAGTTAAGAAGTTAAGTTAAGTTAAGTTAGTTAATTTAAGTTCAGTTAAAGTTAAGTTAAGAAGTTAGTTAGTTAAGTTAAGTTAAGTTAAGTTTAAGTTAAGTTAAAGTTAAGTTAAGTTAAGTTAAGTTAAGTTAGTTAAGTTAAGTTAAGTTAAGTTAGTTAAGTTAGTTAATTAAGCTAAGTTAAGTTAAGTTAAGTTAAGTTAAGTTAAGTTAAGTTAAGTTGAGTTAAGTTAGATTAAGTTAAAGTTAAGTTAAGTTAATTAAGTTAAGTTAAGTTAAGTTAAGTTAAGTTAAGTTAAGTTAAGTTACGTTACGTTTAAGTTAAGTTACGTTACGTTAAGTTAAGTTGACGTTAAGTTAAGTTAAGTTAAGTTAAGATTAGTTAACTAAGTTAAGTTAAGTTAAGTTAAGTTAAGTTAAGTTAAGTTAAGTTAAGTTAGTTAAGTTAAGTTACGTTGTTAAGTTAAGTTAAGTTAGTTACGTTAAGTTAAGTTAAAGTTACGTTTTGTTAGTTACCTCATGTTATACCATAATACCATTTCGCTAATAGGCGTATCGTGTTTCATGTTATAATGGTCCATCGTATTCCAATATAACATTTCGTCAATAGGCGTAGCTTGTTTTCATGTTATAATGGTCTATCGTAGTCCATTATAACATTTCGTCAATAGGCGTAGCGTGTTTTCATGTTATAATGGTCCATCGTAGTCCATTATAACATTTCGCCAATAAATAACGTGTTTTCTTGTTATAATGGTCCATCGTAGTCCATTATAACATTTCGTCAATATAGCGTGTTTTCATGTTATAATGGTCCATCGTAGTCCATTATAACATTTCGTCAATAGGCGTAGCGTTTTTTCTTGTTATAATGGTCCATCGTACTCCGTTATCGTATTCCAATATAACATTTCGTCAATAGGCGTAGCTTGTTTTCATGTTATAATGGTCTATCGTAGTCCATTATAACATTTCGTCAATAGGCGTAGCGTGTTTTCATGTTATAATGGTCCATCGTAGTCCATTATAACATTTCGTCAATAGGCGTAACGTGTTTTCATGTTATAATGGTCCATCGTAGTCCATTATAACATTTCGCCAATAGGCGTAGCGTGTTTTCATGTTATAATGGTCCATCGTAGTCCATTATACCATTTCGTCAATAGGCGTAACGTGGTTTCATGTTATAATAGTACATCGTAGTCCATTATACCATTTCGTCAATAGGCTTAGCGTGTTTTCATGTTATAATGGTCCATCGTAGTCCATTATACCATTTCGCCAATAGGCGTAGCGTGTTTTCATGTTAAATTACGTTAAGTTAAGTTAAGTTAAGTTAAGTTACGTTAAGTTAAGTTAAGTTGAGTTAAGTTAAGTTAAGTTACATTACGTTACGTTACGTTAAGTTACGTTACGTTACGTTACGTTAAGTTAAATTAAGTTAAGTTAAGTTAAATTGTAATGTGAATGTTTTAATTTTTGTAATTATATTGATGCTAATCATTTTAATTATTGATATTATATTATTAAATTAACATTTCAAATATTAATTTAAGTTAATTTCAAATATTATTGATATTTTATCATTCATTAAATTAACATTTCAAATATTAATTTGATTTAATATTTGAAATGTTAAATTATTGAAATGTTAAATTTAATATTATTGATATTTAAGTTACGTTACGTTACGTTAAGTTAAGTTAAGTTGTAATGTGAATGTTTTAATTTTTGTAATTATATTGATGCTAATCATTTTAATTATTGATATTATATTATTAAATTAACATTTCAAATATTAATTTAATTTAATTTCAATTTAATTTCAAATATTATTGATATTTTATCATTCATTAAATTAACATTTCAAATATTAATTTAATTTAATTTCAAATATTAATGATATTTTATCATTCATTAGAATTTAATTTACAATTTATATTCAGCGACGGAATTTTCCATCGCTGAAAATAAACCGAAATTAAATTCTGAAATATTCAGCGACGGAAAATTCCGTCGCTGAATTCCGTCGCTAATGTTCAATTCTGTCGCTGATGCTCAATTCCGTTGCTGATTCCGTTGCTAAAGGTGACCTTCAGCGACGGAAAATTCCGTCGTTGATAAATTCTGTCGCTGAGAATTCCGTCACTGAAGACATGGTTTCTAGTAGTGTTGGATTTACGAACCTATAGTTGTTTCGATTTGAATGTGCCATTGATGCTTAGTTTTGTATCCTTTTCAATTAAAAAAAATGGAAGAAGGCTAAGAAGCTTATGTAAGAATGTACTTTAATAGTGATGCATGAAGTTAGAGTATGTATCCTTTGATATTGTTTTATGTTTTTTTTATGTTAGATAAAAGTTGGTTAATTAGGATTAGCATTAATTGAGTTGGTTTCTCTAGGATGTGTTATGTTGATAGTAATTAAAAGTTGTAAGGGTATAATGGGAAGAATGGTAGATAATTTGTCATTATAAAGTATTTGGGAACATTAGTTGAGACATTCCTAAATAGAAAGTAAGAACATTTGTATGGGGCGGAGGGAGTATGATTTTTATATAATTATTGTGTCTTCAAAACAAAATATTATAAATTAATCAACATATATATGGTTTTAAATTTTTCACAAAAAGTTAATATATATGTTTCTGGCAAAGTATTTACTCTATAGACTATTTTTGAAAGTTGCACTTTAAAAGTCAATTTTCAAAAAATTATATTTATCATTTTCATAGCATTTTAACTTTGCACTCCACATTTGATATTACCACATTAATTATGTTTAAATATTTTTGTAATTATTACCAACTTTAATGCTAGTTAAACATTTCAACTTTAATAATGCTTAAACATTTGTGTAATTATGACCAACTTTAATGCTTAAACATTTGTGTAATTATGATCAACGTTAATGTTAGTTAAATATTCCCTCCGTCCCAGATAAATATTCATACTTTCTATTTTGGGACATCTCAACTAATGTTCCTAAAGATTTTTGGTGTAAAAAATTTATACCATTCTTCCTAATATATATTTTTATTTAATATTATCATTATTATACATCCTAGAGAGTGAGTGAGTGTAATATGTATATAATTAATAAGAGAGAGAAAAATAGTGTATGCAATGAGTATTATTGTCACAACATATTTTACAACTATTATTAATGACATTTTTTAATTCTTGTATTTTGTCTACTAAAAATATTCATAATATTACTTAAATAGACATTTCAAAGATAGAATCTTCCAATGGAACGTATGAGGATGAAGTAGTGATTAATTTCTTGGATCCACCATGAGTGTGTGTGTGAGAGAGAGAGAGAGAAAGGTGTAGAAGATTGACCAAAGGGTAAGAAGGAGAGCAAATTAAAATAGAAGTATTGCTATTAGAAAGTATTGCTGTGCAAATTAATTTCTTTGGGTTGGCATTTTCAAAGTCCCATAAACAAACGACTTTTGCTGAAGCAGTTAGAAAGTATTGCTGAGGCAGTTAGAATAATTATGACCACTTTTGCTGGAAATCACTTTCCCTTCCTTCTTCAATTTATACCTCTTCTTCTTCTTCTTCTTTGTTCTTATCTCTTGAATAATTATTCATTCATTTTCTTCTTCAATTCTTCCCTTGAAGCAAGCAAGCAAATTAACAAAATTTAAGAGAGATCAGATTATGGGGAGGGGAAAGATAGAGATAAAGAGGATAGAGAACACAGGTAACAGGCAGGTGACCTTCTCAAAGAGGAGGAATGGGATCATCAAGAAAGCTAAAGAAATCACTATTCTTTGTGATGCTCAGGTCTCCGTTGTTATCTATTGCACTTCTGGCAAGATGCATGAGCATTGCAGCCCTGGCACCAAGTAATTAAATCAAGAACTGAACTATCTCCTTTATTAATTCTTTAATTCTTTCTTATTTCTTTTAATTTATTAATTACTTTTTGGATTCTTGAAATTTCAATAATTAGTTTGGCAGACATGCTGCATAAATACCAATCTCTTTCTGGGAAGAAGCTCTGGGATGCTAAGCATGAGGTACTACTTACTTTTCATCTTTCTGTGTGTGTGTGTGTGTGTTTTGATTATTTTGTGCTTCCTGAAAGAATCTGCAGAACATTAGCCTAGCTTCTCACACTGTTAGATATACATGTGCTTGATTTTTTTCAGCTAAAAACATGTCAAGTAACTTGAAACATTAATTTTATGTATAGATCTACATGTAGGATATATGTATGTATATTTATGTGTGTTTGTATTTCTCTCTCTCTCTCTCTTACTCTCTTATATATCTTACATTGTTATATAATGTTCGGAGAACCTAGCTATATATAAGAAGTAATAATTCCAGCTTTACAACTAGTGTGACCACTAGTGTTATAACTTGCTTTGAGAAATGATATCCTTAGCACTAATGTTACAACCAGGGCCCACAGGGGTGGTGGCAAGCAAGGGGCTACTGCCATGAGCTAATTTTGAGGGCCCAAATGTTTGGAGTGCTACGCTATATTTAGTATATATATTATAGTGTCAAAAAGTTAGTAATTGATTGATTTCTCCTAGTGGTTAAGATGCATTTGATATAAGGTAGAGGTTGCAAGTTTGAATCCTAGGTTCTTTAATACTTTAAATGATTTTATTTTAATAAAGGGCCCTTTTTTTTTTTTTTTGAAATGAGCCTCTCGAAACTCAGGGCCGATAGTATTACTCTTTACCTTTTAGTATGCAAGATTTTATTTTAATAAAGGGCCCCCTTTTTTTTTGAAATGATTTCATTTTAATAAAGGGCCCTTTTTTTTTTTAAATGATTTCATTTTAATAAAGGGCCCCTTTTTTTTTTTGAAATGGGTCACTCGAAACTCAGGGCCGATGGTATTACTTTTTACCTTTTAGTATGCAAGTTGTAAGACTAATAATAATACCGGTGGTAATGATATCAATACTTTGTAAGAAGCTATACATATGATAGGAGATGTCACATCCATGATCGGCAGATCTGGTAGTCCTATGTTTTTCTCTCACTTCCCTTTCCTTGCTAAAACCTAAGTTACTATAACTATCCAATTTCCTTAACGGATCTCTACAGATCTAGATATATAGTTTCTTTCTTACCCAGCTTGTTCTTCAGTTGTACTATAGTTTTTCATTGGTTTCTTCATTACTGAACATATATAGAGATCATAGATCAGTCTATATATATAATTGCCTCTTCCCTTGATCCATTTAATTATATACTTGTCTGTATTTAATTAGTTTCTAACAAAAATAATGTTTAAAAAAAAAAAACTCCCAGAATCTCAGCAGTGAAATTGATAGAATCAAGAAGGAGAACGATAATATGCAGATTGCGCTCAGGTAATTTGCTGCCTTCGATCGAGCCCACATATTTCTTGTTTATTGATAATTTGGTTCCATCATTAGTATTTGGTAATGGTGTAGGCACTTGAAGGGAGAAGATATCACATCTTTGAATCACAAAGAACTACAAGCACTTGAAGACGCTCTTGAAAACGGACTTATGAGCATTCGTGGCAAAAAGGCGAGCAACCTGTCTAGCTAGTTAATCATATCATCGAAGAATTTTATATATCTAGCTCCATCGATCTTTTTCTTGTTTTAACTTGCAAACCTAAAAAATAAAAAATATTTTTTTTTAACTTGGAAACCTAAAAAATAAAATAAAAATTCCTGTTTTGATCTTAATTCTCTTTATGCCTACAGTCGGACACCCCAAAGATGATGAGCAAAAATGTATGGGAAGGACTCTTCCTCTCTCTATGTCTCGTAGTTTTACAAATTCAAAACTTTTACTAGATCAACAAATTAACAAGAGAAGAGATTTGTTCTGACTGCGAACAATTTTTTGTTCTTTATTTTCTCGTGTTGCTAGGGCCAACGATTGGAGAAGGAGTATAGGCACCTCCGGTATATGATGGTACGTATATATGCAAACTATATGAATTCACAAAAATGGTGCAAACCATAGAACTGGATCAAGATTTGATCTCGAAAACAATTGACTTGATTATTTATATTAGTTTAATGTGTAGGTTTTTTAAAACCCATGTGTATGTGGCTCATAATTAAAGTAGAGTGAAAAAGTAAGGGTAAAGTGGTAAAAGTGATGTTCTTAAGTTTCAAACTGGATAATTATTTTGGAACGGACGAAAAAAAAAAGTAGGACGATAATTTAGGGACGGAGGGAATATATAAGTTAAACATTGTTATTAATCCTAATTAATTATAATTATAAATGTAATAGGTAAGGTTTTATTAAGTGGTCAACTATATGTAACTTCCTTTTTCGAGTAACTAAGGTATTTCACCCCTACTAAAACCTCTTCCTTTATGCATTACTTGCAACCTTACATGTTTGTTTATTTGCAGCAACAAACTGAGATGGCAGCAATGGAAGGTAATGTGGTGGAGATGGAGAATGAATATCATCACAAAATTAGAGACTATAACAACCAGCCCGCCGATCATCATCAGCTTCCCTTCTCATTTCGCATTCAGCCGATTCAGCCCAATTTACACGAGCGGATTTGAATGTTTATGGTTAGGGTTTTATACTCTACCTCATTCGCTCTTGCTTTGAATTAATTATAAGCTGCTATCTTTGAAGGAAAATATTAAAACCTCTAAAAATGTTTTTAGGGTTTCTACATTTAATCTCCTCTGGTGAGAAGTTTGTAATAACTCATAACCTTAGTTTGTGGATCGTATCTACTAGATATTAGTATTAATTAGTGTGTAACGCGTGCTCTGAACGGTAGTTTTTTTTTCTCACTAAATCATTAAATTTATTAAATATGGTACATTATTATTTTACATGATATAATTGTATTAATTGAAATTTTGAAACATTAAATGATATTCTAATGTCATTTAATAATTAATTGAATTGCGAAAAACTTACAAATTGGTAAAATAAAGTTTAAAAGATTGGTCAAGTAAGTAATTGATTATGTTCACTTTATTACTATTATCACTCAAATAAAAATTAGATGATTAATAATTCTTAAAGTTACATGATGTAAGTAGTAGAATTGTTAAGGTTTCCACTTAAAGGGTAAATATTGATCACCGCCCTAATGAATGAGATCGAATTTTATTTTAATGTCACATTAATAATATAATGAGAACTCAATTATTGTTTATGTTTCTCCCCTCCTCTTCTATTAAAGACCTTTTGCATTTTCAATTTCATATAATTTATATATATATATATATATATATATATATATATATATATATATATATTGTAAGTCGTTACACGTTAACTATTACATCAATCTCGACATGACCAATTCATATGTATACATTTTCGTACTTGTGAGATAGCTTTGTGTTTGGCTTTATTTTTCTTTTCTTGTAATAGTTCAAAAAAAGAAGAAGGTAAATCAAGTATACTTGTATTAGATAGACAATAAATCAAACTCAAGAAATTAGATACCAAAATTAAAATTGAAATAAAAAACTAAAAAATCAAATGTCAAACTCAAGAGCAAAATAAAAACCAATTTTATATCAAGTAGCAAATATCAAATTTAAAATCAATATGAAATTGAAGAAAATAACACAAATAAAATCATAACTAAAATTAAAAAAATAAAAACATTAATAAAAATAAAATAACTGTTTAAAAAAATAAAGGCATTAATTAAAATTAAAAATGCAACTTTAACAAAATGATGTGAGGTGTGTGTGTGTGTATATATATATATATATAGAGAGAGAGAGAGAGAGAGAGAGAAAGAGAGATTTGTGGGGGGACTTTGATTTTGCGATTGTTATAATTAAGCAATGGTGCTTAATTGATTGAAAATTTATTTTGTATTCTAGAACTAATTGAAGCTCTTTAAAACTTGAAATACTTAAGTGAACACTTATTTAGAGGTTCAAATATGGTGCTCAAAAAACTGAAACTATCATATACTTTTATAGGACTATAGGGATAAAAAATCGGCTGTGTTTAGTGGAAAAATACTTTTATATTTTTAAGTGGAAGACACCATTTGAACTGATGTGGCAAAATCCTCAGCTTGGGCCGTCTGTTCTTTGGGTAGGATATCTGGGCTTGTAGCTGCTTCCTTGAACACAGGCTGAGGAGCACAGAAACTGAGTGGAAGTGCAAGGCGGAGCCTCGCGAAACCCCTCCGGCGTGGAGTAAGTGTATGAGAACAGGAATACGGAACTCAAGGAAGAGGCAGAGTGTATGAGAGCATGTACCTTTGTGGTGTATGACGGAAGAGTATTTATTGGCCCTTGTGTAGTTGAATCCGGGTAGGATTTGGTTTCTTTAGTCCCCTTGTTCCACAAGGAGTGAAACTCTAGATTTCTGGTGATATCACATTTGCGTGATATCGAGGAATGAATAAGGCAAGTGTCCTGCCTACATATGATAACTTGTGGCCGTGTCTTGGCGGGCAAGCTACTTGGTGTCATTTGCTCGATGAGGAATGAGCGGGCAAGGCCCTGCTCGCCTGTATGGTGGATGAGGTATATGAGTTGATCACAATTCGAGGCCGAGGCCCTGATCGACAGACGGCCAGGGCTGTGTCAGACCAAGTTGGTCGAGACGTCATGCTCATTGTATGGGGTTGCTCTTTTTTATGCTTCTTTGGGCATGGGCCCTCAAGGCCATGCCGTGATCGGCCGTGATGGCAACTCGTGCTCGCTTCGTGACGGTTGAAATTTGGGTATATCGATGGCCCAACTAGCGCTGGAGAGTATTTATGCTCGGGCGAGGCGTCTGGGAATATCGAGTTGCCGAAACCGGGCTGCCCGTACATATGAATCTGGCGATGCCAATGATCGCCGAACTTCGTAGAAGGTTCCGAACTTTTACAATCGTCACCGAGGCGTGCCGCAGCCTTTCACCGAGTGGTTCTCGCAGGACGAAGCGCTGGCGTGAGCCGCGAGAGGTGACCGAAAAGACGGGGCGCTTAGTCCCGGACGGCGCATTTAATGCGCTGCGTGGGTTCGATTTACGAGTATTCTGTTTTCGCTTCAAAGACGATCTCGAGGTTTCCTTTCCTATTTAAACCGGCGCCTCGCCCATTTGAGCTTTATGCTGCCCAGAGATTTTTAGAGAGAGAAAAGAATAGAGATAAGCTCAGCAACTTTGGTCGCCGATTTTCGGGGTCGTCCCGCCGCCGTGCCGCTTGCCGCTTGCATACTTTGACTCCACGGCGCATTTCCTCCAACTTTAACAAGAAGTTGCTTTTTCTCACCCCTTTATTTTCCGCTTGTTTGTTTCTGCTTCAATTTTTCTCCCTTCGCTTTCAATGTTTCTCGGATTGCCTTGAATAGATTAAAGCGAGTCCCAGCCGAGATCGAGGAGAGACCAATTGTGTCTTGTTCACAGCGGGCAAGGCCCCTTTGATTG
>CM028378.1:150297901-150335207 GCA_013146195.2 Codonopsis lanceolata | reverse complement strand
AAGTAGGTCGGGGTTTGTGGCGAAATTTGTTTTGCTCGGACTTCGTTTGTCCATGGTTCTCGGTCTCTTCTTCTTTGGGTGAAGCTTGTTTCGACAGAAAATCGGCTAATACAGGCCTTGATTGCTCTCACTGGGTAAGTAGTCGATGTGGAATTCGGTGAGCTCTATCGCCCGATTGAGTGAGTAGATGAGTCGAGGCTTGTGAAGGATCTTGCTTAGCGATGGTGCATGTGTATACTATGATTACATGTGCGAAAAGTAAGCCCTTAATTTCGAGGCGGCTATGACAAGCGAGTAATAATTTTACGCATTAAAATAACGGCCCTCAGGGTTTTGGATACATAGTACACGGGTTTTTGAATAATACGATTCTTACTCAACTAACCAGCGGCGACACTGACACAGTGCAGTGGCCGCCCAGTCTATCTGATGGTTCTCGGGCACATGGCTGGCGAGGAGGGGTGGTTTACCCTAAGTATTCCACGATTTCGAGGGCTCAGAGTGCGATCGACATTCCACTCGAATCACTTGTTGCAGCGCAAGATTTTGAGAAGAAACGGAGGCCTTACCGGTGTCGGAGAGATAGGCGGCCAAGGGAATATATTCTTCAGTTTAGTCGTTGTATGTGCAGTGCGGTAGGGCTGCTCCATGTCGGCGGGGCTGGATTTTCTGGGTTTGCTTAACTTACATCTGCGGTTGACCATAAATCAGAGGAATTTTCTGCTTTCGAACCAGCGCATTTGCGGATTGAGCTTCATGTTATGTTTCAGGAGATTGGCAAATGTTTGCCAAATCGGAGTGTGGTCGGCCTTTTGTTTTGATGACCATGTCATCATGTAATGCTTCCATGTTCGCCTTCCGCGAGCCGGAGCTTTGTTGACCATCTGTGATAGGTTGCCCTGCGTTCTTGACCCAGAATGGCGTCATTTTGTATGATATAGGCCCGTTTGCCGGAAGGCTGTTTTTGCTTTTTGTCTTGCTTATTCATCGACTTGATGATACCAGGTAGCGCATCTCGGGGAAAACGGCAATGGTCCAGGCATGTCAATTCGTGGCGGATCTTGATCTTTGGGTAGGCCTTATTGAGGTTGGTGAAGTCAGCAGCCACTTGTCGTTTGCTTTTCGACCATTACCACGTTTGCTGCCGTTAGAATGTAGAGTCTTGTATTTCCTCGATGATGTACGCCTTTAAGAGCTTTTCTACTTACGCTGATGGATAAGCGGCTTCTTTTTCGGGGTATTGCGCGGGCTATTGCTATTCTTGACCCAGGTCGGAATGTGGGGTCAACATTCAAGTCATGGCGCCGCGCGTCCTCGGCCGATCCACTTGCGTAATGTTCGTGATCAGTCGAGGCAAATACATCAGGCGCTTTTCAATAGGTCAATCGGCCTTTCCAGTCCTCGGGAGGCATGGCCTTCCGATTTTGATTTTACGCTTCGGGGTAGGAGGGATTGATGATAATTTCTTCCCTAGCCCTCGGGTTTGATATCGAGGTTCATCCGCGCTTGCGAGTATCCATCTCAATATCACGTGTCTTTGGGCGCTTTGCTTATGCTGGAATGAGGCGGGGGGATGGGGTTGCTGCAGTGCGTGTCCGTAGGATAAATACGCTTTAGGCTTACGCTCGCTTTCGATCTCATGCGGTTTATGGTGGTAATAGCGTCGTGGTGTCGGGCACCTCTTTTTCTGCGCTGGTGTTTATCGATCGGGAATGTCCACAATCAACTTCATTTTTTTCTTTTGGGAGTCTCGACATACTCCCACATTGCAGAGGCTTGCTATTGATATACCAACGCCATTCTACGTGTAAAATTTTGCCTTTTGGTGAGGTATCGAGGTGACCATTTGAAATTTGGCCATGGCCAGCGCCCGAGGATGCAATTGTATCGCGATTTGAGGTCGATCACTAGGAAAGTAATCATCTCGGTTCGGGTTTGTGCCCCGCTCTCCCATGAACACTTCGGTTCGATGAGTACCTACGCCCAGCGGTGATTAGTGAACCCTCCAATTTTCCAAGGTAGGGTTGCAGGGCATCTGCTAACTCCAACTCTTTAAAAGCAGGAATAGTACATGATATCTCTGACGCCTGTATCGGCGGAACCACTGGACTTGCCATGCGTTTACAGACAGAGATGACTAGTGGTTGCTCGGAAGCTAGTGGGGTCTTGGCTAACTTCGCCGGGTAAAAAGATGTTGGGTTCCCAACTGCATTTCGCCTGAGAGTTTACCGCTCGGATAGTGAATATATGTGCTTCCCAAGTTGTGTGTTGGATGGAAGTTCTTCTGAATCACGTTGACCACTCCTCGAATTTGAGGCACGGCCACCTCTTCCTCGTGGAGGTGCATCTTGTCTTTCATTGTCTGCATTGTTCCGTCGCCCGGTGTTTCTTAAAGCGGTTTAATTTGCGCGTTTATGAGCTTTGTATCTCGCGTTTAAGCTACGCATTCTCTATAGTGTGCCGGTGCATGATGGTAGTCGCGATTTATTGGGATCCCAGTATGTATGGGCGAGCTCGGGATCAAGTGGATATGGGACGCGGCGTCCCCGATCTGAGCATGATGTCTCCCGCGTTGTGTTTAACGGGGTAAAGCGAGCCTCGAATAACTTTTGGCCGGGGAGTAGATGACCTCCTCTCTGCTGGGGCGATTACCGCCTCACAGTCTGGTCGGGCGTGGCAGCCGCTGGCCTTGTCCTTGTTCTTATTTTTGTCCGCTCGAGCAGGTCTCGGTCGAGCAAAGCAGATGGAACTTGCTATTTCGGCCTTGGAGGCTCAGGGTTCATGGCCAACATTGTCTTGAGGCCCCGCTCTCGTGTTGTTTAGATAGCGTAAGTAATCTCGGGATCACCGGTTGCGGTCACTTGGTCGAGTGTCTCCTCAAACCTTTTCAAGTAACTTCCATAAGACTCATGCCGCCTTGCTTGACTTTAGCGAGATCGAATCGATTCTTAGGTGTTGGTCAAAGCCAAATTCTTCAAGGAATTTTTCCTCAACACTTCCCAGCCGCTATAGATCCACGGGGAACCCTTCCGAGCCATGCTGCTTTTCTTGTAGAGCTCCCTCGAATGCTCGCATTTTTAGAGCTTAATATGCATCACCATTCGAATTTGTGCCTCGAATGATCGAGCCGATCCACCACTTGCAGGTCTTCCCGAAATATTTCTCAAATTGTGGGAATGTGATGTCTTCGCAGTGGCGCTTTCGATTTCCCGGGTGAAAGGGCTTCCTCCGGCGGCTTGATTACACCATAGCGGGCTTGGCCACGGCTAGGTTAGCCATCTGTTTTGCCATGTCACGCTTCATTGCTTCCATGCGCCGATAAGCGCTTCTCGGCATCTAAGTTGATACCCGATGAGCGGGCATGATCGATCTATGCTCGCGTGAGGCCGGCAGCGTAAGGTTGGCGCGTAAAGCTTCCATCTCGTTTCACTGCTTCACGCTTACGATATGCTTCTTTCTCGGCGTGTTCGCGCTCTGCGGTGACTATGATTTTCACCGCGGGCATAGTAATTTTGCCCGCTACGTTTGTATGAGAAATTTGGCGGTATATCTGCTTTCATCGCCTTTACCTCCGGTCATTCGCTTGCTTTTTTGACCTCTTGACATCCTTTTCGACTTGGATACTGATCGGCTGGCGGCAGCTGTTGAGGCTTGGCATCATTCGCGGGACACTAGATTGGCTGCTAAGTCGGCCATTGGCTGGCCAATAGTTGTTGATTGAGCTTTGGCATTCGGCCATTAGTAATCCGCTGGACTTGAGAGCGGCGACTTGTCGGTGTGTCTGGCCGTGGATTTGCATGATTGCCATGGCCATTCTCTGGCGGTCACTAAGTTGCTCATTGATGATCTCCTCACACATCACGTTGGCACGATTACGGCAAGCACGATGCCGCTAGCATCTTTGGGGCTTGCTCCACGTAGGGCACGTCCTTCCCACGTGTCTTTGCTTGCCATGCGACAATCTTTTGCTTACAGTGCGAACCCCAGGGTGCTTTCGGTGGAGATCACCCGGCCAAGCGGCTTCCCGGTTGTTGCTTTACGCGGTAGCGGTGCTTCTTGTTCTTACCGACCATTGTAGTTGGTGGTTATTGAGAGATTTGCACCGTGAGTCTTGAAAAAGTGGGATGTTGATGTTCCAAGAACGGAACAAGCGATGTGGCAAAATCCTCGGCTTGGGCGTGTTCTTTGGGTAGGATATACGGGCTTGTAGGCGCTTCCTTGAACCCGGCCGAGACGAAACACGAGTGGAAGTGCGGGGCCTCGCGAAACCCCTCCGGCGTGAGAGTAAGTACCGTGTATGAGAACGAATACGGAACTCAAGGAAGAGGCGGAGTGTATGAGAGCATGTACCTTTGTGGTGTATGACGGAAGAGTATTTATTGGCCCTTGTGTAGTTGAATCCGGGTAGGATTTGGTTTCTGTAGTCCCTTTGTTCCACAAGGAGTGAAACTCTAGATTTCCTGGTGATATACGACTGGCTGCGTGATATCATGAATGAATAAGGCAAGTGTCCTGCCTACATATGATAACTTGTGGCCGTGTCTTGGCAGGCAAGCTACTTGGTGTCATTTGCTCGATGAGGAATGAGCGGGCAAGGCCCTGCTCGCCTGTATGGTGGATGAGGTATATGAGTTGATCACAATTCCTGGCAAGGCCCGATCGATCGAGACAGACGGGCTCGTCCGACCAAGCTGGGTCAGGAACGTCATGCTCGCTGTATGGGGTTGCTCTTTTTATGCTCGCTGGGCCTGTGGGCCCCTCAAGGCCCATGCTCGTGATCGGCCCGTGATGGCAACTCGTGCTCTGCTCGTGACCAGATTTGGGCTGGGTATATCATGAACAATATTGTAAACAATGTTTTATTTTTCGAAAATATAGAATTAGTTTAATTGACATATTCTTAAATTTAACCTCTGCGTGTTGCTAAATTTTCATATTTTAAAAAAGCAAAGACTTGTATAGGACGGTCTTACGGATCCTAAACCCGTAAGACGGAGCCTCATTTAGAAATTTACGGGTTAATAACTAAACCTGTTAATATATATCACAAAAGTTGGTTGGAAGAATTAGTGAAGGGTGAACCTTAAAGGCTTAACCTGCGTGCTGGTCTAAGGTTCAATTCCCTCTAACAATAAAATTTATTTTTAATGTTCATTTCCTCCTGCGGTGCCCCTCCACTTTCAATGTTTGTTAGCTCCGTTAGCCATCCGTTAGCATCAATTGTCTTGGGATACTTGACAAATCCTAACAGACTTTGACGAAATGTTAAATGAAACATTTAAAACCAAACGTGACACATTAAAAACACAAAAAATGACACATTTTAATGTTAAAAGTGACATTATAAATGAAAATTTATTATAATTTTTATTAAAATACAAAGTAACACTCTTAATACTAAAAAGTGACACATTTAATACTAAAAAGTGACACTCTTAATACTAAAAAGTGACAATCTTAATACAAAAAGTGACACGTTTAATACTAAAAAGTGACACTCTTAATACTAAAAAGTGACACTCTTAATACTAAAAAGTGACACATTTAATACTAAAAAGTGACACTATTCCTCAAGTAATTTACCGGACCAAAATGAATCATCTCGTGTTTCAAGTTCATCTTCTACATGCCTAGATCTTGCTCGCTCTGTTACGAAGGGAAAGAGAAAAAGAATTAAAGGAAGTATTGAAAGGGGCAAGAAAAAGACTACTGATTTTTATGATTTCCATCAAGCCAAGGAATTTGGTTCCAAGACTCCTAATGCTCGATTATTTTAGACATATTTTCAGTAAATTAATTTTGTAAGTTTGAATAAGAAACATATATTTTACCTTGAAAAAGTTATGGTTTTGTGTTTTTTAATGATTGACACTTGGGATTATATACATTTCTATGAATGAGAAGATATGTTTCAGTAGTGTTCAATTGGTTATTGCTGTTAAAATCACTAGCTCAAAAGTGACACACTTTAGTCCTAAAAGTAACACACTCCAAGCCTAAAAGTGACACTCTTATTGATACAAATTGTATGATTATAAAAATGGGTTGTTTTATCAAAAGTGACACACCTAATGCCTAAAAGTGACA
Source organism: Codonopsis lanceolata (assembly GCA_013146195.2). Lineage (NCBI taxonomy): Eukaryota > Viridiplantae > Streptophyta > Magnoliopsida > Asterales > Campanulaceae > Codonopsis > Codonopsis lanceolata. Next base: position 150,329,120 of record CM028378.1, on the reverse strand, counting down.
CAATGAATACATAAAAGTGTCATACTAAACGTGACACTTATGAATAAAAATTTAAAGATGAAAAGTGATTTTTTTGCCAAAAGTGACACACGTAAAACTTAAAAGTGACACATTCTATATTTAAAAGTGACACTCTGATTTAAAGTAATTAAGTAAAACTTAATTAGACCTAAGGCAACAATTATCCAAAAGTGACACACTTTTGTTCTCAAAGTGACACACGTCAAGCCTAAAAGTAACACTCTGATTGATCGTAAATGTAAACAATGTCAAAATGACACATCTCTGGTAATAAAACTTTAAAAAAAAAAAAAAAAGTGACACACGCCAAGACTAAAAGTAACACTCTGATTGATCGTAAATGTAAACAATGTCAAAATGACACATCTCTAGTAATAAAACTTAAAAACAATCCTAAGAGGTTTGAAACCATTATAATTCTCATTAAAAACAATCCTAAGAGGTTTTGAACCACCGACCTCTAGTTGACCAAGTCTTCAGGCATCACTTCCGTCCATCTTGTCAAACTCATGATTATGATTTTTATTAACATATTTTGTTATTAACCCGCGAATTTCTAAATGGGGCTTACAGGAGACCACCTCTTTTAAAAATTATTTCAAAATAAGTCTTTATACCAACTTTTAGGGTTTAGAGCATCTCTACTCTCATGACTTGAATTTCAAAATATAAAATTATTTCGCAGTAAAAGTTCTTTTAATGGAGTACTAAATTTCTTAGTGTTCACATTTCGATAAACAAGTACAATTTCGGACATAATACTTGGCTGATTTTTTAACTTTATTAAAAAAAAAAAAAAAGGAACACCCATTGTTGAACAAATTGTTTTTGAAAATGAAACAATTTGTCTTAAAATAAAGCCTTGTTTTTTTTTCAAGTTAAAAAAAAAAAGTAAAGCCTTTTTTAGGTTACCAAATTTACCACCTTCCTTAATTAAATTAAATTTAAAAACTATTAAGAATGTTAATTTACATTAATTTAATTTAAAAATTATTAAGATGCAAATGTGCAAAAAGTAGTACTAAATAGCTCAAATTGATCCAGATCAAAAGCATTTTATACTCCTTAAAATATTTGAAAAGGACAAATTTATCATTTGGTGTAAATTTATTGGATTAATTAATTGTTAATAACCTTCATCTTCTCCATGATTTTTATATTAATGAAGAATGGTAGTTTAGGTAAAACATTTTTTTATTGTTTAGAATATTATAATATTGCCACCATTGAGTCTGATCAAATTGATCCGCTAAGATTTATTGAAGTGAAAAATCTAAGTGTGGTTTGAGATTGGGTTCCTATAAATCCACCTAAAAGATTGATAATGTTGTGTCAAGTGTTTTAGAAGAAATAGTTTTGTTGAGGTTTATTTAACTTTTAAGAAGGATCATTTTGTTTTAGAAAAAATATAGTTATGAATTTATTTCACCGTAAGATGGATTGAATTAAAAAAATGAAAATTGTAAGTACTTAATTTAAGCAAGGAAAATTTAGATCTATAGAGACTATTCATGAATATATATGAATTTATTTTTTATCAGAAGAAAAACCATAGTATTTCCTCCAAAAAAAAAAACATGGTGCGTAATTGCTGGATTAGGTACACCCAGAGATGAACAAGTACACCCAAAACATAAATCAACTTTCAAATAATCTCAAGTTTGATTGAAATATGTTAAGACTAAGAAGGTGCCAAGTGTAGAAACTGTATAGTTGTTGGCCAGTACTCCAGGGGTGTTAGGTGTCTTTATGTGAAAGTTGTTTAGTTGGTTCGCTATGAAAGTGGTTCTCACTGTTGGTGGATATATAAAACCAAATGTAATATGCATATATTTTGTGAGAAAAGTCAATATACAAGAAAGATATTCTTCCTCTCTCTAAAAACCCTTGTTTGATGTTTTTGCTAAGATTCAACATGGTATCAGAGTAAATTCACAGTTGCTTCAGCAAAATTGATTCATGATTGAATAGATGGTCTATTCATCCGATCAGATTGAGGCTCCAATTGATTTGATTGAAGCAAAGAGATATCGACCAACAATGAAGAACATGAAGATCGCGAAGAACAAGGTGCATGATACAGGAGAGATAGCTGATGAATACGATATTGATATATCGACATTGCAGTTCCATCCTCTGTTTCTTCATCCAAATGACCATCCTCGTATGACCTTGATTTCTCAAATTCTTATAGATACAGTTAATTTTGGTCAATGGAGACGATCAGTTGTTATAGCTTTATTTGCTAAGAATAAATTAGGTCTGATTAATGGCATTAACAAGAAACCTGTGCCTAGATCAAAATACTTAGGTCAGTGGGAAAGGTGCAATCATATGGTGATTTCATGGCGCTCTTAAATGTTGTTTCTCCTGAAATTAAATCAAGCATAGTCTATCTTGATTCTGCAAAGGCTATTTGGGAAGATTTGAATACTAAGTTTTCTCACAGTGATCTCCCCAAAGTTTTTCAAATTAGGAGAAATTTGAGTGAATTTAACCAAGGAGGATTAAGCATTTCTGCTTATCATACCAAATTTAGGGCATTGGGGGATGAGTTGGTGAGTTATACTAGTTTACCTAAATGTTCTTGTAATTGTGTGTATGGAGCTGTGTCTAAACAAGAAGATTATGAGCATGAACAAATGCTAATTCAGATCTTGATGGGATTAGATGACTCTTACACTGCTATTAGAGGACAAATCATGTTAATGAACCCCTTTCCTAGTTTAAGCAAAGCAAAAAACATCTTAACTCGGGAAGAAAGCCAACGAAAACATAGTTCAAGCAGTATAAACATGGAAAATGTAGCTACAGCCATGCTAGGAAAGACTAGTCATAATTTTTTTAAAGCCAAGAATGGAAACACTAGAGGAGGTGCTGGAAGTAATGCCCCAAAGGGCTATAATACTGGTAGTGGAGGGAATGCTCAAAAAAATAAATTGTGGTGTGACCACTGTTATAAAGATACTCATATAAAGGATAGGTGCTTTTTTTCTAAATGGCTATCCAGAGTGGCATGCTCTATATGGCACCAAACCAGATGATTCTAGAATGCCAAAGAACAAAGTCAAGGTTACAGCCAATGTCTACACAGGGTTGGGCAGAAGAATTTCCAGGTTTACCACAACTCAGTGCCAACAACTTCTCTCACTATTGTCTAAACCTACAAATAGGATGGACAACCCAGAGTCTCATGTGGAAGGTAAGATTGCTAGCTCTAGTTATGCTAATCCAAGATGTTGTTTGAGTCTTGGTAACAGTTCTGGTGAATGGATTCTAGACATAGGAGCTACTGACCACGTTATAGCCTTTTTTGATAATCTAGTTAATCACATTTCTATTGATTTACCTCTATATTTGCCCAATGGTCACATTTGCATAATTACACACAATGGTGATGTTCATCTTACTATAGACATTGTCCTACACAATGTTCTATTTACCCCTACTTTTCAATACAACACTCTTTCAGGCAGTAGACTGGCCAAAGATAATCAAATTACCCTTGTTTTCTCTACATCTCAATGTGTCTTGCAGGACCAGGTTCACAGGCAGATCAAGGGGACTGGTAGGGTGGTTGATGGCCTCTACATACTCTGTACTTCAAGGAATGGTTCTGAATTATGCTCATCATCCCACCTGTTTTGTGTCTAGTAATGTAACCAAAAGATCATGCCCTGTGGCATTTCAAATTAAGACATGTACCCCTTTCTTCATTAAAACATCTGAACATATGTGACATTGATAGTTCTTCTTCTATTTTACCTTGTGATGTATGTCAATATGCTAAACAAGTTAAACAGCATTTTCCTATCAGTGTTTCCCATTCAACTAATGTGTTCTCTATTCTTCATTATGATCTATGGGGGCCTTATAGACATATTACTTACAACAATTGTAACTTTTTCTCACAATTGTTGAAGACATGTCCAGAACCACTTGGACTTTTCTACTTAATTCTAAAACTCAAGTATGTGCTTATTTGACCTACTTTATGTCCTATGTCAAGACTCAATATGGGGAAGTTGTTAAAGAAATTAGGTCAGATAATGGGACTGAATTCTTCAATGGTTCAGTAACTCCTATTCTGGATTCCCTTGGAATTGTTCATCAAAGTTCCTATGAAGCCACACCCCAACAAAATGGGAGGGCTGAGAGGAAGCATAGGCATTTGCTAGAACTTGCTAGGGCTCTTAGATTTCAGGCTCACCTTCCAATTTCTTTTTGGGGAGATTGTCTTTTAACTGCTACATATTTGATAAATAGGCTTCCTAGCTCAGTCCTGAAGTTTAAGACTCCTTATGAAATTCTTACTGGCCAAGTTCCCTCTTTCTCTCATTTGAGGATCCTTGGGTGCCTTTGTTATGCCTCCACTCTTCGCCATAATAGGGATAAGTTTGGGCCTAGAGCAAGGAAGTATGCCTTCATTGGCTACCCTTTTTGCAATAAGGCATATAAGCTATATGATATGCAAACCAAACAAATCTTCTACAGTAGGGATGTTGTCTTTCATGAGTCCTATTTTCCTTTCTCTACATCCACTCTTGTGTCTTTCCACTTTCCTTCTACTTCTTGTGATCCAGTAGATGAGGACTTCTATCCTTCTACCTATAACGCTCCGAGCTCGAAAGCCCGGTTTGCTACGTGTAGCCCACACAATGGCCCACTGAGCACTCAACATCTTGGGTCATCAAGCCCATCGCAAGCCGACCTAAAAATCCATGGATGATATTGGTGTTCGGTAGTAGCGCATGACTACCTAATAATTTATAAATCACACATAAGTCTCACATCTACCCGATGTGGGATTGGGGTATTACAATCTTCCCCACTTAATTCATTGACGTCCTCGTCAAGGACGAATCGTACCCCGGGTGATGCAAGATTCAAAAGGTGCTTCATACGGGGATCAAGAGGTGGCTCCCACTTTCCGTGGGGTAGCACTTTGGCCCGTACAGCATTTTGTTCCCACATTTTTGGCTAGGACCCACTCTAATACCAATTTGTACACATCCCCCTCCATGGATTGGGTCATTAGGCCCACCACAAGCCAACCCAAAAGTCCATGGATGATGTTGGTGTTCGGTAGTAGCATATGACTACCTTATAATTTATAAATCAAACACAAGTCTCACATCTACCCGATGTGGGATTGGGGTATTACACTGCTACCATTCCTCCTCTAGCTTCTACACCTTTTTCTGAGTCACTTATTCTACCCTCTTCATCTTTAGATTCTGCTCATCTCTTTCCTCTTAACCCTATCCCTACTAAACCTACTAGAACCTGTTAGACATAACTATATATTGACTAGATAATGTGATGTCTTGTTCTCACATGTTTCCGGAACCATGAGAAGGATGGGTTGCCTGGCTTGCCCGAGTTAACTACGATGGATTGTTGCATTTGTCTATAAAGTTAAGTACTTGCGATGGTTAAAGTATAATGTCAGATTGATTGCAAAGGGGTTCACTCGATCAGAAGGATTGGATTATTTTGAGACATTTGTCCTTGATGAGAGATGAGAGGATGGCCTTTATGATGCTTGCATATGAGACCTCACCTTGGTTATTGTCCTCCAATATCTGAGACTTCTTATAACCTGGTTTGCAGACTCACTAAGTCCTTGTATGGGTTAAAGCAGGCTCTTAGACAATGGTTTCACAAATTGTCTACTACTTTAAATGACTTTGGTTACAAGCAATCTGCTGCTGATCATACTTTGTTCACTAAAGAGTCTACGGGGGATTTCACTCTGCTGGTGTATGTTGATGTCATTGTCATCACAGGCTCCTCTTCTGCTGCTATTTCTCTTCTTCAGCAGTATCTTCATTCCAAGTTCTCCATAAGGGACCTAGGGCAGTTGAGATATTTTCTGGGACTTGAGCTTGCTATAAATTCTACAGGCATATGTTTGCATCAGAGGAAGTATGCACTGGATATTATTAATGAGGTAGGTTTTTCTAATGCCAAGGACTCTAAGCTGTCCCTTCCTACTAATCATGGTCTAGCTGCTGATGTTGGTGATCTTCTACCTAATCCTGATCAATATAGAAGATTGGTTGGTAGGTTAATATACCTTACTATTACTAGACTTGACTTGTCTTATGTTGTACAAGTCTTAAGTCAGTTTTTGTCTCAGCCTAGACAACCTCATCTTGAGGTTGCAAAGAAGGTTGTGAGGTTCTTAAGCAGGCTCCTGGTCAAGGTCTCTTTTTCTCATCTTAAAATTCCCTAATTCTCACAGCTTGTGATGCAGACTTGGTAGCTTGTCCTACTTCCAAAAGATCTATTACATGATTTTGTATATTTATGGGCTCCTACTTGATTTCTTGGAAGGGTAAGAAATAGTTTATTATGTCCAGATCCTCTACAGAATCTGAATACAGAGCAATGGCTTCTACATGATGTGAATTCGTTTGGCTTAAGTCTCTTCTGCAATGCATGCTTGTAGAGCTTCCTAGTCCTGCTTCTCTCTACTGTGACAACAAGGCAACCTTGCATATAGTAGCCAATCATGTGTATCATGAGAGGACAAAGCACATTAATATTGACTACCACATTGTTAGGGAAAAGATTGCTCAAGGCCTCATCAACACTTCTCATGTTCTTTCCAAGTAACAGTTGGATGATCTGTTTAAAAAGGCACTTCCTGAATCTCAATTACTTTATTTGCTTTCCAAGTTGTACATTCAATCTTTTTTCCACTACCAACTTGAGGGGAGGTATTAAGATTATGAAGGTGCCAAGTGTAGAAAATGTATAGTTGTTGGTCAAGACTCCAGGGGTGTCGGGTGTCTTTATGTGAAAGTTGTTTAGTTGGTTAGATATGAAAGTGGTTCTCACTGTTGGTGGATATATAAAACCAAATGTAATCTGCAGATATTTTGTGAGAAAAGTCAATATACAAGAAAGATATTCTTCCTCTCTCTAAAAACCCTTGTTTGATATTTTTGCTAAGATTCAACAAAAGAATATAATTGTAAATAAGGTCCAAAAATTAAACAAAAAATGAGAAATTTGCGGGTCCGTACACTTTGGTGAATTTTCAACGCTTTAGTCTGTGATAATAATGACAAATCACTAATATGTACTTTTCATGCATCGTAATGCAAAATGGATACATCACAATGACAAATGTGTGCATATATCAAACAATGCAGCCTAATCAAATGATGCATCATGGTGCATGAAACTGCAGTTCAACGGTTAGATAATATTATCGTAGACTAAAGCGGTTGAAAATCCAACAAAGTGTACCGGTCTAAATTTCTCCCAAAAAAAATTTAAAGAGCCCAATATAATAGAAATTGTTGTTAGGCCCAAAATGAAACCATGTAGGGGAAATTGCTCGTCAGTCTATTTTCCCAAATTTATAGGGTGAAATTATGATCGATCACATGCATTCTCAAAGTTTGTAACCCCTCTACTCCCCTGTTTTTTTTTTCAACCGCTAAAGTTCATTTTTTCGAAATATTGTTCTGAAAATGTCATCGTCTCCTTCAACAGTTCTAACTAACAGGTCCAACACATTTGATTCAAAAATCACCATTTTTTTCAAAATATTGTTCCGAACCATTAAGTACGATAATAGAATGGAACTGGGTTGAGTTGGATGATTTTTAGTAAGAACGAAGGCAAAGGATGAAGAAGATGACTTACGACAAAGGAGGAGGCGGAAGAAGAAGGTGGAGGAGATACATTCGAACCCACTTTGCATCACGAAGCATCAATTGATTGCTTGAATTGATGTATCACGGTGCATAAAATCGGATTATGTAATTAAAATTAATTTCATTTAAATTGATGTATCGCGATACAAAATTGGATTATTATATTAATTAAAAAATTGATTCCATTTGAATTGATGCATCGTGATGCAAAAATTGATGCACCGCGATGCATTTCCGTAGCACTTATGCTTATTAAGGGTATCGTTGTCTTTTTACCACAAAAAAGTGTATTTTTTTGATTAAACAAACACAAGATTGGAGGAGTTATAAACTATGGAAAAAGGACCAGTCCTTAATTATTCCAATTTATAATCCCTCCGGTCCCCCTTTTTTCAACCGCTAATGTTTATTTTTGAAAAATTGTTTCTACAATGCCCACATCGGCTACTTCCATAACTCCGACCAACAATTTGGAGTTCAAAAATCACGATTATATTGTTGTGAAATGAAACAGGGATTGGTGGAGAAGGAATGGACATGGGACTGAGTTTGATGATTTTTCAGTAGAGATGAAGGCGATGGAAGAGAAAGTAGAAGACTTACGACAGGGGAGGAGGAAAAAGGTGGGGGACATGAAGGTCTAGTTCATTATAATTTAGATAATCTAAATTGGTGCATCGCGGTGCATAAATTTGATGCAGTGCGATGCAAAATTTGATTAGGTAATTTAAATTGACGCATCGCGATGCAAAAATTGATGGAGAGCGATGCACTGAGTCTGAGTGAGTGATCTATATGCATGTAGCATACTTTCGGTTCATTAAGGGTATCATAGTCTTTTCGTCTCCTTCCGATTTTAAAAAAAACATAGAGTACTATAGCGGTTCCAAACTTTGAAAAATGGACGAGCTCGAATTTACCCCAACTATATAATTTACCCCAACTATATGGTTTACCCCAAGTGTATCTTGTAATTAGACTATAACTTACTCATCTCATTCTCAAAAGATTATCTTGTTTTGACCCCACATGTAAATTAATTTTTTTACTATACTATAAATATTACTATGATAGTGTTATATTCACAGTTTGAAAGCCCCCAAAAAATGACTTTTTAAACAAACAAAAAATATAAAGATATAAACCAAGAAACGTAATTAAGGAGTTGAAATGAAATCATGATCAAAACTTTAGTTGTTATTAGTTTAGTTTCTAAACTACAAAATCAACTTCGATTATGCCAACAGTGCATTCTCGTGAGTAGTTTAGAAGTAGGTCCATTCGACTGGGGTCATGGTATCTAGTGTCTTTCACATCCGTGAGGTGTTTATAATAGTGTAAGTGGTTCGGTTTTGGCCAAATTATGAACCGAACCCTCCATCGGTTCCTAAATTTTCAAACTGAGCTGCCCTGACCAAGGCTTGAAATCGAACCAAACCAAACCACTTGGTATAGTTTGGTTCGGTTTCATGGTTCGAATAGAAATAAAATTAATCAACTTAGTCAACATTTAAATTAAGACAAATTTTATGATTTTAAACAATAATTAACATTAAACATTAATAAATAAGAATGTTTAGTTGTTTACTAGGAGCAACAAACATGTTATAGCAAACAATCCATGGCACTGGAAGTACTATAATTTATGGTAAGAATAAGAAGTATTGATATATATATATATATATATATATATATATATATATATATATATATATATATATATATATATCGAGATTAATGGATCAGATTTGAATTATTAAGTATATCAAGTGACTGAGAAAAATTTACATAATATATATTATTTATAATAAATAAAACTCGGTTCGGTTCCAATACAAAAATCATGAACCGAACCGAACTGATCGGTTTTACAATATTGGAAACCAAAACTAAACCACCTTAGACCAAAATTGAACCGTCTTAGACCAAAACAAAAAAAAAAAACCATCTGGTTTGGTTTGATTCGGTTCGGTGGTTCGGCCTTACACCCCTAGTTTATATGAACCTCAAATTTGACCACCACTTAAGGTTTTTGAGTTTATTCATGCATTGATTTAAAGTACTCCAAGAGTATCTTATTTACCAAATGATCTACATTGCGTGACTTAACACATACGTTAATGTGATAACGCATTAGGTTTACATCTCTCACAGCGGTCCATCATTGTGTGTATGTGTGTATGTGTGTGTATATATATATATATATATTATTGTGCTAGATTGAGAGTCAATTGTCATATAAAACAGACAAATAAAACAAGGAAATATTTGAATAATGATTTAATACAATTGTGTGTACCTTTTAATAGATGTTAGGTGCTATCAAGATGATCAAATGTAGAGATATTTATTTTTTATCACCTTAGGTGATAGGTAGATGTGAGATTTTTTTATTTTGCTTTCTTTCGGTGTATGGAATGACAACAATATGAGTACTTCAGTTATACACTTCCACAACGAGCGAGATTAATGCTAGAAGCCTATAAGAGTGACTTGACTTGAGAACCACAAGGGAACAAAACTACCACCTAGTGAGATGTGAAATTCAAAGTGACACATCTATTGAAATTAGATTTTGTTTCATTGCATGTGTTTTGTACGATGTATGTGTGTTTTTAGAAATCATTTAGAAGATTTGCGAATGAACTCACACATCGCCACCATGTGAGTCTTAAAAGACATACTATAAAATGACGTTATTTTGTGCCAATGTGACATATGACTATGCCATTAAATGAGAAGTTGACGCTTGATACTTTAGTTCTTGATGGTATGTAGTTTCTTAATATTTCGACCGGATAAAGCACTAAGAAAGTAGTTATTTTGGAAACCATGGACAAATGAACAAATTAATTAACTTGCCACATGGCTGCCATATGCTCATTGTTAGAAGACCGCACGTTCACAATTAAAGAGATGGTCATTAGTACATTAGTAAACGAAAAGAAGTTCATTGCAAAGGTTAAGTATTTTTGTTTGAGGGACCGTTAATTACTTTGGGTCAAATTTATCGGAGGTTATTCAAGTAACTTAGTAACTTCACACACACCAAGATTAAAAAAATAAAAATAAATTCATAACATGCAAAACTAAAGTAGGATAATTTTTCGGTCTCTTCCTCTCTCTTTCTCAAGATGAATAACCATTAATGGTCACTATTTATTCAGTATGAAGAGACAATGAGCGAGGTAAATCTGTGATTGACTCTCGGCCAGACGCATAACGAAAGCCATGATCAAGAGTCGTATATGGTTGTCGTAATGATTATTGTCCGCGAAGGAGCGATAGACGTACATCACTTGATTTAGCATAACAACAATCATATATATCAAATAAGTTCAGGTCAAAATCGCTAATGGATATGATATTCAATAACTCAATAAAATCTTCCACTTTGCATTTGTTCTTCCATCATTGCGACGCCAAATTTTGTGACCTTGATCCGGCCAAGTCAATCACTAGAAAATGAGGTTAAATAGATATTTGACAGTGAAGACATTTCAATGGTGAGATATTTAGCTAATTTTTAGAAATATGATATTGATCATCAATAACTTTACCATTGTGTAAGGCCGATAGAAAATGAATGGTTAATGGAATGAAAAAAAAATAATTATGAAGTCCAGCATTAACTTTAACATTCAATTTATTTGAAAATAAATTAGTTTACCATTGTCGTGAAATCCGAAATGTATATTCAAATAAGAGGTTTTTTTTACTTTTGATGTGCAGCTGACGTGACACATAAAAAACTGTGAAAAACCTTTTGAAGGTTTATAGAGTAAAGTTGCCCAAAAAACCTCCAAATATCATTACATAAGAATGTTCAATTTCACCATCTGCAATTTGACACTACATTTTCCAGTCCTTAAATAGAATTATTAAGTTCAATTATTTTTTTTAACTCCATCCATTACACTCAAATAGTCATGTTTGAAAGTCTAATTATTAAAAGGAGTATATAACACGTATTAGAGTTAATCATAATTACAATAATATTTGAACATAATCAATACTCACTCTATCCTAAAATAAATGAAGTTTTAAGATTTGCACACAAATTAAGAAAGCTTATGAAAAAACTAATGAATTTTTATTTAAGTGCAATTATTATTGACAAGTTGAAAAAAAAGTTGCATGATTGATTTTATCTTTTCTCTTGATACAACATTTAATTAGAGAGTTATTAATAGGGGCATATTTGGCAAAATGTGAACATTTTTTTTCTTAAAATCCTATAATATTCTTTCTTTTGGGATAATTATTTTTTTATTTAAAACGTCATTTATTTTGGGACAAAAGGAATATGCCAATATCAAATATAAAGGATAATGTTTAAATGTTATCAGGGACAGCCCTGAGCATAGGCTCACTAGGGCCTAGGGCCCCCAATTTTTAACACCAAAAAATGGTCCCCTAATCTCACTTTATATATATATATCCATAATTTGTTATGGATGATTATTTTGTTAATTAATCAATAGTTTGGTTTTTAGATTTTGTTTACTCCCTCTGTCCAAAAATTATTGTCATATTGTTCTTTTTTTCATGTCCCATTTTTTTATCTAGTTTGAAAATTTTCTTTTTTGGACAACCATTTTATCGTTCGGTTCTTAATTGTTCCTCCTACTTTAATTATGAGTTACATGAATATGGACTTTAAAAAAACTACACATCATACAAATATTAATAATAAAGTCAATTGTTTTTTATTAATCCGTGTGTCAGATCAAACAAGACAATTTTGAGGCCGAGAGAGTATTTTTTATTATGAATAATTTTGTGTATAAATATTTATTAGTTAATGTGTCTATATAAGAATGTTATTATTTATTGATATCATTTGTTTTCAGATGCTTAACATTTTATTAATTTAAAAAAAAACATGGATCTAAGAAAAAATAAATAAAATAAAAAATAATTGATTTGATCTCGAACCAAAATTTTTAATATTTTTAATATATATCTGATTGAAAGTTGAAGTGAAACATAATACAATGAACTGCTCCGTATTTATTTGGAACATATGGAATGATTACAAATCGTTATTTCATTTTACTAGTATAATAATTAAGTTAGTTACGTAATCTATCTGTTTTCAACATGAATAATGATACTTAACTTCAATGAGAAAAATGTCTTGTCATAAATCATTTTGAAAAAAATAAAAAAAGAAGTAAATCTATGTTAGAGTACAACTTACTTTAAAAGATTAACTTTTTAACATAATATGCAAAGTTACTCACCTTTTTTTCTAAATTTACACATGCCTATACTTTATTTTTCATTACGTTAATGATTTTTTAATCAAACATCATTAAAAAAATATTCTTTTCATTATAGGTAAAGAAATTCTATTTGAAAATCAAAATTTTTAAATAAAATAATACTTTTAGTAATCAATTAATAATAAAATAACACTTTTATATTTAATTTTTTAAAAATAAACTTTTTAAATAAAATAACTCAAAATAAAACAATAGACTATATTTAACCCAGGGAATAATAATTTAGTCACACGGTCAAACCTTGCCATAAACACATAAACAAATATCTCGTTGGTCAAAAACAAATATCTCGTTGGTCAAACAAAAGGCATCAAGTGGATATCAGATGAGTCAAATATGAAACAAAATTAGTGCCCAAATACATTTAGTGTGCTCATAATTTCCTAATCTTTAATAAATACTACCTCCGGATAAAAAATCTCCATTTGAAAATAATTTTTTTAAAGTTTGTAATATTACCACAAGCTCTAGCTTGTAATATCATATATCTTTTTAAAATAATAATTTTAGTATATCATCTATATTATAATTTCGCTCAGTAGTTAACTACTAGCTAGGATTCATTTTTACCAAATATAATTACTAGCCAGGATTAAATCTCAAAAAAATTAACTATGGGCCATGATTAAATATTAATTTCCACAAGCATATGTACAACCGTTAATTCTAGCAACAATTATTGAGATTTTACGACGGTAATTAAAACATGTGTCATAACTAAGATCATCTTCTTACTAATACTGTATCATAGGCACATGCACGAAATATAGTTAGTGATAAAATGACATTTGTATGTTTTCATATTTGAAAATAAACTTTTTAAGTGAAACATTCAAAAAAGAAACAGTTGATTTTTTTTTCCAGAATTGATAGAGCAATAGTATATACTCTCTATCCCAAAATTATTGTCATGTTTTTCTTATTCTTCTGTCTCAAAATAATTATCTTGTTTAAAAATTTTCTTTTTAGAACAACACGTTTACCACTTTATACTTACTTTTTCATCACATTTTAATTATAAACTAAAATAAATTACATATCAAATTAATATTAATCACGCATCAAATCAATTAAATGATAATTTTGGGACGGACAGGTCCTACTTTATCCTACACAACAATGGTATTACTGTAGTATTACCATTATTCAATCATTACAAACTCCAAACAATTGACCAGCGCAATTACCTTAAAGCCCTCAATGGTGCCACGTGTTAACTAGAAGCTCTTGTACTTTTTCTCCACATCAGTGTGGACTTGGAGCGTGTACTACTCAGACTTCACCTACCATAAAATTTTGTGCTACCTAGTACCTACTTGTAATTAAGATAATTATGATGTAAATGGATAAAATACTTGTTTTAGTGTTCAAATTATACCTGTATAAAAAGAGAGGAGCAAGATTTAGAAAATTCCCGTAAAAAGTAACTTATTAAATTTAGAAACATTTCTAATTTATATATAAGTCATTTTTTACATTAAAAATTGAAAATATAAAATATTATTATTATGATTGATTAGATAAATAATTCCAAAACCTCTTTACATTCTTTTTTGTATATTTAGAAAAATATGCATAGTAGAAATATGAGAGATAAAAAAACTAAGGTTTTTTTTTTGTCAATTTCTTTGCATCATATCCAGGCTAGGAAAAATAGATATGGAATAAAACAACGATTTTGAAACTAAATCATATACACACACTTTGAAGTAAAATTAATTCACATACAATCAATTAATAATAATACCAAGATCTGACAATTATTTTCTTTATTTCATGATAACCAAAGTTATTATTGTAAAAAAAATCTATAAATCGAGATAAGACCAATTTTTTGAGACAGCCAGCTACATGTAAAAAAATAGAAACCCTATAATTTTTATTTTTTTAGTTACTTATACATGTTTAAAAATTCAGATATAAAAAAGTGTTGATGATGAAATTAATCAATATTCATATCGAATTTGTTTGTTAGTTGAACTAAATCACGAATTAAAATTAATAAACGAGTTTTGAAGTTAAACATAGTTTTTGAAATATTTTTGGAAACATGAACATACCAACAAGTTTCCAGTAAGTCGGTTGTCATAGCTTCCGTTGCCAGACTTTCTTTAAGTAGTAACCTTGAGGTTCGCCATCGCTGCAAAAAATGTGTGTGTGTGTGTGTTTTTTTTTTTTTGCAATGTGTTGTGAAAATAGGGTAAAAGTGTTTTCTTTTCGCTTATATACATCAATTAAAACAACGTGGTTTTATGAGTATTTACCGGGTCGCGGTCCAAAATTTATCCATAGCACGGTTTAAACCAAATTTTTCGATGTCTATCCATCGATCGTTTGAATTTTTTATTCATTTTCATTGACCTATCTCCTACATTTTATTTTTCTTTGTTATATAATATTTTAATTATTTTTTCTTCATGTCTGATTTTTAAATTGAACCATAATACTTGAATTATTTTGTAAAAATTACCAATTTTGAAAAATGTAGTTTTTAAGGTTTTATGACAAAATATAATATCAACATCATCCATAGACTTTTTGGTCGGCTTGTGGTGGGCCTGATTACCCAAGGTGTTGCGTGCTCAGTGAGTCAATGTGTGTGCTACACGTAGCGGACTGAGCTCTTGGGCTCGGGTCATTACAAATGGTATCAGAGCTGGTTCCGGCTGGAAATGTGGGAACAAAGTGTTGTGCGGGCCAAAGTGTTACACCGTAGAAGGTGGGAGCCACCTCTTGATCCCCGTACGAGCCACCTCTTGAATCCTGCATCGCCCGTGGTATGATTTGGCCTTGGTGAGGACGTTAAGGATTTGAGTGGGGGAGATTGTAATACCCCATCCCAAATCGGATGGGTGTGAGATTTGTGTTCGATTTATAAGGTGGTCACACACTACCTCTGGACACCAACATCATCCATGGACTTTTGGGTCGACTTGTGGTGGGCCTGATTACCCAAGGTGTTGCGTGCTCAGTGGACCAACGTGTGGGCTACACGTAGCAGACTGAGCTCTTGGGCTCGGGTCGTTACACAAAACATGCTAGTATATCACAAACAATTTGCCCTTTATCTGATATTAGATGCGCTATTAATTTTTTTTTAACATTAATGCAACTTTTATTTGTATATATTTTAATATCATTTTTTAATACGAAAAACACATCAATGAATTTAAATTTTGTTAAGACTCCAGAGTATAGGATGAGATAAAGTGAACCTCAATTCCATTGTTTAGAATTAGAATTGTGGGCTTCAATGTAAACTTTATTGTTTATATCCAGAAAAAATATTAGAACTTGAATTGAAATGAAATTCTTAATATTTTTATTCTATAAATTGATTTTATTTTTTTTCCAAAGGTAAAACATTTTTAAACCTAAAAACTATTGGTTTTCATTAATTTTTTTATTTCTATTAATTTGCTTATACGTTTAGATTTTTAATTGAACTCTACATGAGAGCCAAACAAAATAATCTTAATTTTAATGTTACAAATTTATGATATTCAATTCTACACATTAAACTCATAATCTTTATGTTGCAATCATTTGTGTATTTTATTAGTACTAAAGTTTTAACTAATTTAATTGTTATGGATATAGGCTTCGTGCATCGCACGAGTGCTTTGATTACAATTTTATATGATTAACTTAATTTTTATTATACAAAGTAAACTGTTTTGGTCAAAGACATGTCACTTCGATATCAATTTAAATATATGTTAAAAAAAATTATTGTTTTTATTAACATAATTTTCTATAATTTGTTTTATATACATATTGAACTCGTGATTTTTCATATAATTATTCGGTTATATGGTTATCATTAAAATTTTATACTGTTTTATTTATATCAACTAGTTTTTTAACCTGTGCGTTAAACGCGCGTCAATTAAATCGCACATAAACAAAATAAAGAGGATAAAAATTGTTAAATGATAAAATAAGAAGAATCAATTTATTAACAATTACACATAAGTATATCACTAATCATTATAGATTCTAAAAAAATTCCTTATACACAATATTTGTTATTATCTTATTAATTGGTTTTTCATTTTCAACGCATATTAATATCTAGTTTCTTCAAAAAGAGACCTACGCCTACGTGTAATTATTGATTTTGGCACTTGTTAATTGTTATTATATATGATACCAGCAATAGTAATTGTCTTTTTTGGAACATGAAAGACAGTTTTATATCGGATAGAGTTAATGACAATTTTAGGATAAAAACTTTTTCTCCAACATTGCTTCATTTCAAAAAATTTATTTCAATAATATGTTCCCCAAGATTTATGATGGTTAGTCTTGTTCTATTGCACAACCCTGCAGTATTGTCAATGTTTCTCAATAGCATTACTGAAACACCAATTTTAAGTGTCAATTCATGACCTGACAACCCTAAACATTTTATACTATTTAAAAACTCTGTAGAATGATTGTATTCGAACAAACTTAAATTTTTTCCGCCCTACAAATAAAATCTAAACTCAAATAAGTTCTTCATTTTGAATGATTACTTTTATTAAATTATATTTGTATTTTATGAATAAATAAATTTATGATAAGAAAATAAGCTAAAAAAAAAAAAATAACAAAATTATTTTAGTTACCTCAGTTTAAATTGTTTTTGTTTTATTGACTTCGTAACTATTATTATTGTTCCATCAAATATTTTTATTTTACTAACGCATTTTTATTTTACTTTTTTATAAGAATTTTTAAAAAATTTTGTTCAGTAAATTATTTTATTTTAATAACCTCCGCATTAAATTATTTTTATTTTGTTTGATTCCATAACATATATTTTTATAGTGGTTTGTTCCAAAAATTATTTTTATTTTACTAACCTATTATATTTTTGTTTTATTAACTCCGGAACTATTATTTTTGTTTTAGTTATTTTTTTGTTTCAAGAGAGAAAAATGTTTAAACATAATTAAAAGAGAGGAGATGGTGGTGATGATAGAGAAAATATGAAGAAGACATGAGATAGAAAAAGAGAAATACAACCAGAAGAGAGAATATAGGAGAGAGAAAAAGTGGAATGGTAACTCAAATGTCAAAATTTCAAAAGTGTGATTTTGGAGGGATAAATATAATATTGCCATTATATATATATATATATATATATATATATATATATATATATATATATATATATATATATATATATTGAACCGTGCATTACACGGTTGTGTCATAGTATATATAAAAACAGAAGTACATAATTTTTAGAAATTTTCTGCAAAAACTCACTTTTCAAAAATGGAATCATTTATGTTCTGTTTATGTCTATTTTTTATTATTTTTTTAAAATTGAATTTGAGAAATGTCATTTAATGATGTTGACTGAAACTATTCCAATTGAGTTTACTTTTTTTATTTGGAGAATTAAATTCCTAAATGACATATAAATGACATATAACTAATTACATATCAAAGCCATATAACTATTAAATATTACACAAAAATAAAGTAGAAATCAAATTTCAAGGCAAGTTATTCATAAGTCAGACAGAGTTCATGTGCATATAACTAATTACAAATAAAATCAATATATAAAAAAAAATCGTAAAAATAGTATTTATTCAAAAATATTGAACAACTTAGAATCATTATAAATAAAAAAATATGTAAATAAAAATACTTACGATTGTTTTTAATATATCTTGAGATACGGTTCTATAATATTTTTATAAAACAAATAAAAATTACTCATATGCCTGACTTTGTTTGTTTTTTTAGTTTGAGTCCGTATTAGTTAAATTATCACTAGATTATGTGTCCGTGCTTATGGCACAGTGTCAGTATGGAACTTATTCAATGTATGAGGCGGACAATATGTAAATGAATTGATATATGTTTGAAATTTTGTAAATATCATATGAATGCACACTACACAACTAAAAAGAAGACAAAATCAATAAACTAAACAAAAAATACATTTTTGATGGTCCATTACAAATAAGTAAGAATATTGAGAACTTTATGTCATGTTCAAATTAGAGTGACATTTTCTCTTCTTTTTTTTTTTGTTTTTTAATTATTTATGTAATTGAAAATTGAAATGTAATATATAAGCTATATTGTTGAAAGAGATACACGTTTGTTTGTTTTTTTTTGTGGTTTCAATTAAATAGTCATATAAAAATTAAGATACAATTTTTTTAATTACATCACATCAATGAACAATACATATATATTATGAAATCTCAAACTGTAAGTTAAATTTGAGCGATACATAATCGTGAATATTTCAATTGAATTACATATTCTGAAATCTCAAACTATGAGTTAAATTTGAAGATTGGAACTCAAATAATGTTGTTACGTAACATAGTCTATTCACTTGAGTTATGCAATGACACAAGATTAATTGTTATAAGGCTGAGAAACCATGTTTTAGAATGTTGAGTTCTTTCAAATGACAATTCTGGTGATACTCTTTTGATTCCAAGAATGTCACTGATACTATTTGATCATATAATTTCTTTCAAATTCCAGATAAAACATTTTTTGTTGATTATGTCTTACGCAATGTCTATGAATACAAACCATGATAAGTCATTGTCTAATATAAGACTTCATTTGAAAACATATTTTTGCTTATCATAAGTTGCATGTAGATTTGTCTAGAGTTAATATGCGATATTTATAATTGCAATAGTCATACATGTTGAACGAAAATTATTTTATATGAAAAGTATTCCAAAATTTATATTATTTTTTTCAAATTCATAGGATTTTCTATATTTAATTTTACCGTTTATTATTTTTTGTTTATTTTGTTAATATTAAAAAAATTAATTACATATTATTCAAATTTAATTTAGTATATAATTTTATACACATGTATAATCCGTGCAACGCACAGGTGCATCACTAGTTGAACAAATAATATACTAGCATGTATATTACTTTTTCTCATTAAATAAATCGATAGTCTATTCCTACTACAATATTTGGTAAACCACTAAATTCATTAAAATTTAATCAAGTAAAGTTAGTGTCTTGACAAAATTGTCCTCAAAATCGACTTTATTTAAAATCAAAACAATCACAAATTATTTTTATTTCTACATATTTTCAATAAACTAATTTAATCATGCATAGAAAAATTATGATTCTCTATCCTAAAATCAGAAAATAATAATGAAACAGGGAGAAAACAATTCACGAGTCTAATTTATTTCGCTTACAAATAAGAAAGTAAATATAAATGACAAAATATAGTAGACAATGAAGTGAAATGAATTGTACAATATTAAATTACGAATTATGAATTTCAACGAAAAAAAAAACTTGAATGGTAGATCCATTAATGAATATGTATGTTAAAAATATGTACATATTTTGACGATGGTACAACATAATAGAGTGTTTTTGACAATGAGATTCAATTTGCTAACTTTGCTTTGAACAAAAAAATATTTTGAAGGAATCAAATAAAAAAATAATGGATGGATTTAACATTTTAGAGTTGCCATACACACACATATATAATTTATTTGAGAAGATAAGAAAATATAAGAACTAAGTTATAAAATAATTTTTTTAAAAAAATCACTATACTTTTAAACAAATCTATCTATACATATATAAAAAGAGAGGTGCATAATTTGGAAAGTTTCCGCCAAAATAAACCTTTCAAATTTGGAAACACTTCACTTTTAATGTCTATCATATTTATTGAAAAATTAAAATAAAAAATGCCAATTAATATGGTTGACTAGATAAGTAAATCTAGAAGCCTTTTGAATTCTTCCTTAATATTAGGACTAGTAACTCACCCGTGCATTGTACAGATATATCGTTTGAAAATTATATGCTTAAATAAAGTTGAATAATGCACCGCAAATATGATTAGTCATACTCAATTAATAACAGTCTAATTTTCACATGGCTTAAAGTTCTCAATTGATTTCATCAGAATTATTCTTCTTTATTACTAATGCACCGCAATATGATTAGTTATACTCAATATGGTCCACTCTTAAAAAATGTTGGTTTTTTTAAAATACATACACATAAAAATAAATAAGTACAATTATTTTACTAAGCCGTTGAATATCATACAATTTGTTATATCAAATAAATGAGGAATTAAAGTAAGGTATAACACTCTTTGAACAGAACCTTCAAGATTTAAATGTTGGGAACCAACATTTTCTGCAACATATATTTCATATGACTATTCATTATAAAAACACAAAAAAAGACATAAATTACATAATTAATATATGACAACTCAATTACATAAAACAAACACTTAAAAAAAAGACACAAAATCACACGCTAATTTCTACATGTCCTACCGTTCTTAATTGAGTTTATCATAATCATTCTAACTAATTAGTTATTAACTACAAATATTATTAGGAAAAAATTATAAATCAGTCCACTCCTGAAAGTTTTCAATCGATTTATACATCCATATTTTTTTCGAAACTGAAAAAAGACACTTCATGCATGCATCGTGATACATTATTTTGTGCACTGCATTGCATGATTTTGTGCATCACAATGCATGACATGTTTTGTCCAGTTTAAAAAAAAAATCTGAGTGCAGAATGGTTGGAAATTGGAAAAATTGTTGGCCATTACTAATTGTGAAACTTTTAACCGCTCTTGTGCCATATATTTTTTTTAACTGCTAAAAAGAACTTTCATAAAATATTTCGGAAATGCTCAGTCGACCATGAAACTAAAAATCTCAATTGTTGGGGCTATAGCTGTCAAATTTTGGCCCGATCAAATGGCCTGACCCAACCCATTTGATATTATCCAGACTGGGCTTTAGGTTCTATAGACCGGCCCGGTGGCCTCTGTCGTGGCCAAAAAAATATGTGAAAATAAGTAAAATTGGCACGCCCAAATGGGCGGCCCATGGGCTACTCAAGTCGACCAGATAAAATTTCAGGTCGACCGGATTTTGATGTTGAACTGATGGGCTTGTTTCGGGCCCAATCGGGCCCGGCCCATTGACATCCATGGTTGGGGGCAACAAAACAAAGATGCATATAATGAAACCAGTTTGAATCGCGATGCATTGATTTAGATTAGCGATGCATGAATTTGGAATAAGGATGCATCGGTATGAAATTAAAATAAACCAGTTTGAATCGCGATGCATTGATTTAGGATCGTGATGCACATTATAAAATGGAAATGATAGTTACACAATTAGAAATCACGAATCGCGATCCAAAATCATATATCGCAATGCCCAAATCATAATTAAATACATATTAATAAAGATCTAAAAATTAAAAAAATAGGTACATATCTCTAATGTTTAGTTTTGTATTTATCATGTCAAGAACCTCATTGACATTGTTTATCCTTTTTAAGTAGAATGAAAAAAATTATAGGTCTAAATCTATGACCACCGTCTCACCATAGCTCGCATGTAAATTTATCTTTTCATTAGTATTCGTATCAAAATTTATATAGATTGAACATGTGTCAGTCAAAAAAAATATTATTATCATCTCAAGCATGTACTTTTTTGTTTCGAAAAATACTTCTTGTGCATCACGATCAAATTTTTTAACATGTAATTTCACATATATGTCGCTTCAGGTCTATTAACATATATATTTTTTATTGAATAATCTTTTGTTGTTAAATTTGACATAAATCATAATTTAGTCAGCCTACTTTCACACTTTTTGCAATAAGGTAACTCTACAATATTTTTTTCAATTTATTCATTGTATTTGGCTGCATCACACTTTGGTCATCAAGAGTCATTTTCGTCTGTTAGGTTGGATGGAAATCATTGAAAAGATATAAATGTCCTTTTGTGTTCGGAACATGGCGTGCACGTGAACAGATTGAAATCACAAAATCTTATCTCATTCAACTCCTTACCTAAAGACATGTGTCTTAAGTTTACATTGAAGGTGAATGTGAGACAATAACATGAGTAATACGTGATGTAGGTAACTATATTTTTGGGTTTCTATAAAACTTTAACGCTTTCCATCCAAAAAAATTGGATGGAGTGAAGTACGTGCAATACAAAGTCAAGTACAATGACAAAATTGAAATAATAAAAATAGTAGAGTTAGCGTATTGAATAAAATGTGAAAGTATGGTGACCAAATTGTGATTTAAGCCGTCAAATTTAATCATTATACTTGTAGATTTTACAATTTTTTAATATGCATTAGTCACTTTTAGATTTTTATGATACACAAATCATTTGAGCCCTTAGGATATGAATCATATTACTCCAGACATTTATTTCAAAAATGGGTAAATTTACCAAATCTATTCAAATTCTGTTATTTTAATTTTTTAAGGATGTAAATATTATTTTATATACTGTTGAGTGATCAAAATTATGCACTCATTGTGTTTTAATTGTCAAATTATAAAATATATGCATTATCACGAAATATACTTAGTGTGTTTTCATATTCGATTGACTCATTTTAAAGTCAATTTTAATTTATAATACAATACAACTCAGTTTATACGTGTGCAATTGACTTGGGATAAAAAGTGGTTGTGATTAATTTTTTTACTTTAATCTTACGGCTGTAATTCTCTCATACCTCACATGGGCGAAGGGAAGTTGGTAACTGTCTTTTACCTAACTCAATTTACCAACGTAACTAAATTTAACTCTCTCTCTCTCTCACACACTCAATTATTTTACGGTTTCACAGTTTTATGGTTGCGAAAATTTGTATTTGTATTTTTTATTTTTAATTGTTATCGTAATTAACTTAATCAATTTAATTTTTTTCGACCCGTAATTTCGTATACAAATTAAAAAAAAATTTAAAAATCGTAAGTTTTGTAATTTGAAATATTTGTTTTTTTTCTTTTTAACTGACTTAATCAATTTAATTTTTGTCCGGCCCGCAATTTCGTATACAAATTATTAATTAATCCCACCGTTCCGGGCAAAAAGACCCCGTTTGAAAGTCAATTTTTTTAAGAAAATAATATTTTTAATAGTTCATTTCCACACCATCTACTTCATTTATTGATAAGTTCTCAAACTGACGCCGTGCCATCAGCACGGGCAAGAGTACTAGTAGCTTCATATTATAAGAAAAGAAATATCTTCAATGCATTTGTTCAGTATTAGTTTTCAATTAAAAAAATGTTTCAATTATCAAAGCAAAAAATGCAACTAAACAAAATAAAAGTGTTGCCATTTTTTGAAAGTAAATTTTGACAAGAACTTTCCAAAAAATACACATTTCTTTTTATATATGTATAGATACTAACTTTTGAACTATTGAAATTTATCTTCAATCAATTAGATACAATATATATCCATACTAATCGACAATATGAACATTGGGGTGATCAACAGTAACATGACAAAAATTATTAATTATTCTTGAATTTCAAGATTATTAGAATAGGTAATTCATATTAAACAAATCCATTGATTGTATCAATGATATATATGAATCCGAGATTATTACTGATAATATCAATACAAATCCATTTTATTATCGGTAAGATCAACTACTTTATCTATCTAGATATGGACACCTTGAGAAGTTTGATAGTTTAGTGGTTATTAAATTGTCAAGTTATTTAAATGATGAAAGCATTATAAATTTATTGCAATTTCATTAAAGGTCAATCGAGTATAATCCAAAATCGAAGAAGCGATCTCTACAAAATGGCCCCTCTTTTCAAATGAATGAAGGATATCAGCTCATTCAACGTTGAATGGTCATTAAAGTTGAGATTAGCCCAGTTGTATAATCTCTCATCATTTGGTGAACAGTTTAACTGTATTGCGTAGGACCATCGTGAGGCATGTGTTACAAAGATATAACTTTTTCCTTTTTGCTTTGATTGTTTTCAATTATTTGCGTATTTTTTTAATTGCAGATTCATACTACATTAAAATGACAACAATGGACAACTTCTAACCAATGTTCGAAGAGAAGAAAAACATTTGTATGCACTGAAAAATTTCATGATTGTAGATAACACATTGAAGCACAAGACTATAAATGGAAAATATAAAATTCTATGTTGTGAGTTTTATGAATAACAATTTAATCCCTAAATTTGGCATGTAAGCAAATGATAATTTGGTTTCTAATTTTCTATTATGGTCAAGTGAACTCAATATTTGGTGATTAATTAGTCTCTAATTGCTAGTAACTAAAGGAGTCAGTCTTAGAGGCTTGACCATGACTTTTGCTTCTTTTTTTTGACATTTTGTTTTAGAAAATAAAAAAAATACTATTTAAATATAGGTCAAACATTAATAATTTGAAAATAAAAAAACTAAAAAAATACTATATTTAAAAAATCAAGAAAATTAAATAACTATTTACTTGAAATAAACTGAATATAATGCTAAATACTTGAAATAATCCAAAACAATGTCATTTTATATAAAATAGATTCAGAAAGGCATACGATTTATATATTATAAATCGTAATTTTTAAAATAATTATCTTAATTGCTCACATCTGATAAATACACGTCTCTAAGTTTAGATATGTATTTGTTATAAAAATATTAAAAGTATATGCTACAAAATAATTGACTTACTCAGAAAAAATCGCAAAAATATATGTTAAAAATAAAATTTTAGGAAGTATGAGAAATCTTGACTATCTAGATCAGTAATTTTTAGATGAGAGAGAAACCGATAAAAATATACCTCATGAGCTATAATTGATCGTCGTGTAGGGAAAATCAACGTTTAAAAGTATTCTTCATTCACCAAGGTAGAAACAAATTTTACATGTGGTTTGGACTAATTTTGTTTGAATGGATGGTCAAACAAAAATAACATCCAAAGTTTTGTTCCCTAGGCAAAGGGCAAAGAAATTGATATGTTTTTAAATTTTTTTTGTCCTAAATGGCTGATGAGTGAGGAGAGGAAGAGAACGTGCATTTAAGTTTGACAATGGTATATACTAGGTTTTAGGTCTTCTCATTGGGTTGATTTCCCTGGCTTATTTATTTTGGATTGGTCTTATAAAAATAATTTTGGTTTTGGTCATTTTATTAGTTTACATTATGAACAAGAGACAGACTAATTCCACCATATTTTTGTTATTATCTACTTTATAATTAGTTATTCTATTAATTAATGACATGTTTGGACAAATCTACCCATAATTACTTGTTCATATTAAGTTGACTAATAAATTTATTTTTCTATTTAATTACCTTCTAACATTATTTTTTTAATGAATAACATAGTTATAATATTTTTATATTTTCTTTTTATTAAATTCTTGATCAATTAATCTTATGACTAAAGTTATCTTGTATAAACAATAAATTAATATCTTAAGAACATCATTTGTTTACCAAACTTTGAGAAAATCTGTACTATTTGGATATTAAAAGAAAATTTTAAAAGTGAGATTTAAATGATATAATAGTAAAGAAAATCCCAATAGTAAAATAATAGTGTGAAATAGTATCGTAATTTAAAACCTTTTGTCTACCAATAATAATGATTTGTCAGTTTAATTATTGAGTTGAGTGAAGCCAATATTAAATATAATACTTAGCATATTGCAATTATTGTTGAGACTTAAAAAGTATTTTGGAAAAAATAAAAAATAGAAAAAGAACAACTATCTTGTTTGTTGAGAATTAAAAATTAATTTAGAAATAAAGCATATATATATGAGTACTTTACTTCAAATGATAAGTATAGAAAGAGCAATTATGTCCAACAATGCAATTGTTGATAAATACACACACACCACAATTACTCATTGAAACAAAAATTCATACATATCTGATTTGACTTGACATAATTATAATTTGTTAATAATCTATATGCATGTGGAGACCTGGTATTTGCTGATGCATTTTTCAATCTATGATAGTTTGTTTTAGTGATTATGCATAACAAGTGCATCAAAATAAAAAATTTATATGATGATGGATTTCCAGTAAAATTATAGATCTTATAAATACAAATCATCCATCAAGAACTAAGATCTAAAAATAACTAATATATTTTTAAACTGTATTTTCTTAAATACAAATCTATAATTTAAAATTACTAACCTAAAATTACAGATCTAAAATGATCTATATTTGTTTTAAAACAGATCTAAAAATTGCAGATCTGTATTAATTTTAAAATTACAAATCCGATGTATTTTATTAAAAAATTAATAAACTTCATAGACAAATAGATTTGTATTTTAAATTAATAAATACGTCTAAAAATTACAAATATGTAATATTAAAGTTACAAATCTAATAATTTCATAGCTAAAATCCACACACACACATATATATATATATATATATATATATATATATATATATATATATATATATATATATATATAACACATCAGTAATTTCAGATCTGATAGTGGTAGTTATAATAGTCGTACATGTTAATGACAATTTGTTGTATATAAAGAAGTATTCCAAAATTTATAATAATTTTTTAAAATTTATGTGATTTTTTATCTTTATATTTACTGTTTATTAATTTTTTTTATTTTGTCCATATTAAAATTTTTAATTGTATATAAATTAACTTTAACTGAATATATAATTTTATACCCGTATACAAACCGTGCAACGCACGGAGACATCACTAGTATTCATCAAATAAGGTAAGTATTTGAAGGACAATAATGTCAACCATTAATGATTGTTGTGAATAAGTTAAAATTTGTATAAGAAATAGAGTCTTCTTTTGATATTTTTGAAATATATAAGTAGATATTTGTTTAAGTGGGCTAAGTATAAAAGTTGTACTCTTTGTTAAGTAATCAGTTCATCTAAAAAAGGTTAAATCGTTAGAGAAAACACTAACAATATATATCATACTTTAGATTTTGTGCTTTAACACTCTCCCTCAGGTGCACACGTTGAGAGATATGCACTTTATATAGGGCCAATACATACTCTTTGTAATATTTTTAGGATAAATGCAATGAGGGAGATTTGAACCTTTGTTTTTGCTAAACCATGAGATCTGATACCATATTAAGTAACCAACTCATATAAAAACTTAAACTATTAAAGAGAGTACAAACATTATATATCATGCTTTACATTTTGTACTTTAACACTTGTAGATTCACAAGCAAATGGTTGATACATAAATACCATAGATTGTTAATTAATCATTTCTTAATGATATACTACCTCTGTTCCAGATAAATAGTCCACTATTTCATTTTAGGATGTTTCATTTAAAGAGTCCACTTAAAAAAATGAAGATATAAAAATGTTATTTTATTACTAATGGACTACTAAAAGTGTCATTATATTAAAAAAATGTGATTTTTAAATGATGACTCTTTGTCCAAAATGGATGAAGTATTTATTATGAGATTGAGAAAATTTAAAAATAAACCGAAACCCTTAAATTTAAATGCTTCATTGTCTCTTTATTTATGAATTATTCTCATACACCATAAGTATGATGGACATACAATGATCATTGCATGATGGACCAATAGGATTTCGAGGATATCTACCTGAAGATCACAATTCCAGTTTTACGATGTTTATATTTGAAAAATCCATGTTTAAATTCATGCCAATAATTTTTTTTAATTTTTCAACTCATCATACACACGTGACATAAAAACATAATGTATATGTTCAAATTTTTTATAATCTATATTATAATAGAGCTCATTCTCATACATGTGCAATTGACTAAAGCTATTTAGAGGTTAAGATTAAATTATTTTAAAAAATTTAATTGTTGGGATTCATTCTCACATTCACATGTGTGAGAGTAGTTATCCACTTTTAAATCTCTATTTTCTCTCACCCTCATGTTACAAAGTCACCCCCTACAATTAATAGTATGAACAGTCACACCCTGAGATTAATCATCTAAATCATTACCCCTTACAAAACATCAACCTTACATTAATATAATCTCACAATAAAGCACAATTAATTGACTGAGACTATCTGGGCATGTGGGTTGATTCCGCCGCAAAATCAAACGTTTATAGGTCAGTTACATATAACTCATTACAAATAACCCCCCTCAACTATAGGTCGAGTTCGAATAGCGCCCCTCAACTACCACTTGAAGTAATGTACCTCACAACTATAACATTTTTTTTAAATCGCACATTCTATTTAGACGTTGGCATTTTAATTGACGAAATCTGACACCGTGTCATAGGCATAGGCACGGAGATCTAGCTATCCCTAATTTGAAAAGGTTCTCCCTCCCTTCCTGTTAACAAAAGAAAGTCCTAGTTAACAGTTAATATCATAACTCTAACCAATTGTACATTTATTAATTTCACTCCATTCTCCCAAATAGTCTACATTTGAAAAATCTAGTTCTTGAGGAATATCTATACATATATAAAAAGAGAGGAGCAAATAATAGAAATATCCCGCCAAAAGTGACTTTCCCAAATTTAGAAATATTTATAATTTGTATAGTTGTCATATTTTTTTTTTCAAAATTGAAATAAAAATTAATTAATGAAGTTGACAACAACTTTTCAGATTCAAATAATTTTACAGATATCTTTAGTGCGTTTAACGTAAACAATAACATTTAATATAGTTCAATATGATTTACGAAATGACAATAAATAAAATATTAAAATAATATCAAATATTGAATAATGTATTCTATATCAAATTTTACATTTCTTTTTTTCGTAATTTTTTTTTTTGCATTTGTAATTGGCATATTGGCTTCTAAATCTTCACCGCGATAATATAAACTCCCAAAAATAAGATTAAATGATGAAACAATCGATTCATTATAAATTATTTGCCACCATTATTAATAATAGTCTTGACAAATAATTACAATGCAGTATTATTCAAACCAGTTTAAAACCATAAATCAAAGTAATATAGTTACTTCCCATCAATAATTAATTAATTAGTTAATGATTTACTAAAGAAATATTTTTGGTAAACATCCAAAAGAATGATAATATTTTTTTCGTTTAGTAAAAAAACGAATTACATTATCATGCTTACTAAATAATGTATTGTTCAACATAGAATATTATCATTACCTCATGAAAGCTTTAATATTTTAACTAACTTTATTTAAAAGTTATTTATCAATGTAATAAGAAATATAAAATAAGGATGTCAGATAAATTTTTTAATAGACAAATACAAATTAGTAAAAGAACACATGTATTAAATTAATGTTTCTCCAAGGAGTATATAAAATGATTATCAACCATAGTTATTTGCAACCGTATGAAGTGTATATGTTGATTCTTATGTTAAATTTATATCTGATCAGTACATTACATTAGTTTTATACTTCAGTGGCTAATCGGTTGCGTATCGATTAGCGTGGCAACTTAGCAATGTGTATAGAACTTTGCCTTGTATAGTTTTTGTAGGACTCTTTTCGGGTTGGCGGAAGACCACTCTCGGCCAGGAGAAGACACTTCAGCTTAAGATCGGTGAGACCTCGTGTCAGTGATGCCTGCTTTACGTGTCCTCTTGACATAAAGCTATTTGGATTAATTCAAACTTATTCTCATATATTATTTGAATTAATCCAAGTCATTCTCGACATGTCAAGCCGCCCGAGAAAGCAACTTTCAGCGAGAAGACTTTTCGTCACGAGCGATGAAAGCTGATAAAAGCGGGCGTCCCTACTTTACAACTTCATCTCCCGAGATCGACACCAAATCGCCCACCTTTTTGAAGATCTGAAATGATTATACGCTGCGGATATACGTGAAGACGAAATTCCTTGATTTGACAGCCCCATGCATTTAATGCATTTATGAATAGAAACATTTGTTGAAGCCTTCGTCCTCTCAACGATTCTTTTGAAGTGCACCTGCTTTAAATCGCCATTGAAAGGCTGGAACAACGGACAAGCATGCAGAATCAATCGAACACTTAAAGAATTACTCTGAATCTATACAACTCCAAGTCTTTCAGCTCGGTGCATTCAATAGATCCTCAACAGATCTAGAAGTCCTCGTCAACAACAAGAAGGCTATTCTTGACATTTATTGTTTTATTCTTCTTGTTGTTTACTTCCATCAACTATACTTCTGCACAATTAAATATCTTGTATTTACAGGATATTTAATTCCATAGACAAACACAAGTCAATATTTTGTACACACACACAATCCATTAGGGATATTCTTTGTAATTGATCTAAGTGGAAAACATAGTGCACAATTTAAATCCAGGTTGACTGCCTTGGTTTAAGTGTGCAATTGGGCAGTAACTATTTACTGATTTGAACCATCTCAAAATACTTGTGTTATTTC
>CM028378.1:150195593-150297801 GCA_013146195.2 Codonopsis lanceolata | reverse complement strand
TTGTCATTGCGATGCATCAATTTTGCATTACAATGCATGAAAAGTGCATATTAGCGGGTTGTCAATATTATCAAGGACTAAAGCAGTTGAAAATCCACAAAAGTGTACGAACCTGAAAATTTCTCATTTTTTGTTTAATTTTTGGACCACACTTAAAATTTTCACTTCAATTTGATCAGACTCAATGGTGGCAATATTATAATATTCTAAACAATAAAAAAGTGTTTTACCTAAACTACCATTTTTCATTAATATAAAAAATCATGATTAGTAGGAAGGGGCAGCTTAGAGTCCTTGGCATTAGAAAAACATACCTCCTTAATAATATCAAGTGCATACTTCCTCTGATGCAAACATATGCCTGTAGAATTTATAGCAAGCTCAAGTCCCAGAAAATATCTCAACTACACTAGGTCCCTTATGGAGAGCTTGGAATGAAGATACTGGTGAAGAGAAATAGCAGCAGAAGAGGAGCCTGTGATGATAATGACATCAATATACACCAGCAGAGTAGTGAAATCCCCCGTAGACTCTTTAGTGAACAGAGTATGATCAGCAACAGATTGCTTGTAGCCAAAGTCTATTAAAGCAGTAGACAGTTTGTGAAACCATTGTCTAAGAGCTTTAACCCATACAAGGACTTAGTGAGTCTGTAAACTAGGTTAGAAGAAGTCTCAGATATTGGAGGACAATAACCAGGAGGTAAAGTCATAAACACTTCCTCATCAAGGTCTCCATGCAAGAATGCATTGGAGACATCCATCTAATGCAAAGGCCATCCTCTCATGGTAGCAACAGCCAACAGAACTCTAACTGAAGTCATTTTTGCCACGAGGGAAAATGTCTCAAAATAATCCAATCCTTCTGTTTGAGTGAACCCATTTGCAACCAATCTGGCCTTATGCTTCTCCACAGAACCATCAGGCAAGTACTTAACTTTATAGATCCACTTGCAACTCACTGTCTTCTTCCCAGTAGGTAAAGGCTACAAAACCCATGTTTTGTTCCTCTCTAAAGCAGCTAACTCAGAGGCCATGACCTGACACCAGTGATCATGCTTAACAACTTGAGCATAGGTCTTAGGTTCAGAAGTGAGATCAATATTTGCTATGAAAATCTAATAGGGAGCAGACAGGTGAGAATAAGACATCACATTATGGACAGAGTGAGTAGAATACCTGAGCTCACAAGCAACAGAGGAGGATTGTGGAAAGGGCAGACCTGTATAGTCCTTGTACTTAATCAGATCAGTCCTGGTTCTAGTAGGTCTAGTAGGGATATGGTCAGGAGGAAAGAGATTAGCAGAATCTGAAGATGAAGAGGGTGGAGTAAGTGACTAAGAAGAGGGTGTACATGTAGAAGCTAGAAAAGGAATAGTAATAGTGTAATACCCCAATCCCATATCGGGTAGATATGGGAATTGTGTGTGATTTATAAATTATAAGGTAGTCATGCGCTACTACCGGAAACCAACATCATCCATGGATTTTTGGGTCAGCTTGTGGTGGGCCTAATGACCCAAGGTGCTGCGTGCTCAGTGGGCGATGTCTACAAGGCTAGCGTAGCGCGAGCCCGGTCTTTCGGGCTCGGGGTGTTACAAATGGTATCAGAGCGGGTCCCAGCCAAAAATGTGGGAACAAAGTGTTGTACGGGCCAAAGTGTTACACCACAAAAGGTGGGAGCCACCTCTTAAATCCTGCATCACCTGGGGTACGATTCGTCCTTGACGGGGACATCAAGGATTCAAGTGGGGGAGATTGTAATACCCCAATCTCACATTGGGTAGATGTGAGACTTGTATGTGATTTATAAATTATAAGGTAGTCATGCGCTACTACCGGACACCAACATCATCCATGGACTTTTGGGTCGGCTTGTGGTGGGCCTGATGACCCAAGATGCTACGTGCTCAGTGGGCCAGTGCGTGGGTTACACGTAGTGAACCGGGCTTTCAGGCTCGGAGTGTTACAGGTAGAAGGATATAATTCCTCATCTATTGGATCACAAAAAGTAGAAGGAAAGTGGAAGGACACAGGAGTGGATGTAGAGAAAGGAAAATAGGGCTTATGAAAGACAACATCACTACTGTAGAAGATTTGTTTGGTCTGCATATCATATAGCTTATATGCCTTCTTGCCAAAAGGGTAGCCAATTAAGGCACACTTCCTTGCTCTAGGCCCAAACTTATCCCTATTATGGCTAAGAGTGGAGGCATAGTAAAGGCACCCAAAGATCCTCAAATGAGAGTAAAAAAGAACTTGGCCAGTGAGAATTTCATATGGAGTCTTCAAGACTGAGCTGGGAAGCCTATTTATCAAATATGCAGCAGTTGAAAGACAGTCTCCCCAAAAAAAATGGGAAGGTGAGCCTGAAATCTAAGAGCCCTAGCAAGTTCTAGTAGATGCCTATGCTTCCTCTCAGCCCTCCCATTTTGTTGGGGTGTGGTTACACAGGAACTTTGATGAACAATTCCAAGGGAATCCATAATGGGAGTTACTGAATCATTGAAGAATTCAATCCCATTATCTGACCTAATTTCTTTAACAACTGCCCCATATTGAGTCTTGACATAGGACAAAAAGTAGGTCAAATAAGCACATACTTGAGTTTTAGAATTAAGCAGAAAAGTCCAAGTGGTTCTGGACATGTCTTCAACAATTGTGAGAAAAAAGTTACAATTGTTGTAAGTATTATGTCTATAAGGCCCCAATAGATCACGATGGAGAAGAAAGAACAAAGTAGTTGAATGGGAAACACTGATAGAAAAAGGCTGTTTAACTTGCTTAGCATATTAACATACATCACAAAGTAAAATGGAATAAGAACTATCAATGTCATATATGTTCAGATGTTTTAATGAAGAAAGGGGTACATGTCCTAATCTGAAATGCCACAGGGCATGACCTTTTGGTTACACTACTAGACACAGAATAGGTGGGATGATGAGCATAAGCAGATTCAGAACCATTCCTTGAAGTACAGAGTATGTAGATGCCATCAACCACCTTACCAGTCCCCTTGATCTGCCTGTGAACCTAGTCCTGCAAGACACATTGAGATGCAGAGAAAACAAGGGTAATTTGATTATCTTTGGCCAGTTTATTGCTTGAAAGAAGGTTGTATTGAAAAGTAGGGGTAAACAGAACATTGTGTAGGACGATGTCTATAGTAAGATGAACATCACCTTTGTGTGTAATTCTGCAAATGTGACCATTGGGCAAATATAGAGGTAAATCAACATAAATGGGATTAACTAGATTATCAAACAAAACTGTAATGTTGTCAGTAGCTCCTGTGTCTAGAATCCATTTACTAGAACTGTTACCAAGACTCAAACAACATCTTGGATTAGCATAACTAGAGCTAGAAACCTTACCTGCCACATGAGACTCTGGGTTGTCCATCCTGTTTGTAGGTTTAGACAATAGTGAGAGAAGTTATTGGCACTAAGCTGTGGTAAACCCTTGGAAATTGTCCTGCCCAACCTTGTGAAGACATTGACTGCAACCTTGGCTTTGTTCTTTGACATTCTAGAAACATCTGGTTTGGTGCCATATAGAGCATGCCACTCTGGATAGCCATTTAGAAAGAAGCACCTATCCTTTGTATGAGTATCTCCATGACAGTGGTCACACCACAATTTTTTTTTGAGCATTCGCTCCACTGCTAGTATTATAGCCTTTTGGGGCATTACTTCCAGCACCTCCTGTAGTGTTTCCATTCTTGCCTTTAAAGAATTTATGACCAGTCTTTCCTAGCATGGCTATTTGTAGACACTAATTCGTACCCAGGTATGTGACATAACATAAAATATCAAAACCTGTTAAAACATTAACAAATGTCAAGTTACAGGGTTGAAAATGCAAAAGGAAAAAACAAGATGCGCAAAAGGGTGAAATGCAGGGTTCAAAGCGTCAAAAATCAAACTAGTGAATAGTGCTGGCGCCACCCACATTAAAAATGGGAGTGGCGCCCAGTTATCTGATAGTGGCACCGGTTTGTTGTTCAGCCTTTCACTTAGTAGATGCAATTTCTCGGCGATGTGTACAATCGGGCGATGCGCGGAAGAAAAAAATTAAATTCAGATGACTCCCCACTCCCGGCTATAAATAGAGCTTCGAGTCGACCTTGAGAACAATTTTTCCTCATAGCTCTGCGTTCGTTCTGTTGAGAGCGAAAACGATGGTGATCCACCAGCCTCAAAACCTGCCAAGCCTCCTCGAAACACAAATCCAGCCGGTTAAAGTGATCCCTAGCCCTTTAGTTAGGTATCCACCATATTTCCTCGGCCAAAAACCATAAAGTGCGGATTACTCCTTTGAGTAAATAAGTGAAATCACCGAAATAAGCGCCGTTATTCCGTGACCAAATAGGCCAAAACCACCAAAATTAAGCGAGTCATTCTACCCAGAGTGAGTAAGCCAAAACTACAATATATAGCCAGTCACTACTAGAATCACATCGTGCAATAGCAATAAATGTCTCCTCTCCAGAAGGGCGAGCGAGCACACCCCTAAAAGGTAATAGCCTTTAAGGGCGTTTGTTTATTACTTATTTATTTATTTATTATAAAAGTTGTTATTTAAAATCCGACCCAATGTAGTCAATATAATTCGTTGTCTTTGCCGGATTAGATTAGGAAATATTATGTAAAAGAGCGTTATAATGACCAAATATTTTTAAATACATTTGTAATTATTGTAAGGAAATGCAAGTCAGTAAATAATGTAGCCACGGATGTATTTGTTTTACTTTCACGTCTTTTAATGCTTTATTTATGCGCTAAATAAATATAACAATAAGCATACTCTAGCCAAAAACTATTTTGAGACCGAAGAGAGCGAGTTGGGTGCCTAGCACCTTCCCGACTCGTAACTTAGCCTCAGAACCCGTTTTCTTTTTCGGTTTCGCTTTATTTTTGCCTTAAAATAAAGATGTCGACTCTAAACCTTCTGGATCCAATGGGGCCTCGGACACTCCTTCTTTGCACTTTTCTGTTTTCCCCTAAAAAAAGGAAAATGGGAATGGAAGGGTGATGTATTCCCATATCATGGTATCCCCTAAAAAAGGGATAACTTGATATGGGAAACTAACTCCATAGTGATCAGAAATGGGCCATAAGGCTATTTTTAATAAAAATCCACTAAAGGCAAGCAGGCGCATTCCAGCAGCTATCTTAGACTGACACTCCTCTCGCACTTTTGATTTCGTCTTCCCCTAAACAAGGAGGGTGGAACAAAACGATGATGTCCGCGTCACTTGCGTCTGCGCACCATTCAGAGGCGCGAGGCGCGTAGCGCTTGATCCCGAGGCCACAGTGGCATGCTTCTTGAGGGAGTTGTTTTATTTTAAATAAAATGGAGGGCTAGACTCATAAAATAAAACTTTTTTTTATTTGTTTCGGGCTAAAGTATGCTCGTTATATTAATTTATGCATTTGAATATTGCGTTCCTATACATCCGTGCCTATATTTGTGGATATGATCCTCCATCTTGCAGCAGTTTCGTTCCGATAACTGTTACAGGGGTATTTAAAAATATTATATTTTTAAAAAATCAATATATATATATATATATATATATATATATATATATATATAATTAGAAAAATAAAAAAAAGAGAAAGTTAAAAATAATAATATTATTATCTATGCTACAAATAAAAATTTCGGGCAACACAATAAATGGGCCGGGGCTTTATTTTAATTATTGCTTTATTTCCGGCTCTGTATTATTATTTATTTCTATTCATTTTTTCTTTTATTCTGTACATTTGTACATAATTGCATTCATTATGTCATTTTATTTTGGGGGCATAGGACCAAATTTGTAATTAATAGGGATAGATAGTTTCCCCACTTTTCTTTCTATTTCTTAAATATGGTGTGCTTGTTTGCTTGCACTCAAATTAAAAAGCCGAGAAAATCCACACATAACAGCAAGACATGCCATATCTGTTCTATTTTTCCTGTCTATATATCTGTAAATAAATAAAGATTTTACTGCTTTCTAGATACCGCACACACGCACACGCATATAGGTATATTCCGAACTGTTACTCTACACCATGGCCAACCTACCCCCTGCATAAGCCAACGCTAGAATGCATATAGATTCTCAGGACACTTCACAGACCGATCAGTTTTTGCATCTTTGAATTGTGGGTCAGCCCCTGTCAAAAAAAAAAAAAAAACAAGTCAAAATATATATATATATATATATATATATATATATATATATATATATATATATATATATATAATATGTGTGTGTGTGTGTGTGTGTGTGTGTATAAAAATGCGCAAGTTTAGAAAAAATAATAATAATAAAGTGCGCACAAAAAAACTATATAATAACAACAAAAATAATACAATAAACAGGGGCTGATTTGTTATTCTCAGATGCTCGACCTAGACCATTTCGAATGGTGGATCCTGGAAAGAGTATATGCCCTTCGCCTGGGATCAGTCCGATCTTGAGGGGTCGAAAGGTAGGTGGAATACGTTGGTCCTATACTCTGGAGAAAGAATCCATGATTCCAAGGAGAAGTCACCGAGATTGTCAAAATAAAAGCGAGTGTCTTATCAGGTCAATTGTAGGGAACAAATAAATAATAATAAAATATACTAATAAAGACAGCGTACTCCAAACCCAAAAACCTTGACCGACCTTGATACCTCCAAACCCATTTTCCTCAAACCCGAAACACAGCCCAAATTTGGAAGGCGAGAGATAATGCTTGGCCGGTTGATCACGGGGAAATAAGTGTAAATCGGTCAGAGGGTATCAATATCGAGATCGAGATAAGGGTAGAATCGGTTGAAGGAACATATCAAAGCGATATGACAACAGATGAGCAGTCCGATATAGGTACAGATATAGGGGCTCCAGGGTACGCCCCGACTTCGGCAATGCAGCAGTGGCTAGACCAGAATCTGGATGCACGAAATGATCGTTTGCTAAGCCAAATAGCGAGTCTTATACAAGGTCCAAAATCAAGTGGTAAGGTGAACTCTTCCCCTGCAGTCCCCCAGGAAGCATCAACATCCTATGTGTCTCCAAACCCAACTCCTGAGCCAAACACTAACCCACCAAATATGGCCACCACCCCAAATCCCAATCCTCCACCAAGTCCCTACTACCCAAATATACTACTACCCGTCCCATCGCCCTTACCCGTCCTATCCTTCATATCCTTCCCCAAGCACCAAAATTCCCCAAAGCCCAAATGATCTCCCTATTCCCATAACCAACCTACTCCGAAGCGGACCCATATATGAGCCCACAAAATTATAACCCGCAAAGCCAAGTTACCACTTATTTACCTTATAATGATCCTGGTCGCCCAACCGAAACCATCCAAAATCCACCTACCCAAAATCCACCAACCCAAAATCCATATCCAACCCAAAGCCCACCAACCCAAAATCCATATCCTACCCAAGTTCCACCAGCTCAAAATCCTTATCCAGCCTAAAATCCTTATCCAGCCCAAAATCCGTATTCAGCCCAAAATCCACCAGCCCAAAATCCAAAATATCCGGCCAAAACCCTTACGGACCGGACACTGCGGCGAAATTAACCCGACCTTCCCCTAATCCAACAAGGCGGTATATACCAAAAGACAACTCCCTCACCACCAAAATAGAAATGACGCGTGGAAAATATAAAGGCCATGGTACTCAAGCTTACCAAAAAAGGAGAATTTTCTACGCGGCAGCGACATTACAACTGCGGCGTATTGCCTTTCAAATTCAAAATGCCCGACATAGAAAAATTTGATGGGACCGATTTGGATGCCCTATATCCACCCAAAATCTTATTCCAGCACGTCAAGGGAGCTAGCTTTGAGGCTATGGCTTCCAATTTTCACCTACCTACAATAGGAGTACAATGACTAATGTTGTCGATAGCGACACCATGAATACGTGGGACCGATAGTAGAGCGTTCTTGGAAAGGTACAAAGACAACACCGCCCGAAAATGGAAGGGACCTTGAGTCGTGCACCCGAGGTAAAAGAAACTTGTCTTGAGTTCGCGGTCGAGGTGGAAAAGTTGGCTCGGACCTTTGGCAGACTGATCTGGCCGAGTCATGTAGAATGTTCATAAAAACCTCTAGCCCATTTACTTGGAACACATGGGTACCTTCCACACCAATTTTAAAAAATAGTAGAGATAGGAGCCGATTGATGAAGATATATGGGCGAGCAATTACAAGTCATGCGTCTCCTAGCTCTTTTCGTTACTCTAAAGGGAAGATGGCAGCACGCCCGCACCAGTCAATGTGGTAGGAAATGCACGCCCACTTTTCTACCCAAAGTTATGACACTTGTTCCATGGTCTTATGGAGCGACAGTGCCTGACGATCGGAGAGAATAATGGCCCGAACAAAAATTCGAAATCGAACCGACATTATGATGAGCCGCAAGCCTCCCAATCTGTGATCTGCGGGGGCTAATGGCACAAGGAGTGTTAAAGCCCATGGAAAATTATAAGCCACCAAACCCCGCCCGGGACTCGGAATCAAGCCGATCGTGAATATCATCGCTGCAGTGGTTACCTCACCGATAAATGTTATATACTCAGAGATGCTATCCAGGATCTTATAGATGATAAGGTTATTGAAAAGCGTCCTCCCAGACCAAATATAGTCAATAACCCTCTACCTCAAATCAACATGATTGAGGTTGATGAAAATTTTTGTGTGCCCGAGTTCGAAACAAATAAACACACATTACCATATATCCTTGTTCCTCTTCCTCCATCCCCATCAATAAAAGAGCCTAGCTTCGATATGCTCTCCTGGGACACTATCCTGGGTAGCCAAAGTAATTGTAATATTGAAAAAGCCACTTGGGTCGGTGGAGATATTAGCCACCTTACCCGATCTGGCCGAGCCTACCAACCAAACCTGAAAAGAGGTGATCACTCTGACAAGGACCAAGCGATAGCTCCCTGGACATGATAGACATAGGCACTGATTATGGAAAGCTCCTTGCTGAGTTTGAGTCTATTTCTAATAAGCCTCTACAGAACTAGTATACTACGGCCAGAGCCCGCTTTTGCCTTCACGACGCCATCACGGTGGACTGCTTCAGATATATTATCCCTATTCCTTTCCCTAGCCTTACGGATTGGTCATCTACCAATCCACTCCATAAAATTGAGGATCTCAAACCCCATGTCCTCAATAATGTAATAAACCCTGTACGGTTTGCTTTTAATACTAATCTAAATGTCTTTGCTTATTTCTTAGTTGCACCTACATTAAAAGACGCATTAAATAATTATAATAATGAGTCATTTAATAGGACCCAAAAGATAAAAAGTTATTTGCTTGAGCTTGTAAAGTCAATAGAGCACCAGGAACAACATTATTCATCAACATCAATTGAAGACTGATCCACTATCAATCTGGGGCTGGACAATGAAATCAAAGGAATCAAAATCGGCAACTACCTGCAAGGCTCTGAAAAGGTAGCACTCATTGATATCCCTAAAGAGTTCGTAGATATCTTCGCCTTGTCCTATGAAGATATGTCGGGGCTAGGTCCAGTCATAGTCAAACACCGGATCCCCACATGTCCGGATGCTCGGCAGATTAAGCAAAAGCTCCGCCGGATTAAGCTAGGATGGTTACTACAAGTTAAAAAAGAAATCATGAAACAGCTGCACGTCAACTTCATTCGGGAAGTAAAAAGAAAAGAAAAAAAAAGAAGAGTAAAAAAAAAAAGAAAAAAAAAAGATCTGTAAAATCCACCGTCGAATATAGTGACCGTTCCCAAGCCCAACAGGAAGGTCCGGATCTGCGTAAGACTTTCGCGACCTCAGACAAGGCATCGCCCAAAGATGACTTCTCGCTACCCAATATCAATATTGTGGTAGACGTCGTTCTTTCAAAGTCAGATCCTTCGTCGACGGCATGCTTGGCTATAATCAAATCAAAATGGCAGTAGAGGACCAAGAAAAGACCTCATTCACCATCCCTTTGGGGGACCTACTGCTATCATGTCATGTCGGCTGTGTTAAAAAATGTTGGGGCTACTTATCAAAAGGCTGCTACCACTCTCTTCCACGATGTGCCGTATATTGTCAAAAAGATCCAGTCAGGAGATGTCGTACTCCTCACAAGCCAGGAAAAAAGAATACCTTGTTCAGCCCTCCAATCTCAACGAGCTTAAAATGTATTATGCTTGAGACATCCTATCTGGTAAGTGCTTCCCTCTCTAGCTCGCTAGGCTGAAAACTCGAAAGGGCGGCCTAAGCAAAAATTAGAGCAAATTTATAAAAAATAAAAAAAATAAATAAATAAAAAAGATTAAAAAATAAATAAATAAAAAGGAGAAATAAGGCTCGCTAGGCCGAAAACCCGAAAAGGCAGCCTAGGCAAAAATTAGAGCAAAAATAAAATAATATATATATATATATATATATATATATATATATATATATATATATATATATATAGGAGAAAAAAAAGGGGAGGAATGCCCTCTTTGAAACCTCGACATCCTACCTCCAGTCATCAGCATGCAAGGGGGCTCGACTGACAAAAGAAAAAGAAGAAAAACCACGACAGGAAGCTCGCAATAAAACACTAAAATATAAAATTTTCAGGTCCTAAGGTGCAACTTAGGAATAATTGCTAAAGAAATTTAGATTATACATTAATTGCATGTACATATCTATTATTGCCTCTACCTCCTTTGTTTCCCCCAAAACTATCCTTCATTTGCAGCTTAAGCCCCAGAGCGGTCCATCAATGTCTGCGGCATCCGCCCGGCCGGGCCCATATACTTCTTCTGCAAGGCACAGAAAAGGCTCAGTCTCATCAGAATGAGAAGCACCAGAAGTGTCCCCGTCCTATTCATTGTCCGCACTGCCATTGTCCTGAAACAGCCAGACGACTTGGATTCCGATCATTCACTACTGCCCTGTCTGATTGCGAAGGAAAATGCAGGGGTTATGAGAATAGCCTTATGCCAAATGTAGCCCTGCAACAATTATATGACCAAGAACAGGAGGAGGTATTTGCCTTTTCCCCTCCCCGCATATCATTAAAAAAAAAAGAGAAGCTTGTTTGAGCTCGAAGGTATATTCCTTTAAAATCCGTTTTGGAGATACAGCGTGCCATTACCTATTAGATATCAATATAGCTTTTCTTTGTGCGTATGTTTTGAGTCTGCATGTTTTTTATTTATTTTGCATCATATAAAATTATATTACATTGTAAATGTTTGTACATGTTTTCAAAAAAAAAAAAAACAAAGAAAACAAAGAAAACAAAAACAAAAACAAACAAAAACAAAAAAAAAACAAAAAACAAAAAATAAAATAAAAAAACAAAAAATATATATTTTGTTTTGCATTTAAATAAACGTTTTGCATTCTAGGCATCATAAAAGTGTGTTTTGCATTTTAAAGATATGTACTACATCTTGCATTATTGCATGCATGATAGAATAAAGAATGCCCATGCATTATGTTAATAAGCATCCTGTAATTTTTAGGCATCACATTTGCATCAAATAAAGTAGTACATGCATCCAGCATTTGCATTTATTATCCAATAAAATTGCATTAGGGTGTTAGCTAAAAAATGCCACCAATCAGGAAAATAAATATTCTTATGGCATTTACTATGTCCTGCGGCATAAGCATGCATGAAAAATAAATTTTAGGGCATAAAATATATATGTTTTGTCCCATATATACTTATCCGAGAATATGCCCAAAATGTGTTCAGAAAAAAATCGAATTGTATTCCGAAAAGTTTGTTTCGTGAACACATAGCATGCAAAATATGCATTAGCCTAGAACACACATCATATAGCCCAATTTGCATTTATAATATAAATCATGCATGTTAGGGTCAAATAGTGACCACTAGTTTAATCATGCATCGTAAGAATAAATTGCATAAATTTCATGCATCATTACTTAATTGCATCATTTAGGGAAAAATAGGGCATGCATAAGCATTATTAATAAAGTCAGAAATGCTTCAAAAGTGCCAAACAGTGCCAAAATCTAACAGATCTGAAGTATATCCAGGCAGATCAAAAACAAAAAGAGGAATATTGAAAAAAAAAGAGGAATAAATAAATAAAAACAAGAGGAATATTGAAAAACAAAGAAAAAAAAAAATAGGAATATAAAAAACAAAAAGAAAGAAAAGAGAGAATAAAGCGGATAATAAGCATGCAAATAAAGAAAAAAAAAGGCGAGCATGCTTAGAAAAAAAAAGAAAAAAAAATCGGAGAGAAAAAAAAAAAAAAAAAATCGGGAGAGGGAAAACGCATGTACAAGAAAAGAAAAGGAAAATTTTAAGTGCATGCAACAAAGGAAAATGCGGCGGTAGAAGAAGAAACTTTCGGCTGGAGCTAGAAAATGGAGCAGAAAAAAAAGCAGCAGCGAGCAAAAAGAAAAGATGATTTATAAGCTGTAACCAAGAGATGCGGCAGCAAGA
Source organism: Codonopsis lanceolata (assembly GCA_013146195.2). Taxonomy (NCBI): domain Eukaryota; kingdom Viridiplantae; phylum Streptophyta; class Magnoliopsida; order Asterales; family Campanulaceae; genus Codonopsis; species Codonopsis lanceolata. The sequence goes on along the minus strand of CM028378.1, from coordinate 150,285,332 downwards.
AAAAGAAGTTTCTAACCAAGGTTAGAGGGAAGCGATGAAAAATGCGTGACATAAAGAAAAATTTTCGACTAAAGCGAAAACATAGCGGACGAGGGAAAGATTTTCAGTGAAAGGTGGAGCAGTGACAAAAAGAAAAATCCCGACAGTCAAGTGCGCAAAAAACAACGTAATGAGAAGCGACAAAGCAACAATAGTAGCAATTTGCTGCATGGGCACGACAAGGGTAAGAAAAGGAAGGTATTTTCCTTTTTTGCAGTGCATTTGTATGATGTTTGGAAACTTTCCTTTAAGGGGCACGCGACCCAGGATTCGAGAGGAAAGGTCTTGTTCTCGGTGGTGAGTTCTTGAGGAAGCAATACATTCCATGCATTTTTTTTTAGCTGTGTTGGAAAACTTTCTTTTAAGGGGCATGCAACCCCGGATTCATAAGGAAAGGTCTTGTCCTCCGACGAAGGCTGAGTTCCTGAGGAGACAATTCATGCCGCACAGCCTCATGGTGAACTACGATTGGTCTGATTCCTTGGCTAAGGATACGTAGGCAGTCTATTTCGGTACACGCGACCATCACAGCACGTTATTTACCCTTGCAACACTCATTTGATAAAGCTTTTCCGCACTTGCTCATTTAGTATTGCCGCACTTGCACCGCATCATTTGATCCCCGGCTGAGTGAACTACGTCTCGGTCTGATTCCTTGTTTAAGGATACGTAGGCAGCCTATCTCGGTAGGCACGACCGTTGTACGAATGATATTTTAGGTTTTTGGCACGAACTACGTGCAGTCGATTTCCTTTATTAAGGGATACGTGAAGGCGACCTGGTAGTAGGTCCGACCATTAGAGCACTTCATTTCATATCTGCTTAAAAACTACGATAACTTGCTATAATCGACTAAATATGTCTAGGATATGTAAGGATTGGTTTGCATTATAAACTGTTGCATTATAACTACTACCTGTTGCATCTCTTCCCCGTTTTATAATTGAACGAAATTGGAGAGTCTATTGTTTATCAACGATGTTCGTCTACTCAGTAAGCCTTGGGTTACCCGTAGACTCCATCGTTGAGGGGCTCTGTAGACACCCCAATTTCGTACCCCAGGTATGTGATATGACATAAAATATCAAGACCTGTTAAAACATTAACAAATGTCAAGTTACAGGGTTGAAAATGCAAAAGGACAAAGCAGGATGCGCAAAAGGGTGAAATGCAGGGTTCAAAGCGTCAAAAATCAAACTAGTGAATAGTGCTGGCGCCACCCACATTAAAAATGGGAGTGACGCCCAGTTATGCAATGGGTGGCGCCCAGTTTGTTGTTCCAGCACTGTTCACTTGCCGTAAGATGCAATTTCCTCAGCGCTGTGTACAATCGGCTGATGCGCGGAAGAAGAAAATTAAATTCTCGATGACTCCCCACTCCCAGCTATAAATAGAGCTTTGGTCGACCTTCAGAGAACAATGTTTCCTCTGCAAGCTCTCCGCGTTCTCGTTACGCTGAGAGAACGAAGACAGTGAGTGATCCACCCAAAGCCTCAAAACCCTGCCAAACCTCCTCCAAACAGTTTATCATGCAATCAGCCAAAAGTCATTCAGCTACCAGCTTAAGCTATCAGCCATAAGTCATAAGCCATCAGCCACAACAAACGAGCCCTGAGTCTGATCAAATTGATCCGCTTAGATTTATTGAAGTGAAAAATCTAAGTGTGGTTTGAGATTGGGTTCCTATAAATCTACCTAAAAGATTGATAATGTTGTCAAGTGTTTTAGAAGAAATAGTTTTGTTGAGGTTTATTTAACTTTTAAGAAGGATCATTTTGTTTTAGAAAAAATATAGTTATGAATTTATTTCACCGTAAGATGGATTGAATTAAAAAAATGAAAATTGTAAGTACTTAATTTAAGCAAGGAAAATTTAGATCTATAGAGACTATTCATGAATAGATATGAATTTATTTTTTATCAAAAGAAAAACCATAGTATTTCCTCAAAAAAAAAACATGCACGGTGCGTAATTGCTGGATTAGGTACACCCAGAGATGAATAACTACACCCAAAGATGAACAACTACACCCAAAACATAAATCAACTTTCAAATAATCTCAAGCTTGAGTTGAAATATGTTAAGACTATGAGGGTTCCAAGTGTAGAAACTGTATAGTTGATGGTCAAGACTCCAGGGGTGTTGGGTGTCTTTATGTGAAAGTTGTTTAGTTGGTTAGCTATGAAAGTGGTTCTCACTGTTGGTGGATATATAAAACCAAATGTAATATGTAGATATTTTGTGAGAAAAGTCAATATACAAGAAAGATGTTCTTCCTCTCTCTAAAAACCCTTGTTTGATGTTTTTGCTAAGATTCAACCTGGTATCAGAGCAAATTCATAGCTGCTTCCGCAAAATTGATTCGTGATTGAAGAGATAGTCTATTCATCCGATCAAATTGAGGCTCCAATTGATTTGATTGAAGCAGAGAGATGTCAACCAACAATGAAGAACGTGAAGATCGTGAAAAACAAGGTGATACAGGAGAGATAACTAATGAATATGATATCGATATATCGACATTGCAGCTCCATCCTCTTCATCCTTTGTTTCTTCATCCAAATGACCATCCTAGTATGACCTTGATTTCTCAAATTCTTACAGATACAGTTAATTTTGGTCAATGGAGACGATCAGTTATTATAGCTTTATTTGCTAAGAATAAATTAGGTCTGATTAATGGCATTAACAAGAAACTTGTGCCTAGATCAAAATACTTAGGTCAATGGGAAAGGTGCAATCATATGGTGATTTCATGGCTTTTAAATGTTGTTTCTCCTGAAATAAATCAAGCATAGTCTATCTTGATTCTACAAAGGCTATTTGGGAAGATTTGAATACTAGGTTTTCTCACAGTGATCACCCCAAAGCTTTTCAAATTAGGAGAAATTTGAATGAATGTAACCAAGGAGGATTAAGCATTTCTGCTTATCATACCAAATTTAGGGCATTGTGGGATGAGTTGGTGAGTCATACTAGTTTGCCTAAATGTTCTTGTAATTGTATCTGCGGAGCTATGTATAAACAAGAAGATTATGAGCATGAACAAATGCTAATTCAGTTCTTGATGGGATTAGATGACTCTTACACTGCTATTAGAGGACAAATCATGTTAATGAACCCCCTTCCTAGTTTAAGCAAAGCAGAAAACATCTTAACTCAGGAGGAAAGCCAACGAAAACATAGTTCAAGCAGTATAAACATGGAAAATGTAGTTGCAGCTGTGGGCACCTGGGACTACGCCCGCGCCCCGCGCGCCCTTGGATAGGGGTGCGCGTACGTGCGGATGCGGGACACCACTGCTCTCGTTCCACCCTCCCTTATTTAGGGGAAGACGAAATCAAAAGTGCAAGAGGAGTGCTGTCTAAGATAGCGCGTTGGAATGCGTCTCGGTTGCCTTTAGTGGATTTTTATTAAAAATAGCCTTATGGCCTCTGATTCGGATCACTATGGGAGCTTTGGGTTTCCCGTATCAAGTTATCCCTTTTTTAGGGGATACCAGGATATGGGAATACATTACCCTTCCATTCCCATTTTCTCTTTTTTAGGGGAAAACAGAAAAGTGCAAAGAATGAGTGTTGCGAGGCCCCACTGGATCCAAAAGGTTTAGAGTCGCCATCTTTATTTTAAGGCAAAAATAAAGCAAAGCCAGAAAAAGAAAACCTGAGATAATGAAAACAGGTTCGGAGGCTAAGTTACGAGTTGGGAAGGTGCTAGGCACCCAACTCGCCCTTTCGGTCTCAAAATAGTTTTTGGCTAGAGTATGCTTATTGTTATATTTATTTAGCAGATAAATAAAGCATTAAAAGACAGGAAAGTAAAACAAATACATCCGTGGCTACATTATTTACGGACTTGCAGTCATTTCCTTACAATAATTACAAATGTATTTAAAAATATTTGGTCATTATAACGGCTCTTTTACATAATATTTCCTAATCTAATCCGGGCAGCACAACGACTTATATTGACTACATTGGGCCAGATTTTAAATAACAACTTTTATAATAAATAAATAAATAAGTAAATAAATAAAACGCCCTTAAAGGCTATTACCTTTTAGAGCGGGGTGTGCTCGTTCTGTCCTTCTCGAAAGAGGGAGACTTTTATTGCTATTGCTGATGTGATTCGGGCAGAGTGACGGCTTATATATAGTAGTTTTGGCTTACTCACTCGGGCAGAATGACGGCTTAATTTTGTTACAGCTGTTGAAAAGCTGCTTATGAGTCGTTATAATTATTTGTTAAAAAAAAAAAACTAGAAAATTAGTATTCATATTTTTATGTATATTTCATAAAAGGATGAAATGAAGACAATCAAATATTTATTAATTAATAGTTGTCTTCATGTTTAAAAAAAAACCAAAAAAGCTTAAAATTTTGGCTTTTTGGCTTTTAGCTTTTCAATGCATAAAGGGTGTTGTACCTTACTTATTGGCTTTTGGCTTATAAGCTGAAACAAACACTTTAAATATGACTTTTCAAAAGCCAAAAGCCAAAAGTCACTCCAAATAAGCTGCAACAAACGAGCACTCAATAGGGGCAATATCAATTTGATCAAACAATAAAAAAATGTTTTTACAAGAAAAGAAAAATGAAGGTTATTAGCAATGAATGAATCCAATAAATTTGCACCAAATGATAAATTTGTCCTTTTCAAATATTTTAAGCAGTATAAAATGCTTTTGGTCCGGATCAATTTGAGCTATTTAGTACTACTTTTTTCACTTTTGCAGCTTAATAGTTTTTAAATTAAATTTAATTAAGGATGGTTGTAAATTTGGCAACCTAAAAGAGTATAACCCAAGGCTTTACTTTTCTTTTTTTTTTTTTACAATATTGTTCAATATGTGTTATTTTCTTCGATTTCATATTGATTATAAATTTGATATTTGCTACTTGATATAAAATTGGTTTTTATTTTGCTCTTGAGTTTGACATTTGATTGTTTTAGTTTGTTATTTCAATTTTAATTTTGGTATCTCATTTCTTGAGTTTGATTTATTGTGTATTAACCATAGAATACTTTTAATAAATTAACATCTCAACATATTTGTTTAAATACTATTGCTTACAAACATTACTACCAAATATATGTATTTTATATAAAATATTAACTCTTAAATAACAAGTATACTTGATTTACCTTCTTTTTTTGTTTTTTTAACTATTACAAGAAAAGAAAAATGAAGCCAAACACAAGGCCATCTCACAAGTACGAAAATGTATACATATGAATTGGTCATGTCGAGATTGATGCAATAGTTAACATGTAACGACTTACAATATTTTTTTTATAAATTATATGAAATTGAAAATGCAAATGGTCTTTAATAGAGGAGGAGGGAAGAAACAGAAACAATAATTGAGTTCTCATTATATTATTAATGTGACATTAAAAAAAAATCGATTTCATTCATTAGGGTATTAATCAATATTTACCCTTTAAGTGGAAACCTTAACAATTCTACTACCTAAATCATGTAACTTTAAGAATTATTAATCATTTAATTTTTATTTGAGTAATAATAGTAATAAAATGAACATAATCAATTATTTACTTGATCAATTTTTTAAACTTTATTTTACCAATTTGTAAGTTTTTTGCAATTCAATTAATTATTAAATGACATTAGAATATCATTTAATGTTTCAAAATTTCAATTAATACAATTATATCACGTAAAATAACAATGTACCATATTTAATAAATTTAGTGATTTAGTGAGAAAAAAAAACTACCGTTCAGAGCATGTGTTACACACTAGTTAATACTAACTAGTTTTGTTAATCAGTGCGTTAAACGCACGATCATTCTTATTTTTCAATTAAATCGTACATAAACAAAATAAAGAGGATAAATAATCTTAAATGATAAAATAAGAAGAATATGTTTATTAACAAATACACATCAGTATATTAATAATCATTATAGATTCTAAAAAATTTCCTTATACACAACATTTGTTGTTTTATTAGTTGGTTTTTCATCTTCACCGCATATCAATATCTTCAAATTAAAATAATTTGTTACTCTAGAAGCTGCAACTGGTTTCTTCAAGAAGAGACCTACATGCAATTATTAATTTTGACACTTGTTAATTGTCATTGCATATGATACCATCAATGGACATTGCTTTATCTGAAACTTGAAAGTCAGCCTTACATTAGATGGAGTTTTTTCTTTTTAAGTTTTTTTTTTTTTTTTGTAGACCTTTCCCCTAAAGGGGCATGAAAAGTGATTAAACATGAGACCTCACATTTTGTAAAGCCTTAGCTCTACCACTGGGTACCCCTTAGGGTATACGTCAGATGAAGTTAATGACAATATTAAGATAAAAAAAACATTTTCTCCAACATTCCTTCCTTTCAAAAAAATTGTTTCAGCAATGTGACCCCCAAGATTTATGATGATAAGTCTTGTTCCATTGCACAATGCAGCATGATCAATGTTTCTCAATAACATTACTAGAACAACAATTTTAAGTGTCAATTCATAGTCTAGTAACCCTGAACATTTTATACTATTCAAAAACTCTGTAGAATGAATATCTTCGAACAAACTTGATTTTTTTCCATCCTACAAATAGAATCTAAACTCAAATAAGTTCTTCATTTTGAATGATTACTTTTATTAAATTATATTTGTATTTTACGAATAAAAGAATTTATGATAAGAAAATAAGCTAAAATCAAAATAACGAAATTATTTTTATCGTTAACTATTATTTTTGTTCCGTAAATTATTTTGATTTTACTAACTTCCATTATATTTTTTGTTTTATTGACTTCGTAACTATTATTTTTGTTTTATTTTTAAGAATTAGTTTTACGAAATACTTTTGTTCCGTAAACTATTTTTATAATCTTACTAACCTCAGTTTAAATTGAGTAATAATAATAATAAAGTGAACATAATCAATTACTTACTTGATCAACCTTTCAAACTTTATTTTACCAATTTGTAAGTTTTTCGCAATTCAATTAATTATTAAATGACATTAGAATATCATTTAATGTTTCAAAATTTCAATTAATACAATTATATCATGTAAAATAACAACGTACCATATTTAATAAATTTAATGATTTAGTGAGAAAAAAAAACTACCGTTCAGAGCACGCGTTACGCACTAATTAATACTAATATCTAGTAGATACGATCCACAAACTAAGTTTATGAGTTATTACAAACTTCTCACCAGAGGAGATTAAATGTAGAAACCCTAAAAACATTTTTAGAGGTTTTAATATTTTCCTTCAAAGATAGCAGCTTATAATTAATTCAAAGCAAGAGCGAGTGAGGTAGAGTTTAAAACCCTAACCATAAACATTCAAATCCGCTCGTGTAAATTGGGCTGAATCGGCTGAATGCGAAATGAAAAGGGAAGCTGATGATGATCGGCGGGCTGGTTGTTATAGTCTCTAATTTTGTGATGATATTCATTCTCCATCTCCACCACATTACCTTCCATTGCTGCCATCTCAGTTTGTTGCTGCAAATAAACAAACATGTCAGGTTGCAAGTAATGCATAATGGAAGAAGTTTTAGTAGGGGTGAAATAGCTTAGTTAGTCGAAAAAGGAAGTTACATATAGTCAGCCACTTAATAAAACCACATTTATAATTATAATTAATTAGGATTAATAACAGTGTTTAACGTATATACTTCTTTTCAAAACCACAAACCAACTTGTCTTTCATTGGTTCAATTTTTTTTTACTGAACCAAATTGTTCGATTTGGTTTGACCCATTTGAAGTGAACCAAACAGTGCAGGTCATAAAATTTTCAATTCTTGATTGAACCAAACTACTCGGTTCGCCTTGATATGATCACAGTTCATCCGTTTGAACTCACGCCCCTAGGTTTGGGTTGAAATGGTATTTGTATAGTAAAAAAGCTATAAATTACATCAATCTATATAATTGGAATGCACATCTAATGATGAATAAAACTTGTAATTTTACTAAATAGTAATCAAGGAGAAAATAATTACAGTATTGAGTTAAAAGTAAGCGAATTGAGCACTTTAAACGATTTACAAATATTTAACATTTAACATCAACGTCACTTTCGGCACTATTGACAAGATCAAGCCATTTTGTGCACGATGAGATATTTTTTCCCGTTCATTTCATAATTAGCTTTTCGAGATCAAATGATCCAGTTCTATGGTTTGCACCATTTTTGTGAATTCATATCGTTTGCATATATACGTACCATTATATACTGGAGGCGCCTATACTCCTCCTCCAATCGTTGGCCCTAGCAACACGAGAAAATAAAGAACAAAAAATTGTTCGCTGTCAGAACAAATCTCTTCGCTTGTTAATTTGTTGATCTAGTAAAAGTTTTGAATTTGTAAAACTAGGAGACATAGAGAGAGGAAGAGTCCTTCCCATACATTTTTGCTCATCATCTTTGGGGTGTCCGACTGTAGGCATAAAGAGAATTAAGATCAAAACAGGAAAAATATATATAGTTTTATTTTTTTGGTTTGCAAGTTAAAACAAGAAAAAGATCGATGGAACTAGATATATGAAATTCTTCGATGATATGATTAGCTAGCTAGACGGGTCGCTCGCCTTTTTGCCACGAATGCTCATAAGTCCATTTTCAAGAGCGTCTTCAAGTGCTTGTAGTTCTTTGTGATTCAATGATGTGATATCTTCTCCCTTCAAGTGCCTACACCATTACCAAAAACTAATGATCGAACCAAATTATCAATAAACAAGAAATATGTGGGCTCGATCGAAGGCAGCAAATTACCTGAGCTCAATCTGCATATTCTCGTTCTCCTTCTTGATTCTATCAATTTCACTGCTGAGATTCTGAGAGTTTTTTTTTAAAAAAAAAAACATTATTTTTGTTAGAAACTAATTAAATAAATACAAGTATATAATTAAATGGATCAAGGGAAGAGGCAATTATGTATATAGACTGATCTATGATCTCTATATATGTTCAGTAATGAAGAAACCAATGAAAAACTATAGTAAAACTAAAGAACGAGCTGGGTAAGAAAGAAACTATATATCTAGATCTGTAGAGATCTGTTAAGGAAAATGGATAGTTATAGTAACTTAGGTTTTAGCAAGGAAAGGGAAGAGAGAGAAAAACATAAGACTACCAGATCTGTCGATCATGGATGTAACATCTCCTATCATATATATAGCTTCTTATAGAGCTAGGTTCTCCTAACATTATATAACTATGTAAGATATATAAGAGAGTAAGAGAGAGAGAGAGATCTAGAGAGAGAGACAGAGAGAAACACACACATAAATATACATATGTAGATCTGTACATAAAATTAATGTTTCAAGTTACTTGACATGTTTTTAGCTAAAAAAAATCAAGCACATGTATATCTAACAGTGTGAGAAGCTAGGCTAATGTTCTGCAGATTCTTTCAGGAAGCACAAAATAATCAAAACACACACACACACACACACACAGAAAGATGAAAAGTAAGTAGTACCTCATGCTTAGCATCCCAGAGCTTCTTCCCAGAAAGAGATTGGTATTTATGCAGCATGTCTGCCAAACTAATTATTGAAATTTCAAGAATCCAAAAAGTAATTAATAAATTAAAAGAAATTAGAAAGAATTAAAGAATTAATAAAGGAGATAGTTCAGTTCTTGATTTAATTACTTGGTGCCAGGGCTGCAATACTCATGCATCTTGCCAGAAGTGCCATAGATAACAAGGGAGACCTGAGCATCACAAAGAATAGTGATTTCTTTAGCTTTCTTGATGATCCCATTCCTCCTCTTTGAGTAGGTCACCTGCCTGTTACTTGTGTTCTCTATCCTCTTTATCTCTATCTTTCCCCTCCCCATGATCTGATCTCTCTTAATTTGTTAATTTGCTTGCTTGCTTCAAGGAAAGAATTGAAGAAGAAAATGGATGAATAATTATTCAAGAGATAAGAACAAAGAAGAAGAAGAAGAAGAAGTGGTATAAATTGAAGAGGGAAGGGAAAGTGATTTCCAGTATAGGTTGCAAGACAAGATACTTTCTAACTGCCTCAGCAAAAGTGGTTTGTTTATGGGACTTTGAAAATGCCAACCCAACTGGCTTCTTCTATTTTAATTTGCTCTCCTAACCCTAGCACCCTCATCTTCTTACCCTTTGGTCAATCTTCTACACCTCTCTCTCTCTCTCTCTCTCTCTCTCTCTCTCTCTCTCTCACATGGTGGATCCAAAAAAATAAATTACTACTTCATCCGTTCCTATCTTTAAAATGTCTAATTATTAAGTGATACTCTATATATATTCCTAGTAGATAAAACATAAGGATTAAGAAATACAATTAATGATAGTTGTAAAATATGTTGTGATAATAATACTTATTACATACACTCTCTTTCTCTCTTTAATTATGTATACATTACACTCCCTTGCTATCTAGTATGTGCAATAATGATAGTATTAAATGAATATATATATTAGGAAGAATGATAGAAGTTTTGTACACCAAATTTTTTTAGAAATATTAGTTGGGACATCCAAAATAAAAAGTATGAATTTTTATTTGGTGCGAAGAGAATATATAACTATCAATAAAGTTAGTCATAATTACACAAATGTTTAAGCATAATTAAAGTTGAAATGTTTAACTAGCATTAAAATTGCTTATAATTTCAAAAATATTTAAACATAATTAATATGGTAATATCAAATGTGGAGGACAAAATTAAAATGTTATGAAAATGATAAATATAATTTTATTTGAAAATAGACTCTTAAAGTGCAATTTTCAAAAATAGTCTGTATAGTAAATACTTTTCCAGAAACATATATATTAACTTTTTGTCAAAAATTTAAAATCATATATATGTTGATTAATTTATAATAATTTGTTTGATATATAGAAAAAAGATTAGGGGTAAGGACCATAAATATACAAGGAAAAATGTGGAGGAGCCATAAACCTCTGGCTCCCCTTTGGATTCCTAGTATAATGTTACCCCATCAAATACGCGACTATATTTTGTGTACAAAATAAGGTGATATTTTAATTAACATTTTTATATTTTGTTTTACTGTTTACAAGTCCTGCCACTAAATTAACATGTGCACTACTCGCAGTTGATGAACCCTAAATGACCAAAACTTTTGTTTTTGAACCTTATTTGTATTGAATATTCATAGCAACAATTTCAAGATATGACGCTGTGGTCTAAAATCACTAAATATTTTTTTCATACCCCACCATTAACCATATGATAGTTGTCAAAATGAGATTTTTTATGCATAAAATTTCATTCTCATAGTATGACTATGGTATACCCCCTCCATTTCGAACAAAAAATCAACTATTCCATTTTTAAAATGTTTCAGTTAAAGAATCTACTTTTAAAAATTAAGGCATAAAAATATTATTTTATTACTAACTAATGAGCTACTAAAAGTGTTATTTTTTAAAAAAAATTAAAATTTGACTTTCAAACGAGATCTTTTTGTCCGAAACGGAGGGAGTAATTCACATCAAGTCTAGCTATCATACTTTGGAGAGGTAAATTATTTAGGATTGTATACATCTTATGGGTACTCTTTTTATAATCATGGAAAATACTGTGATCCGATGATCATCCGATCCCCATTGGCCATTTCAAAGATATTGTCACAGTGTGAAAATCAAACAGTTTAAAAATAGATTTGTCGCTTATACATATATGTATGTTTTGCATCGTTAGAGCATGAACAACATCTGCATGCTCTGGGAAATTATTGAAAAATATTGCTTCTAAATTGTTTTGAAGACACAATAATTATATAAAAAATCATAACTCCTTTTTTAGGTGCAGAATGGTGAGTGTGTGAATATTGTAATTCTTTCGGTGGACTTTCTCTGAAACAAACACAGATTTAAATCTCCTCTCTTATTTGGAGAGTTCATAGTCAAGATGTCAATTAATTTCACTTCTACAAAATATGATTAAGTATGAAAGTTATCATTAATTTAAAATAAAATACTTCTCCCTATTAGAGGATAAATATTTGTAATTATTATTTAGTGGTAACTACCATATATAGTTCATTTCCTTGTATAGTTCTTTCCTTATTAGAACTTCTACCTTATATAGGTTTCTTGTACTCCACTCTTATGTAACCCTAATTGTATCTCCATATAAATAAGTGATTTAATCAATGAAATGCTTATGTTGTTATTCATAATTATTATGAATTTCTACATCGCTTCTCGCTCAACGACCTTGGTGATCTTTACTATTTCCTTGGTGTTGACGTTGTCAAGCAACAAAGTGGTATCTTTTTCTCCCAATGCGGTTACATCTAGATCTCCTTGCCCACACGGGCATGACAAATGCTCGACTGGTCGTTACACCCCTCGCCACCTCACCAACTTTGACACTTCAGTTGGGCACGACTCTATTTGATCATATACAGTTTCAGACTGTAATTGGGAGTTTTCAATATCTATCTCTTACTCACACTAATGTTGCTTATGCTATCAACAAGCTCTCTCAGATCATGCATAGATCGACCACCGAGCACTAGAATGCGGCGAAAGAGTTCTACGCTATCTATGTGGGACTATAGATGTTGGAATTCTACTTTATCGCCAGTCTCCCTTTGCTCTCCATGCGTTCAACGATGCTGACTGGATGAGAAACAAAGATGACTATACATCCACACTAGTGCTTACATTGTCTATCTTGGAAGCAACCTGATCTCGTGGAGCTCTAAAAAACAACGCATTGTTGCTCATTCCTCGATTGAAGCTGAATAGCGAGCTATGACCGCCACTGCTTGCTGAAGTCCGCTGGATTATGTCTCTCCTCGGCGAGCTCGACATCTCCCCCTCCACTCAACATGTCATCTATTGTGACAATGTGGGTGCCACCGGGCTATGCTCCAACCCGATTTTTCCATACTCGCATGAAACACATTGCTCTGGATTTTCACTCCATTCGGCAACAAGTTCAAAACGGACGATCTTACGGGTTTCTCATGTCTCTTCGGCTGATCAGTTGGTCGATGCCCTTACAAAACTGCTTGCTCACCAACGGTTCTAGCAACTACTTCACAAGGTTGGTCTCTCCTCTCGGACATACATCTTGCGGGGGCATATTAGAGAATAAATATTTATAATTATTATTTAGTTGTAACTACCGTATATAGTTCATTTCCTTGTATAGTTTTTCACTTATTAGAACTCCTACTTTATATAGGTTTCTTGTACTTTATTCATTCTACAACCCTAATTGTATATATCTTACTATAAATAGGTGATTCAATCAATGAAAAGATTATATTGTTATTCATTATTATTGTGAATTTCTACACTCCTACTTCACAAGGTTCTATTTGACAAGTTAAACATCATAATATTATATTTTTTGTTTTAAATATTATCTACCTATGATTTACACCAATATAACAAAAATTTTACTTTGATTTGTTTATAAGTAAGAGGCATTGGCACACATGGATTACAAAATGTTAATTTGCTATATTAGTAATATAAATTTAAGTTGTTGCTTGTTTCGAATGATGTTCATGTGCGAGTTAGGTCATCTATTGATGTAATTATCAAATAAAAGAAAAAATAATTAAAGTAATGTCAAAATGAATAATGAAAGATTAGATAATTGAATTTTTTTAATTGAAATGACTTCAAAAGGAAAGATCAACTCTTTTTCTTAGGAACGAAGGGAGTAATACATATTCTATTAAACATGTCATGTTTATAAAAGAAATAATTGTTTTTGATAAATAATACTTCTCTAAATTTACAGATTAAAATTTAGAAATGAGACTATATTTGTGACAAACAAAAATAAAAAAGTGAGATTATTTTTGCTAGTGTTGGGAGCTCTGGGGAATCGAGAGACGGATATGAAATATTTATTAACCTATTTATTTGTGTAAGATGATGAGAATTAAAATCACATCTATATATATATATATATATATATATATATATATATATATATATATATAAGCAAGATAGTCTAAATAGGGATAAATTCCGCCAAAACTTTGTTTCCCAAAATAGAAACTCCTATTAACAAGAAACAATTAATGAATTCTTTAATTAAATAATTCAAAAACTCCTTGGAACTTTCACCATCAATTATCTCAATTTGCACAGTTTTTCAATTCTCTGTTGTGTTAAACGGAAATGAATCAACACATTGTAAATGATGATTAATGAAAATGGATTAGTTCACAATATGAACCTATCAAATATTAAAATATTATACTAAAAAAATCAAGTAAATCAAGAAATGCCAAAATTTTGAGATGTAAAAAAAGCATCGACAAATTCGAAGTAGTATGGAATAAAAATTACCAGAAAAAATTATATTTCGAGAATACTAAATGATTAAACCAGTTCAAAGATTTATTTAAAAGTAAATAACAAAAATCTATGTATAAAAAATATTAACAAATTCACAGTAGATCTGAATGTCAAAAATAATTTTTTATACGAAATAATTAAACAAAATGTTTTTATGTGATTTCATTAGATCCAAATGAAAAATCACTGAGAAAATATAATCAATATTTTGCCGTCACAATAAAGTTGGATATTAGAGAAAAATATATGGGTCGAGCGAGATATGGAGCGAGAGGACGAAAACGTACTATGGTGTGGACGGTGAGTGTAAGAGATCGAGATCGTCAGTGAGAATAAGAGATATTTCCTGAGAGAGGTGAATAATAAGGGATATTACCAGTGGGGTTAATTTCCTATTTTTCTCTCCTTCTTTCTTCCTTTTTTCTGTGTAGTTAACGCGAGATTATTGAACCACGATAACATTTCGATTTTTTCATAATGTTATTATTTTTCGATGTAGTTCTTTATAATTAGCTTCTCTTCTTTTGTAGTATATTATTTTAATTGTTTATTACTTTTCATATAATGCAATTACTATATGGCCATATATTCACCATATTTTAATTTATAACAATGCTAGGTTTACAACTATTTTTAAAATTATTGTTACAATTAAGATTTAGTGAAGGACAAAGTAGTACTTGTTTTTAAAAAAATGACTTTATTTTTTCAGATCTTAAATATACAAGTTTCTAATTTTTAAATCAAAATAACATTTTTTTTTATTGAAAGTAGTTGCCTCCAATAATTTTTTTTTTTTTTTGAAATTTTGTTTTTCTTCTTTGTTTCGCTTGAGAATAAGTTAATTGAAAAATTGTATGACCGTGCGTTTAACGCACGGTGTAAAACTAGTTAAAATTTAAAGTGACATATCTACCATATGTTGGGTTTATTGTTTTCTTTGACACATAATAATTTCTATAGAAATTGGATTAAAAGTAGATTAAATTTGACAAAAAAGCCGGGAACAAGAATATGGTATGCACGATTAAGGTAGGGTTTCAGGTACATAAAAAGGGATTGTGCATTGTTCCAAGTTACACGTGTCAAAATGTGGAGCCATGGTTAATAGTGTTGTCCAAGTCTAGGGCTTGATTGATGGAACATAATATGGTATATATACTAATCAAATCCTAACCATCAAATCAAAATCAACTGAATGAACGGTCAAAAATGTAAAATGAGAACAAAGTGTAATATGCCTCCCCCCAAGCAAAGAATAAAAATGAGAGTTGCCTTTTTAGGTCCAAACTGTCAAATTTATAAAGCAGGAAGCCCTGACCTATGCCAATTTGGTTTTGATGTTACTTGTCTGAGTAACCAAACTGGTCGCTGTGAATGTTATCCATAAATAAGTACCAGTAATCGTCTTATTTTATACGTTTTTTAAAAAAACTGATTGTATTATAAATAATAATATAATGTGTAGGATTTTTTTAAAATGTCTTTATGCATGCAGAAAACATATTTTTTTTAATTTTTTTTTAAAAGAATACAATTATTTTAAAATAGTTTAAAAAAATGATGATTATTATATGGGAACTAAGAGAGAAACATATGCCACTCACTCCACATTTGAAAGTGTAACGTTCTCGGGGCATAGTCGAGTGGTAAAAGGAGGGGAACATAAGATTCTGGAGGCATGCAACGTGGGTTCAATACTTGGTGGAAGCAATTTACTTTTTTCTGAGGTTGGACATTGTATGTGTTATTAGTTAACATATTTTCAAACTCTGTATCATTTCAGGCACATCCCGCGATTTTCCTGGATTCAACCTGGTTAAAAAAAAAAACATTTGAAAGTGTAATATTATCTTCTTCTTTTTGTGGGATGAGTGCAATAAATATTGTACATTGCATTTATGTTACAACTTACAACACTTTATCTATTGCATTATGTAAACTAAATTTGTTTCGAAATTATGTAGACGTACGTAACACAACTTTTAAGTTTAATGTAATAACAATAAACCTGGAAACTTGAACTTATGGAAGGAGAGAGTTAGTTAAAATCGGCCAAATACATATCCAAAG
Organism: Codonopsis lanceolata; assembly: GCA_013146195.2. Taxonomy (NCBI): domain Eukaryota; kingdom Viridiplantae; phylum Streptophyta; class Magnoliopsida; order Asterales; family Campanulaceae; genus Codonopsis; species Codonopsis lanceolata. Next base: position 150,268,885 of record CM028378.1, on the reverse strand, counting down.
GTAGGTGAACTATTTTAAAAAGAAAAATCACCATTTTTTATGTGTCACATTATCTATCATATCAAAAACAAGAGATTCATTTTTTTATTAAACTTTTCTCCACAATGGTAATTACTTTTACAGTAAAGATGTTTTAATGTTAGGCCTCATTTTTATTTATTTTTTCCTTTTTTTTTTCATCTATGAACTACACTTTCCCTATAAACCTGCCATAATGGTAAAGTTCTTAGATGATCTTTGGATCATACTTTTATGCCCCTTGTACGAACCTTACCATTGAAGATGTCCTTAGTAGTAATCTATTAGAACATTGCTCTCTTTGTTCTTGAAATAGAGTCCAACTTTCTTTTAGGCCAATCCTAAAAAGTGTCAACATAATTTCTAATTAATCTTTCAAGTTTTGGAAGTTTTGGATTTGTAGAATAGAATGCCACACACACACACACACACGTGCACATATCAAGATCTGTATGTTAGAATTTAGAAACCATGAGAGATATGAAGTAATAGCTAGCCAGAAGGGTTTTGGCTAGCTTGAGAAATTAATCATTTCAGTCTTAGGGCTTGTTTGGTAGTTGGACAATGATAAGCAGTATTATTAATCCCAGTACTATTAGTACCCTTGCTATTAATTCTTACTTGTATATCGGGGGTAATTTTGAGATTACAAATGTTAATCCCAATTTTTTTTAGTGAGGGCGCTAATAATACCACCCTCTCCCTTGGTATTAATAATGAGGGGATAATAACTTTATCCGGATAACTCGTGCTATTAGTCCCGACCACCTATTGCATACCAAACATCAGACAACTCGGCTTATTAATCATATCCGGCCTTAATCCTGACTACCAAACGGCACCTTATAGATTAATTAGCTCAAGTATTCAATCGATCGAGACGATTAATCGAGTCTTTAGTGATCAGTCCTGGTTGATATTCATCCTGAGGAAGGCAGAGGACAGACGACATTGGTAGTCATTGATCAGTGATCCTGCGCCTCCATCAATCTCTCCTCCATTGCCTTTCATTAATCCTGCTTGTTGTTGCTACCATGATCATCAATGAAAGATTAATAAATCATTGGTAGTTGTTGATAATTCTGTGTAGATATCACAAGTCTCAACATTTTGTTTTCTAGATATATGGTAATGGTATTAACAAATACGCCAAGGATCACCAAATTTCACTTTCCTCTTTTGTTTGTTTTAAAATAAAAAATACGTATTCTCATTTCAAAAAAGGAAATATATAATTCTAGTGCAATTTAAAGGAGATAGAATGGGAGAGAAAGAGAAATGAACATACCAAGACATACATAAGAAGCTTATTCTCCTCATCCAGAAATTGTTCCTGATCATGAGCATATATCAGTATAGATTATACGTTTTGAGATATAACTTTTTGATTGTTAATGAAAACTTGAAATTATAGCAATGAAGTAATTAAGGTTTAAGGCCCTCCTCCTCCTTACATTATTCCTCTTCATCTTGTAGAAATACTCCATCTATCAGGGGAAATAAAGAAGGAAAATTAAGATTACACAAGTACGGCTAGATAACACCTTATGCCAAAGCAATGTAACCCGATAAACTGTCTACAATAATGATGTCTTCACCCTTCAAGTGCCTACAATAAGCTTAATTAGGGACATAAACCATAATGCCCGAAACCAAAAGCCCGGTCCACTACATGTAGCCTACTGAGTGGGTAGCACCTTGGGTTATCAGGTCCACCACAAGCTAACCCAATAATTTATGGATGATGATGGTTTTCAAAAGTAGTGTGTAACCTTATAAATCGAATACAATTCCCACAGGAATGGGGTATTACATAAACATTAGAGATCTAGAGAGAAATAGAGAGGTCTTAATTTATTCTACCTTAGCTCAGTCTGTAGGCTATCATTCTCTTCCCTGATTCTCTCAATTTCATCGTTGAGATCCTTTTAATTGGTTGTTTAGTTTATTACTAATTAATATCGTAATAGCCCAAAAAAAAAAACGTTATTAAGCAAAATAGAGTATATCTCGGGTAAGATGGTCTCACGAATCTTAATTCGTGAGACGAAACTCCACTCTCTCACAGCTCAATCCACCAACACACAGCGAGACAGGTAATGAGATATACTCATTTTGAGACTGAGATAGGGAGTAATTATTTCTAGATAAAAGGAATACTCCATTGACTTACTAACATTTTAGTTCAATCTGATATATATTTTGGTTGAACAAACATGAACACAAAAAAAAACAAAAAAACTTGACAGTTGATTGATAGATCTTTCTAGGGAATGAATGAATGGATGCAAGCCCTAACTTTAATTGAGGTAGTAGCTAGGTTAGGTTGGTAAAAATCAAATTAATAAAATGACTAACCAAATTTGCAACGAAAGGGTAAGAGAGAGAATAACATTTTAGATTTTACTACCAGATCTAGACATATGGATGTAACATCTCATGATAAAGCTAGTTTAGGTTTTTGTGTTCTAGGGTTTCTATGGAGATTTTTTTTTATTAATTTATTTATTTTTTTTCATAACAAACAAAACAAATAATATATAGTAGCAGGTAGCAAATTAAAGGCTAGAGAGAAAAGATTTCATCCTATATGTAGATCTGGTCATAGAATTCATGAATCAATTGACTTGACATACTTTTAGCAAAGACCCCATTTCAAACTTGCTCATGGAGAAGTCAAATATCCCGTTGCTTATCAGGGAAAAATAGTGGACAAAAGGGTTGTTTGGTGGAGAGAGAGAGAGAGAGAGATACCTCATGCTCATGCTTAGCATCCCACAACTCCTTCCCAGCGAATGCTTTTGATATATACCCAACATCTCACTTAAACTTCACATAAGAAAAAAATAAAGATGATAATTAAAAATGAGGGAATTAATCAAGAAATTAACACACACACACACACACATATATATACTTGGTGGAAGGGCTGCAGTATTCATTGATCTTGCCAGAGCTAGAAAAGATGACTAGAAAGACTTTAGCATCACAGATAATAGCGATTTCTTTGGCTTTCTTGATGATCCCATTCCTCCTCGATCTTTGAATAGGTCACCTCCCTATTGCTTGTGTTTTCTATCCTCTTTATCTCCATCTTCCCTCCTCCCATTACCTTCAATTTTCCTTCTCTTTCTCACTTTTTCTTGCTTCAAGAATGTACAGATCCAGAGAGAGAGTAAAAAAGAGAAGACAGAATGAGGACAAACAACTATTGATTAAGTAGAATTGTAATGGGACATATGAATTAGATTACCAATAAATAATTACCTTATAAAATTGTATTCTCATTTTTGTTGGCTTCCCATTAGTACTCATACTGAAAGTGGTACAGTATTCTGTTTCCATGTTATCTATACTAAGATGGAAAACAAGAAACTTTCAAACTGTCTCAATAATGATGGTTTATTTATGGGTTTTTATTTGACATAGCCAACCCAACTACTTAGGTTTAGTTATTTAGTGGGAGCTTTTAAATTTTCTCAATATTTGATCTTTTAAATTTCCATTGAAAGTATTGAGTGCAATGGTGATGTCACTTATGGCATAATTAATGTCATCGTTCAATAACAGCATAGCAGATAAAGTTACTAATATCATGTAATATGTCAACGGTGTTCTCATTGCAGCCAATCCATTTTAACAAAAACTTAGGTAAAGACGGTTTTACGGTTTTTTTTTGTAAGATGAATCATCTTTATCCGACTCACTGCGTGTTAGTAGATTGAGCTGTGAGAGAATGAGACTTCCATCTTACGAATTAAGATTCGTAAAACCGTCTTACTGAAGATTTACCGATCCATCTTTTACTATATTTTTTCAACCATTACAAAAAGTAAACCCAAGAAAACTAAAATTAAACCACTAAATTGAGAATCTAAACATATCAATATCTCTTGTTTTGTTCTAGCTTTAGTTTTTGCTAATTTTGGTAGCTACACCCACTTATCCATGGGTCTCTCTCTCAGTCTCTCTCTCTCCTCTCCTTGGGTGCATATGATATGGCTGGATGGGACTTGTGATAAAATTTAAGGTTTTGCTTATTGATATTTCCATAGAGGAGACAAGATTATAGTGTGAACTGCACTGGGGTGTCAAAATTAAGGAATTTCAATTGCCACTTTTATGGAGCATTCAATTTCAAGGTCTCCTAGGAACTTGGGTCTCCAGACTTTGGGTCTTGTTTAAATATGGTTCCTTTTTATTTTGTATTTTTTTTTATGATGAATCAAAAAGTAAGATAGATATAAAGAAAAAAAAATATTATAACTAATTTATGAAAAATTATAAATTATAATTTTTTACTAAAAAAAATCCTATTAACCACATATGCAAACAGACTTCAATTACTCCCTCAGATCGTAAAAAGGAGTCCATCACTACTTTTTTTTTAATCTTTCCAAAACTAAATAAATATTCACTCTTTAATACTCACTGGACTTATATATAAGCAAAAAATACCAAATTTTGGTGGACTTAAATATAGGCAAAAATCACCATATTAAACTCTACTCACAACTTCCAAAAAGTTTGGTACCAAAAATACCCCTTGTTAATTCTTTTGTTTTTCAAGATGTGTGCATATTCCCTAACACAAAGAGCCACTAATTATAAAAGAAGCTATATTAATTTATGACAATGAGTTAATATTGCATTAATTATCATCAGTTTTGAGTGAGATACTTAAGGATATTTTAGTAAGTATACTTTTGTTTTATATAAAATAAAGACAATTTAACTAATTTAACTTACTTTCTTAATTCGAAATCGGTTAGTTTTGCGGTTATATCTTTATAAAAATTATATTTACTATAATTATATCCTTAATGTGATTCTTATTTTAATTGTTGGTCTCACTATCACACGAGCATCTTTAAAATTATCATAATATTTATTACTCCCTCCGTTTCAACTAAAAGTTCTTGTTTGAAAAGTTGAATAATTAGGAGATATATTAATGTGATTGAAGTTGGTCATAATTACAAAAATACATAATAACAATTTGTATACTTACAACACAAGTAGATGGTAAAGATGAAATATTATAAAAGTTGTAAACATAATTTTTAAAAATGAATTCTTTATGTGAAACATCCTAAAATAATATAATGAAATATTTATCTGAAAGAGATGGAGTATATCTTTTAGGAATAGAAAGAGTGGCATAAGTGTATAACAATGAAAAATACCACTTTTGTAATGGCCTAATGGGCTACCATCCGTCCAAAAAGGTATTTGGAATTGGACCAACTATTATAACCCCTATTTCAACTGGACCAATTTCAACCTTAATCACGTTGAGAACTAAAGGAAAACGAACAACTTCAAAAACTAAAACCAATTTTGAAAAGGAAAAAAAATGTTGCATTTCAACTAGGAAAACTACAAACCGAACAACTTCAACCGAACCGAACCACTGGTTTGGTTTGGTTTTGGTTTTGTGGTTTATATAAATTAGTTTTAATGAAATTAACATTTCAACAACCATACTTATCATAACAAATTTAAAATAAACACAAACAATGAAAGAAATAATAGTTATCCAACAATCAAGATTTTGTTTGGTTTAGTATCCGTATATATATATATATAATGAATAAATCAAAGGTTCAAAATAGTTAATAAATGTTATATAATATATATTATATAATAAATAAATATATATATAGGGTGGTTTGGTTCGGTTCGGTTTGGTTTGGTTCGAACAAAACCATGAACTTTTCCCAATTTTAACATTTGAAGATCAACCCTTATTGAGCTGGATGTATATTAATTGTTTCTTTTTTTCATTAAGAATACTGAGCAACAAAATCACTTTAAAAGATTTTGGAGCTAACAAGCAACATAATAAACTGCAAGACACAAATACATGCACATGCAATAAACACATATTGGTTCGAAATGCTTTCGAATAGCGTTAACCACCATACATGTCTTTCAAGTTACGAAAAAGGTGCACCAAATAAAAAAATGTTTGGAACTCCCAATAATTTCAGGTATCATTCTCATTAAACCAATATTTCTATTAGAAACAAACAACACATCCCTATCAACCTGATTCTCTTAATTTAAAAGAAACCAACACCAATTTTCCTAATTTTCAGCACGTACAACAACAAAAGCAAATGATAAGAGCCCTGCACATAAAAAAATAGTAATAAAATAATGTTCAAACAAAATAATTGAAAAATAAAGATTTTTTTGAAGTACCTTGATTTGGTGGAAGAAATTTGGTACAGAAATTGCACCAGTTGAAAGATTTGGTTCAATTTTAACTTCAAATTGTTGGAGATGGACTAACAGTTCTACTTCAAAGTTTAGTCTAAAAAGAATATTCCAAGTATATTCTTCATTATTTCATTTAATTTGTATTCCAAGTATATGTTTTATTTTATTTTATTTGCATTAATGTATTTTAGCAAAACAAATATATTATTTATTAACTTAATATTAAATTAAATTAAATATTATGCATTAAAAATAATAATTAAATGCATGAATTTAATTGAGACTAAAATACAAACATATTAAAATTAATAATTAAATGCAAGACATTAATAAAGACTAAAATACAAACATTAAAATCAAACATAAATAGACATATGAAAATGCAACTAAAATCAAACATTTAATCTTCTAAATTCATAAATTCATCTCATAAATGATCGATTAACGCATCCCGAAATGTAATTTTTTTAATTTTTTATGCCGCTCGAGAAATCGGGTAAATCGAATTGTTTCATCCACCATTTCTACATCCGGGGCAAGCGCTTCCATTGCATCTTGAATTGGGTCATTCAAATCACGCTCGTCTTCAACTCTCGTGTTGTGCATTATTATACATGCACACATTATATCATGTAAGTCACTTTTATTCCAAAAGTGAGCCGGTGCAGCCACAATTGTAAATTGTGACTATAGAGCTCCAAATGCACGTTCTACATCTTTTCTACATGATTTTTGTTTCATAGCAAAATATTTTTTTTTGGACCACGTGGATCGTGGATAGTTTGCACAAGAGTTGCCCATTTGGGGTATATACCATCAGCTAAATAGCACCCTATATTATATTCTTTTTCTTTAACAAAATAGTTTGTTGGAGGAGCAATACCTTGGGCAAGATTGGAAAATAGGTTGGATGCCTCCAAGACATTAATGTCATTATTAGACCCATGCATATCGAAATATGCATGCCAAATCCAAAGATCATAATCAGCCACGACTTCAAGAATGATAGTTGGCTTTCCGCTTCTTCCGGCGTATTGGCCAGCCATGCGGTTGGACAGCTTTTCCAACGCCAATGCATACAATCTAAACTGCCCAACATGCCTGGAAAGCCACATTGCTTACCAACGTGCAATAACCTAGCAACATCAGCAGCAGTAGGTGATCTTAGATACTGCTCTCCAAATACCTCAACAATATCATGACAAAATCGCTTCACGCATTGTATTGAAGTAGACTATCCCATTCTAATATACTCATCAGTAGCATCTACAGGTACACCATATGCTAGTATCCGCATTACGGCTGTTATTTTCTAGAGAGTAGATAGTCTGGCTCTTCCAATACAATCTCTTCTTTGAACAAAGAAATTATCATGATTTTTTATAGCATCAGCAATACGCATGAACAAGTTTCGAGACATTCGAAAACGACGTCGAAACGTCGCTTCGTTGAATGTCGGATTTTCAACAAAGTAGTCATTGAACAAACGACGATCACCGCTTTCTCGATCGTGTTCAATGACTGCATGACCAGGAATTGAGCCCCTGCGAATAGTTGGAGAATGATGGTTGGAAAGTAATTGAGCAACAAGATTGTTATTGAATGTGATTTGCTGTAAAATTACTTCATTGTCATTAGAATCGCTAGTGGTAGAAGATGAGATAGATGATGTAGTATTTCATGGACTACCAATATTGAAATTCATTTTGACTTCGATGAAGAGATCAGATGAGTATTTTGGTGGATGTTAAATGTTAAACTAGTCTAATTTATTTATAAGGACACACAAATCTAGATAAAATAGATAGGATAGATAAGATATGATGATAAAATATTATCTAGACCGTCGGTTAGATAACATATCATCCTAGCCATCCATTTAACATCTCATCTAAATAAACATGATAGATAAGATATGATGATAAAATATTATCTAGACCGTCGGTTAGATTACATATCATCCTTGCAATCCATTTAACATCGCATCTAGATAAACAGAATAGATAAGATATGATTATAAAATATTATCTAGACTGTCGGTTAGATTACATATCATCCTAGCCGCCATCCGTTTGACATCTCATCTAGATATTTTTTTTTTGTATAAATACCATCTTCCATTCGACTGAAAACTTACACTCATTATCTTTCTCATCCTTCTTTGTTTGATATCGAGTAGTTTCATCATTATGGCCACAAAAAATAGGAGTGCCTCTTACACTTGTGAAGAAGACATACACCTATGTCTTGTCTACATTGATGTTTCTCAAAACCCAATCATCGGTATCAACCAGCCAAAAGACGTTTGGTCTAGAGTTGAGGCAGATTACAATTCATCAAAACTGACCTCCGTGATACAATCATGAAACACAAGATCATTGCAATGTCGTATGGCTGTTCTCCTCAAAGCAACTGGCAAATTAAGGGGTTCCATCCGACAAATTGAAAATATGAATCAAAGTGGAGCTTCAGAAAAAGACATCGTGAGTAGCCATTATAATATTTGATCTAACTGTATATATGATATTTTATTAATGTTTCTCATTATTTTTAATTGGTGCAGTATGTTCAAGCAATGACCCTACTGTTGCAAGATGAAGAATTTAAGAAAGGATTCAAGTTTGATCATTTATGGCCTCTTTTACAAGATATCGAAAAATTTGCACCAACTAATGGTGACAAATCATCAAACTCAAATCCATAACTATCAGAGATGCCCGTAACGTCATCTCCAGGACTGTCATATTTTGATATCAACTTAAGTGATGACAGTATTGCACTACTAGAAAACTGGTCATCAGTGACGGAAATTTCTGTCGCTAAAATACGATTTCCGTCGCTGATTACACTCTAGAGACGGAATATTTCCGTCGCTTGACCGTTGCTAAAAGTTTGTCGCTAATCAGCGACGGAACATTTTCCGTCACTGTTCACCGACGGAACAAAAAAATTCGTCGCTGTTCAGCAACGGAATTTTCCATTGCTAATTTTCGTCACTAACAACTTCCATCGCTGTTTAGTAACGAACAGTCCGTCGCTGAAAAATATGTCGCTGTTTAGTAACGAACATTACGTCGCTGATTTGAATTTAAATAATATTTATTATTTATCTTTAGCGACAAACATTCCGTCGCTATATACCGACGGTGGGTTACCGACGAACTTTCCGTCGCTAGTCAGCGACAGAAATTCCGTCGCTGGAAATTTTTAAAAAATCAAAATGTTTTTTCACTGTGACGGACATTCCGTCGCTGATATCAAAAAAACAATTTAAAATAATTTTATTTAATATTTTTTTTCCTGCACCTGTTTTTCCTAAACCTGTGATATAACAAATTTTATGAACAAATTAAAACTAAATTGCAATGCAAAAAAACTACGAAATTAAAACACAAAGTTAAACAATAAATATGTTATGCTATTACATAAAGTTTCAAATTCAAATAACAATTTAAAACATTAAGTTAAACAGTAAATGTTATATTACACATAGTTTTAAAAGTCAAATCACTAATTGTCTCCTAAATTTGGAGGTGGGAATGTTGTGAAAATATTTCTAACATAACTAGGGCTGGCAGATGAAGGGGATGATGTACTACCAACTACAGGTTGTTGAGGACACTGCTGCATCTGTGCAAACATCTGTGCCATTAGCCGTTGTGTTTCTTCTCGATGTTGCGCAACTAGCTGTTATGTTTCAGATCGATGTTGTGCGAGCTCAGCTTCTAGAGTTTGAATTCTCGAACTTTGGTCATGGTTGGGAACAACATGTGATTGAGCTGTCGATCGTGAAGACTGCCCAGCATACTCACCCTTCCCATACACCATTGATCCTCTCTTCTTTCTTCCATCAGAAGCGACAGCATTCCAAACATCTTGGCTCCATGCAGGGGTACCAGGACTAGGCTGCTCCACACGACCCTCAGCGATCTCTAATGCTATTTTAGCATTAAATACAGACTCTCATAATTAAACAAACAAATATTATCACATACACAATACATATAAATTTTCGTATTCAATAGCAACTCCTTCAATGAATTATTACTTACATATGTAGATTCTGCAACTTGATCAACCCACTGAGGAGGTTGATCGGCGAAGGCACTGGGGGTAGTGTGGGTGCTGACAAACACATCAGGAATGGAGACGCGTGGGCCAAATTTCGTACTCTACAATCATTATAGTTACTATAAGTTAAACTAAATAATAGCACTTATATATATATAGACATTAATAACCTAAAAATCACACATTTCCAAACTAGCTTTTAATACCATTCCCAGTATTCAACAAATCCCCAAACACAACTCAACCCCCCACAACAAACATCATAAAATACCGACATTCCCTAAATTTATAATAATAATGACAGATCTATCAGCAAGCAATTTATCAAAATAAAAACATGATTTAACAGAAAGATTATGCCAACTGGGTGAAATTTAAGGAACCCACATTGCAAAACTATCAGCAAACAATCTAACATGATTAAAACATGATTTAACAGAAAGGAAAAAAAAAACTACCTGGATAATAATTCAAACAACCCATTATAGATCATCATGACATTATAATTAGCATTGTAAACTTACTGTGTTCGTCTCAAAACATGCCATACAGCATAGATCATCATGATAAGGAACACCAGCTGCCTGCACTTGCAGCCTAGTTTGTAAAATAAAGGAAGCCAGAGAACAACTCTTAGTTATATCAAAAATCGATTTCCTCTATAGGGGAAAATATCTTTTAGCTGAACTACTCAATAATTTTTAGAAGTTACTTTGTAAATACCTCTTACCCAAAAATCTAGCCAAGGAACTAATAATACCTCACTATGGCAAGAGAAAAAATAGTAAATCACACACCATTTGAGTCTAGGGCCTAATATAAAACAAGAAGCCTAAAAGGGAACTATGGTCTCCATGTCGCTAATACATGAGGCTTCATGTTACAAAAGTTAAACAAGACACAAAGAAATGACATTGTCTCTAGAGAAAAATTCAATTTCACATATAGTTCTTCTAGGCTCATTAGATACTATAACATAAATAAATATTGGTGAGCTTAAAAACTATAATAAGTTTTTTTTTTCAACTTTCAAGCCTATATTAGTGGGGATCAATTATACAAATATGAGTAGCTAATAGACTCCTCTTTTACGAAGATTAAACTACTCAACACAACCCAATTACTTGGGGTCGTACACAAAATCTTTTTGTCACTTCATTGGTCCAAAGTAACAACGGTCAAAACCAAACTCACTTATATTCTTGTGAATTATTTTTGCCCCTGATAGTTCAGTTTTTGCCTATATTCTTCCTTCAAACCTCACAGAAACTTTTATGCATTTAGAAGTGGACAGATAAAGAGTGATAAAATTAAGCTTTCCGCCAAATTGATACTAGTTTGCAGCAAATACAGCAGATCTCTTTGCTAGTATAAAACATATCTCAATCACTAATGATTATGTGTGTTCATTTTAATTGGTTTACTCACTATCAAGAATTATATTTTACAACTATAATAGAATAGCATAACTTAAGTCTTAACCAAAGATCTCAAATCACATAAGCAGAAAACGGCATGAAGATCAATGCAGGTTCTAAGTGCAATGTATATTAGCTGAACCTAACGAGCTCAACATAGCTCCCAAAAAGTTCTCAAGTATATATTATGAAAACTCTATTGATAAGCATATACAAGCTAACATTAAATATAAAGGCGGACATTTCTCCTACAGATGAAGTTAGGTTATGTTGTATATGATGTTCAATAAGAATACTATGCCTGAAGTAGAATGAAACAAAAACTTTTACGCAGAGTAAGAGAGATACTTTTGATGAATATGCTCCACTGCCTGCTCCGCAATCAGTTCATGACAAGTAGTAATATCTTGAATAAGCTCATTAACAGCTTCGATGACATTATGCTTTAACTTCCGACTTCTTGAATTTTTGTCAGTGGCTACAAGGAAAAATAACCAAAACTATAAATTCATAAACCACCTTAGTTTAAGTTTCATCGCAAACCGATTCAGCCCCAAATATAGCAGCAACCACTGGTTACGGAACAACACATTGAGAATGAATTAAAACCATATTTTGAATTCTCAAAGATTGATCATAGTTTGAGCTACTTTTGCATATCATATATCCGAATGCTAGCAACATTAATATCTCCAATTGCATCCCCAACAGCCACTCGATTAGGAACATCAAAAGAATCACCATTTCTCTATAATGGTACAAAATTAGGACGCAAATTGAAAGTCCATTCAAGAGGGGTAGGAGAGCAATACATGTGACTCTGTAAGGGCCTGAGGGGCCGTGGCGGTGATACGGTGATGGCGCCACCGGAGGAGAAGAAATCGGCGGTGGTGAAATCGACCAGAGGAGAAGAAATCAGGCACTGAAGCTGCCGGGATCTGGAAGCAGGATGGTCGTATGGGAGATAAAGCTTGGGATCTGACTTTGGAAGAGAAGACAGAGGCGGAGCCGGAGACGGAGGCGGCAAAGCTGGAGGAGCAAAGACGGAGCCGAAGGATTTTTGAAGACGCCGGAAGAGAAACTGAGGAAGCCGGAACCCGAAGACAAAGGAGAGGGAAGCCGGGGATGCGGAACACTGAGCCGAATCGTGAATGCGAGAGAGAGTGATGATGGAGCTGTCGTTGAAGTCGGGATGAAGGAAGACGAAGGGATTCACCGGTTTGTTTGAACAGGCGTGAGTGCCGTGAGTTTAGAAATAGAGAGTGTTTGAAATTTTGGGAAAACCTATATAAAGTTAGGAGGAATTTGGGGGAAAACTGTGAGGGCGGGAAAGAAGAGCGGGAGAGTGAAATTACATGTTTCCAAAAAAAGTGTATTTGAATATATTTGTTTTACTTGAATTTATTTTATTAAATAGATAAAACAATTTTATTTGAATATTTTCTAAATTTATACTTTCAATTTATAGTTTTTATTTTGCTTGAATTTAATTTAATAAAAACAAAATGTGAGCGCGTTTTACGCACGGGTGTAAAACTAGTTAAATATTATTATATTTTATAATATAATATTATTAAATTACCAAATCCAATTTATTTTAAATATCAAAAGATTAACTACCACAATTATTTTTAAGTAAAAAATTAAAAAAATATTCAAAATTATTTTTAAGTTACGTTACGTTACATTAAGTTATGTTACGTTAAGTTAAGTTACGTTACGTTACGTTAAGTTAAGTTAAGTTACGTTAATTTAAGTTACGTTACGTTAAGTTAAGTTAAGTTGTAATGTAAATATTTTAATTTTTGTATATATTGATGCTAATCATTTTAATTATTGATATTATATTATTAAATTAACATTTCAAATATTAATTTAATAATAAAATTATCATTAATTAAAATGATTATAATATTTCCTATATATATATATATATATAATACAAAGGGATTTTACAAAAACAAATATTAAATTTACTGTGTTTCATGTCTCTAGCACATTCTGTCGCTAAATATTTTCATAATTTAATTTCAATTTAATTCCAACAACGGAATTTTTCGTCGATAAATGTTTTCAAAATTTAAAATTAGGGAAACCCGCTAAATGAATTGATGCTTTGTCGTGAACAAATATTTAATCCGATTGGGTATTCATGTTACGTTACGTTAAGTTACGTTACGTTACATTACGTTAAGTTACGTTATGTTACGTTACGTTAAGTTAAGTTAAGTTAAGTTAACTTATGTTACGTTACGTTACGTTAAGTTAAGTTAAGTTATGGATCATTACGTTACATTAAGTTAAGTTACGTTACGTTACGTTACGTTACGTTAAGTTACATTACGTTATGTGGAGTTACATTACATTACGTTACGTTTGAGTTAAGTTAAGTTAAGTTAAGTTACGTTACGTTAAGTTAAGTTAAGTTACGTTACGTTAAGCTAAGCTAAGTTAAGTTAAGTTATGTTAAGCTAAGTTAAGTTAAGTTATGTTATGTTACATTAAGTTACGTTATGTTAAGTTAAGTTAAGTTAAGTCACGTTACGTTAAGCTAAGTTAAGTTATGTTACGTTAAGTTAAGTTAAGTTATGTTACGTTAAGTTAAGTTAAATTAAGTTTCGTTACGTTTAAGTTAAGTTAAGCTAAGTTACGTTACGTTAAGCTAAGTTAAGTTATGTTACGTTAAGTTAAGTTAAGCTAAGTTAAGCTAAGTTAAGTTAAGTTAAGTTAAGTTAAGTTACGTTACGTTAAGTTAAGTTAAGTCATGGACCATTACGTTACATTAAGTTAAGTTACGTTACGTTAAGTTACGTTACGTTAAGTTAAGTTAAGTTAAGTTACGTTACGTTACGTTGAGTTACATTACATTATGTTATGTTATGTTAAGTTACATTACATTACGTTACGTTTAAGTTAAGTTAAGTTAAGTTAAGTTACGTTAAGTTAAGTTAAGTTACGTTACGTTAAGCTAAGTTAAATTAAATTACATTAAGCTAAGTTAAGTTAAGTTAAGTTAAGTTACGTTAAGTTACGTCACGTTAAGTTAAGTTAAGTTAAGTTACGTTACGTTAAGCTAAGTTAAGTTATGTTACATTAAGTTAAGTTAAGTTAAGCTAAGTTAAGTTAAGTTAAGTTACGTTAAGTTAAGTTAAGTTACGTTACGTTTAAGTTAAGTTAAGTTAAGTTACGTTACGTTACGTTAAGCTAAGTTAAGTTATATTACATTAGTTAAGTTAAGTTAAGTTACGTTTAAGTTAAGTTACGTTACGTCAAGCTAAGTTAAGTTAAGTGAAGTTAAGTTAAGTTACGTTACGTTAAGCTAAGTTAAGTTATGTTACATTAAGGTAAGTTAAGTTAAGTTAAGTTAAGTTACGTTTAAGTTAAGTTAAGTTACGTTACGTTAAGCTAAGTTAAGTTAAGTGAAGTTAGGTTAAGCTAAGTTAAGTATGTTACGTTAAGCTAAGTTAAGTTATGTTACATTAAGTTAAGTTAAGTTAAGCTAAGTTAAGTTAAGTTAAGTTAAGTTAATTTAAGTTAAGTTATGTTATGCTATGTTAAGCTAAGTTAAGTTATGTTACATTAAGTTAAGTTAAGTTAAGTTATGTTAAGTTAAGTTAAGTTAAGTTATGTTATGTTACGTTAAGCTAAGTTAAGTTATGTTACGTTAAGTTAAGTTAAGCTAAGTTAAGTTAAGTTAAGTTAAGTTACGTTACGTTACGTTAAGTTAAGTTAAGTTAAGTTAAGTTAAGTTAAGTTAAGTTAAGTTAAGTTACGTTTAAGTTAAGTTAAGTTAAGTTAAGATAAGTTAAGTTAAGATAAGTTAAGTTAAGTTAAGTTAAGTTAAGTTACGTTACGTTACGTTACGTTACGTTAAGTTAAGTTAAGTTACGTTACGTTTAAGTTAAGTTAAGTTAAGTTAAGTTAAGTTAAGTTAAGTTATGTTACGTTAAGCTAATAGATGTATCGTGTTTCATGTAATAATGGTCCATCGTACTCCATTATACCATTTCGTCAATAGGCGTAGCGTGTTTTCATGTTATAATGGTCCATCGTAGTCCATTATAACATTTCGTCATTAATAGGTGTAGCATGTTTTTATATTATAATGGTTCATCGTACTCCATTATACCATTTTGCCAATAGGCGTAACGTGTTTTCATGTTATAATGGTCCATCGTAGTCCATTATACCATTTCGCCAATAGGCGTAACGTGTTTTCATGTTATAATGGTTCATCGTACTCCATTATACCATTTCGTCAATAGGCGTAGCATGTTAAGTTAAGTTACGTTACGTTAAGTTAAGTTAAGACGAATTGGTCTCATATCATTGAAAGAAGAAGACGAAGAAATCTTGGGAATCAAAGTCAAAAGAGTTGAAGTAGTCTAGGCTAAGACTATCTCCATTAAAGAAAGAAATCTTGTACAACGTGTTCTTCAAATTCCTTCTCAAGCACCGGTTACAGAACCGAATCCAGAACCCTCTCGATGAAAACAGCTCATTTGGCGTTATTTCCCATCCCGAAGAATCCATCGCCGCTGCTAATCCCTCTTTCACTACGGTGTAGTCAAATTGTGTGATGTTATTGTCTTGGAAATTGGGTATAGGCTTGCACATGAGAATCGATACCCTGCGGCTTTTGAGAAGGAATTTGAAGAACACGTTGGTGCTAGCATGCTGCTATGGCAGAGAGGGATGGAGACGAAGATAAATGAACATAGGGGCAAAATAGGTATTTAATATAATTTAATAGTTAAAATTAACGTCCATCCAAAAAATGGGTTAAAAAGCAGGATAAGTCGGTACATTGGTCATCCCGAAAATTTTGACGTCTCAGTGGCCTAATTGCAATTTTTGGAAAAGGACAGTGACCCAAATATGCGTTTTGCCTAAAATATTTTAAAAGTTTAATAAAATAATATTAACTAATTAACAAACTATTATTTCTATTTAATTTAAATTATAATATATTAAAAAAAAACATCTCCATCATCCTTCTTCCACATCTACTATCACATTGATATCGTAACGTGAACCACATACACATGTTTTTTAAAAATAATACACATCAAACTAATATTAATAATCAAGTTAATTATTTTTTCCGTAAAATTCGAGTCAGTCCCTTTTTAAAAGCTTTTAACCGCTCCAGTTCACCATTTTTTTAACCAGAAAAAGGCACTTTTGAGGTGAAAAGACTACGATGCCCTTAATGAATCGAACACGCACACGCGCACAAAAGTATTAGTTCATGCATCAATTTTGCATTGCGATGCAAAAATTGAATAATAAACGAATACGAATAAGAATATTCAGAAAATTTCACGAATACGAATCGAATATGATGATATTCGATTCGATTCGTTTACACCCCTAACTCGAATCCTAAAGTTTAGGGTTCGAGTTAGGGTAACCCGCTAACCAAAATTTTGTAAAAATATATGATCTGATTGGGTTTTAGTTGGTCGGGTCGAGTCAAGACCCGAAAAACAGAATCCATTTGCCCACCCTATGTTATCTCAACCCATCAGATCTAGAGTTTGAACTAAATTGAACAAAACCACGACAATTCGACTTGTGCAGTTTCACAGTTCAATTTCACGGTTCGATCTCATGGGTCATTCTTATGCTTCCGTCTCGTGATTCAATCTTGTGATAAAAACTGTAAAATGAAAACTTTAGCCTTTATATGTAATCTTAATTATCAAACGAAATATAGAAATCCACACTAATTAATGATCAATAGTCAAATCCAAATACAGTTCGCTTGCTACGTAGTTTGTTTCAATATTGTTTGATTCGACTAATTAAGTAGTTAATTTTTTAGGCTTTGATTGTATGATAAAATGTGATATATTTGCATGCTACGTACGTTCGTAGTAATAACTATTTTTAGTTCTTGTTATATTATACAAACTTTAGTCTCAAAATGTAGACATTGATATGTTTAGTCTTATCTTTAAAATATTTCAAGATGTAATTTTTTTTTGTGTTTGATGTAAATTGTATTTAAAAATATTTCCCTTTTAATTTAGTTAATTTTCTTCTAAAACAATTTGAACATTAGTTCTCTAAAAAGTTGATTTTTATGATGTTTTAAAAAAATTACTCCCTACATTTTCAGATAATATGGAGTATTTTTAGGGTTATTACTATTTACAATATTTTTTAAATACTAAGCTCACTTGGTTTCAAAATCTTGTTCAGCGACGAAATTTCTCATCTAGCGACGGAGTATTCCGTTGCTAATTAGCGTCAGAATTCACGTGACTAAACAGCGACGGAAATTCCGTCACTGATTAGCTACAGATATTTCCGTCACTGATTTGCTACAGAATTCTCACATCTAGCGACGGAAAATACAATATTATGAAAATATGCTTTTTAGTAGCGGAAATTTCCGTGAGTGTATAGCGACGAAATTTCCGTCGATCAGCAACGGAATCTGAAGTAGCGACGGAAGATAAGGGATATTCGAAAGATGCATTTTAGTGACAGAATTTAGCGACGGAAATAATTCTGTCGCTAATTCTAAAACAGCGACGGAAATTCCGTTGCTGACATAGATTTTTCATCGCTATTCAGCGACGGAATACTCCATCGCTGTTGTCTCCGTCGCTGTTTACCCAGTTTCTAGTAGTGTTGGAAGACCAATTGGGATTAAAAAAAAAAGTAAAACTGAAAAGAAAGCAAGAAGACAGTAATATAGTCCCTGCAGAAGGTGTACAACAAACAACAACAGAACTGGTGGAAGTACTACACACAAAAAATGATATGCTGGAAAAGAGAAATAATCTACAAGAACAACGACATGAGTTCAAAATAATGATGAAAGATATCAAATTTGTTACTGATCCGAAAACACGAGCATAAATTCTAAGTGAAAGGGCAAGGATTCAACAGAAAAGGGCTGAACAACAGCTCATGCAACCCAATCCGGATGCTTTTGGATAGTACATCCAAAACATTGGACCATCCAAAAATGATCTATCAGATTATTAGTAAAATTGATAGTTATTGCATAATTTGTATTAGTATTAATATTATTAATATGTATGTTGTGTGATTTAATTTAATGTAATGTAATTTTTATTTTTTATTAATGTCTAATATTTATAAACTTTATCATAAATAATTTTAATATTATATATAACTAATAACTAACAACATAAATAAAATATTATGATCATGCTGCATTGAAAGCCTTTAATATTATATATAACTAATTTTATTAAAGATTTTTCCAAAATTTGAAAGCCTTTATGCAACCTACTTGCCAAGGACACCAAATTTATTTTTTTACAAAGAGTGTCTTGACTCTTTTAATCTTTTAAAGGAAAAATTGACAACTGCTCCTATTCTTTCTAGTCCCAATTGGTCATTACCTTTTGAAATTATGTGTGATGCATCAGACTTTGCTATAGGAGCTGTCCTTGGTCAAAAGATTGATAAAATGCCTCATGTGATTCACTATGCTAGCCACACACTTAATGATGCACAGTTAAATTATACAACAACTGAAAAGGATTTTTTGGCTGTGATTTTTGCTCTTGAAAAATTTAGATCTTACCTGTTAGGATGTAAAGTGATTATATATTCTGATCATGTTGCATTAAAATACATGCTAACCAAGAAAGATGCTAAGCCTAGACTAATTAGGTGAATGTTTTTATTACAAGAATTCGATCTTACAATTAAAAATAAGAAAGGTTCAGAAAATATAGTAGCACCAGTTGTTTGAAAATAATATGGCCTTTATTTAAAAAACAGTTGTTTGAAAATAATATTCCGTTAAATGAAGATTTTCCAGATGAACAGTTGCTTGTTGTTCAAACTAATGAGCCATGGTATGTTGACTATGTGAATTTTATAGTAGCTAATATCATAAATCTCGATTTTGGATATCATGAGAGAAAGAAATTTCTATCGGAAGTTAAACATTACTTTTAGGATGAATCTTACCTATTCAAACGTGGTCCAGATTCGATAATAAGGAGATGTATCCCTGAAGAGGAACACCAGAGTGTGCTATCCTTTTGTCATGACTTTGCTTGTGGAAGCCATTTTAATGGTGAAAAGACTGCAAGAAAATTTTTGCAATCTGGTCTTTATTGGCCCATGTTATTTAAAGATGCACACTTGTTTGCTAAGAGTTGTGACAAATGTCAAAGGTCGGGTGGTATAAGTAAGAGGAATGAGATGCCACAAGTTAGCAATTTAGTGGTTGAAGTTTTTTATGTTTGGGGCATAGATTTCATGGGACCTTTTCCCATATCTCAGGGTTTTAAATATATTTTGGTTGTAGTAGATTATGTGTCAAAATGGATTGAGGCGATTGCTACTAGGAATAATGATGCCAAGACTGTGGTTAAATTCCTTTGTGACAATATTTTTAGTAGATATGGAATGCCAAGGGCAATCATAAGCGACCAAGGAACTCACTTCACCAACCATTTGGTGAATACTTATTAAAAAAAAAAAGGGTAGTTCACAAGTTATCCACTCCCTACCATCCACAGACATCTGGTCAAGTGGAGGTAAGTAATAGGCAAATTAAAGGAGTATTAGAAAAGACTGTCCAACCAAATAGAAAAGATTGGGCGTTGAAGCTGAACGATGCTTTATGGGCATATAGGACAGCCTATAAGACCCCAATTGGTTTAAGCCCATATAGAATTGTGTTTGGAAAAGCTAGCCATCTTCCGGTTGAGCTAGAACATAGAGCGTTTTGGACAATCAAGGCTCTCAACTTGAATATGATTTTGGCAGGCGAGAAAAGATTGCTCCAGCTAAATGAATTGGAAGAGCATAGGTTGGAATCTTATGAGAGTTCTAAAATTTACAAAGAAAAGACTAAAAGATTCCTTGACAAGAAAATAATTCCCAAAGACCTATACCCTGGTATTAAAGTTTTACTGTTTAATTCTAGACTAAAACTTTTTTCAGGAAAACATAAATCTAAATGGCCAGGTCCATTTGAAGTAGTGAATGTTTTTTCCCGTGGTGCAGTGGAACTTAAATATTATAAATCAAATGAAACGTTTAAGGTTAATAGGCATCGAGTCAAACCCTACTATGAAGGTCTATCACTTGTAAAAACTATTGAGTTGATGGATGTTTTTGATCTAGATTAATGGGTTGACTAACGTCGAGCGAACGACGTTAAACAAAAGCGTTGAGTGGGAGGTAATCCATTTATTTTTAGTTAATTTATTATGTTGTATAATAATTATATTTGGAACCCTTACTTAACTTTTGAGAAATTTATGCGTAGAAAACTTTTGTATAATTTAACTTTGGGGGAGAAATATTTTCAAGTGTTGTATTTATATGTTATTTTTATATTATAGTTTTATTTTAGTGTGTTTTTTTTAAGTATTTTTTGGTGTAGGAAAGGATATAATATACACCGAAGGAATACATCTTAGGACCTTTGGAAATTTTAATGATAAAAATTTATATTTAAAAGAAAACAAAAAGTGATTTTTTACAAACAGAGCCAAACACTCGCTCAGTCATTTGATTGAGCAACTGCGCAAAATCCAGTAAGCCATGTTTTTTTAAATTCAAGGCAAGCGCTCGCTCAGTCCCGTGCATAGAGCTATCGCGCATTTTACAGTAAGTCAGACCAGAATTATTTAAGCCAAGCGGTCGCTTGGTAGGAAGGGCTGAGCGACCGCTCAGTCCCGTTATTTAAAATGCTTCGGGTACTCAACCAAAATCCCTAACATTGTTCATCTCCCTCTCTCTCTAAACGGCGGAAATCTCTCACTTCTCTCTACAAATCCGACCAATTTTTCCAGCCATTTCCGTTCAAACTTCATTTCCCACCTAATCTCTACCCACATTTGCCATCCCCACCATCATTTTTCAAGATCTTTGGAAATTTTGTGTTCCGATGGATCCAACGAAAACTCCGTTTTTTCCGGCAACAAGCTCGAAATTGTTCCACCTTTTGACAAGTATCTTCCATCCCTCTCCCTTATTTGTGCAATTTTACTTGTTAAATTTAATTCTTGAGCATAAATTTTTGTTTTAGTTATTTTTTTTACTTGTTCATTTACAAGCTTTGTTGAGTTTTCTGTTTTTGAGAGGAGTGTTTGAGTGATTTTGATTCCTAATGGCCCCAAAGAAAAGAAGTAAATCGAACACCGGCGGGGCATCGTCATCTTCTGACCCAGCAATAGATTTTGATGCTGAACATTTTCAAAGCGCTGAACATTTTAAAGTTTATTTAGAGAGCTTTAATGCTAAGGCCATTTTTCCGGAGAGAGGAATTTATTTTAAAAGCTATCAACTGTCCTCCCATTTTGCCAGGAATGGCTGGGAAAATTTGTGTGCCGCTCCGAGCGAGGCGGTCGTCCCAATTGTCCGTGAGTTCTATGCTCACAGTGGACGGGTTATGGGAGAGGACCCCAACTGGTCGTGGGTCCGAGGTAATTATGTGTTTTTTAGTCCCCAAGCCATCCGTGAATTTTATAACATGCCTATTCTATAGACCGATGACTCTGAGTCTTATTTGCCTTACAATTTGGCTTTGGCTACTGTTAGTGATAGGATCGCCGTGTCTGGTTCTAAATGGACTTATGGGCAAGCGGAGACAGTTGGTCGCCCTCATTCCATTAGGGACTCTTGTTTGACTCCCAGGCTAGGGGAATTTATAAATTTATTTGTGTAAGGGTGATGCCCATGACACATCAATCTAATGTGACGTGGAACCGAGCGGTGTTAATTTACACCATTCTAACAAAGGGGTCCGTTGATATTGCTGATTTGATCAATGGACAGCTTAAAGGCATGGTTGACAAGACCGTGAACATGGGATATCATTTCCCTACTCTTATCATCGGCCTCTGTGCTAGCGCATGAATCCAGTGGACTCCTAACCTAGAGCGTACAGGCCAATGCCTAATATCGCCAAAAAGGGCGTCACGAATAGGACACAGCTACCCTATACCCGTCACCCTGAAGACCAAGGCGAGGAAGTTGCGAAAGATCCTGAGATGGATCCTTGGGAGGAGATTTCCACCCAATTAGTAAAGGTTCAGCTAGGTCTAGACATGCTTCAGCAGTGTGTAGATCAGAGGCTAGACACGCTCTAGCAGCGTGTCGACCAGAGATTAGATGTGCTCGAGCAGTGCATAGAGCATAGTCAGGCTGACCATAATTACTTCTTTGGGTTTAATAATCAATTTTTCCATAACTTAGCCTCCAACCTCAACATGCCGCCTGAAACCGTCCCTGAATGGCGTCCTCCTTCGTTACGTGATTCTGGCTCGCGTGGAGTCGACACTTAAATAGCGTCTTCCTTCGTTATGCGGATCTGCCTAATGAGAATTAGGAACTTGTTGGGGGGGGGGATTCTAGGTCTAGGGTCCTTTCAGGCCCTAGCCTAATGAGAATTGGAAACTTGTTGCTTAGATCCTGCTATGTACATGGGACAATTAGCGTCCCTTATATCTCTTCTCCTACCTATTTTCTTGCTTTTGTTTATTTTTATTTTAGGAGTTGATGATGGTAAATACAAAGACAAAGGGAGTGACCTTTTTAGTTTCTTCCAAATAGATTAGTAGATGGTTATTTTAGTTCACAACTGTCTGCTTATCCAGCCTTATTCTAATTAGCATCATCCTCCAATTTTTTATAAAAAAATAAAAAAAAAATTAGTCTCGAGTCTGTGTGCGGAAATTCAAGTCGATGATGATTAATGTTATGACCCACATGACTCCTTCCTCGATCCTTCTGGATTTTACTCAGTTGTCTAAATTTCCTATGATTTTTCCCCTTTGTGCACCTATACCCCACCATTATTGAAGGATTTTGATATTTTTATCTAGCATATAGTACACATTGCATTCTCCACGAGACTGGTTTGGTGCACCTATTTAGGATGAGTAACCATCTATACATGAATGTTTCATTGATTTGTAACTTAGGGTCATTTCTATGAGAGTTAGAATTTTTGGAATTGTCTTGCTAATATATCTCGAGCACACTTTTGAATCGTGATTACATGTCAGTCTTTAATTTCATGACATCTTTTCTAGCGAATGCTTATGTTAAATACATTAGGAGTTGTTCTTCATTTCATATATGTATGTGATATTTATAATGATATTTCATTTTCTATGAAATTTTGTATGATGATTCAATACTAGGATATGATTTAGGTCATCTTTGGATCGTTTGAACCTTTTAGCTTCCTAACCTATCTATATTTATATCCCTAGTATCCCCTTTTGAGCTTAATTTTAAAAGAATGGCGTGTGCAAAAGCACACATCAACCCCCATTCGACTTCATTTCCCTAGTTGTACCCTCTCGCTTTGAATTCCTTTCCTTCTTTCCACTACCCCTTTTACCATTGGCCTTACATTACAAGCTTAATGAAGTCCTATTGATCTAGTTCCGCTTTATCATGTTATATCTTTCTTGATTTAATAATACATGTTAATTGATATATGTTTCATTTATACAATTCTTGGTAAAGCTCAACGTGTTAGCATAATCTTAGCTATTGCAAGTAACTGGGAGATAAAAGTAGTGTATTCATACATAGGAAGTGCATGGGATGGATGTATAAACATTTTTGATTCCTCTATATTCTCTCTTTTGTAGAATGACCGGGTATTGATGGTAGATTCTCTTTTTAGTTTTGCACCCGTTTTTATTTCAAAATATTGGAGAATGAATGTTGTGTTTTACTTGATTAAACTGTCTAAGTTTGGAAATGCTATATGAGTGGGTGTTCACTCAAGTTGAATAATCATAGTACTATTTGCATAATGGAGTGAACCTATTTGGTATTGGAAGTAATTCTTACACATGTGTAGAGCATTCCTTGAGACAACTTTTAATTTTTATATTGTTTAGACTTGAGAATAAAAACAAAAAAGATTTTATTTATTTATTTCCTTTGCTTTGTTAGTTTAGTTTTAATTGTTTTTGTATTTATCTGCATAGTTAAGTCGCTCTTTTGAGTCACCTTGAGTTTGTGGGTTTTTAGAGAAATATAAATAGTGTCACCCTCCGAAAAGATTTTCTTTATTATTGTATTTTAATTCTTGTTTATTTTATGTTTTTGTATTTATTTGTTTACCCGTGGACGAGCAAAGTCTAAGTTTAGAGGTATTTGATAGATGTGTTTTATACACATCTATTGTGTATATATTCCTACTTAGATTGTATTTTTCCACAAGTTCCTAAGCTACTGATATGTGTTTTTAGTACTTTATAAGTTTCAGGTTAAATTTGAGTAGATTGATGAATTCTGGTCCTTTAATCCTAAAAATGAAGATTCGAGGGACCTAAGTGTAAATTCCAAAAAGATCAAGTCAAAAAAGTGAATTTGGACGTTAAGCGCTCGCTCAGTCTAAGGACTGAGCTGCCGCGCATTTCCCAATAGCTCGCGTTTGGAGAAAGGCTATTAAGTGGTCGCTCAACATCAAGGCCAAGCGACCGCTTGGTCCCGTTTTCTGCAATGTACTACTTTGTAATTTCTCAAATTATCCAACCTAGTATATATAGAACCCTAGTAGTATAGCTTTAGGGATCCGAAAATCATTAGTCTTGGAGCCGTTCTCAAGACTGAAAATACACTTTGATTCCTTTCTGTTGCCGATTATTGATGATTGATGATGCATTCTTTGTTTATAATGATTTGTTCATCGTCTGTGATGAACTAACCGCATCCATCTAGGGATTTGAGGTAACTTGTATCAATTCTTATGTTTTAATTATGATTTATATTCTATCAATTATTGTTTATCATTTAGATTATCTTTGGTGTGCAATGAAACTATCGCATAATGGTTGTGTTAGTGAATTTGTATGCTATTGGGTATAACAAACTGCATGATCGTGTGTGAGTTATATATTTGTCACCCTAAATGATAAATAGATCTCTCTGACTTCCTGACCGGGCTAAGGTTAGATCTAGGTTCGCGTGTGTTCTTAGTGATCTTAACGGACCCTTAATTGTTATGTGGACGGATCAAGAAAGCACAGTTAAAGCAGGGTACTAAGGATTGCAAATCTTGATCCATGAGTCTCAATCCTTTACACTAGTGAACAAACCCTTAATTTGATAGATACATTAGTTAAATGAACATAAGAGGCGATACAAGTGAATCCTAATCCCTAGATTCTCCCAACACATCAATCTTCGATAATTCTTTGATTCCTGCTATAATCATTAAATTAGTTTACTTAGTTAATGTTTAGTTTTAATTAATTACAAATCAAACCCCCCCCCTTAGATAAATTATTTTTGTTCTGTTTGATTAAATTCTTTTAATTACTCTTTCTCTCTGTGGTTCAACCATTGCTACCGCATACATATACTTCTTTAGACTCGTGCACTTGCGAGGTTAAATTATTACACATCAATCTCCAAGGATCATCGACAAACGTTGTAATCCTTTTCTGCTTATGTTTCCGTTCTAGGTCTGTGAGCTGAGCTTTGAGAAACTTAATTTCTACTTTTTTTCGGGTTAGGGAAGAGAAAACTTCGGGAGACGGTGAGGAATGGACAATTTGGAGAAATTCTTGGTGGAGAACTTGGATCTTGAGACGGATTTCGCCTGTCATATTTTCTAGTGACTTAACTCTCGAGAAGAGATTGTCCTAGGTCTGTGCAGGCACATTTTGCTCAGAAATGAGCTGTTTAAGGGCCTTATTCTGGGTAACAGCATTTTCGCTTTGCCAATTAAGGGTAGCTTTTGCAGCACTGACAGGGGTTGAGCCAATATTTTTTGAATTCTTGACTTTCCAAGCATGCTTGGTTCTTTGATCTGGAAGTTCAAACGAACCTAGATGAGGGAACTCTGCTTGATATTCTTTTTGATTTGAGACCGGAGTGAGCATATGACACATCAAAGAAGATGCATAGAGCACTGGACCTTTGTAGATGATGGATAGAGCCCTTTGGTAGTAAGGAGAGAGATTAGGCGATGGGGAAGGCTTGCATGGTTGAGGAGGTGATGTAGGCTTGGGAATTTTATCTGAATAATGCACGTAAAAGTCAAATTTACCAGATGGTTCACCAAGAGTTCCTACAGTAGTGTCACCTTCTTCAAATCTTTTTTGTAACCTTTTTTTAGAAGAGTTTCGTTTGTTTGGGATATCTTCATCTATCAAGACCTTGGAAGCATCATCTAGATAGTCTGGACAATTGCAAACATCATACCAACAATGTTTGATTGGTTTGACCATATGAATTTCCTTTGGGAAAACATTACACGAAGTGTTTGCTTGCTGTGAAGATGGCAAACTTTACTTCGACGAGCCCATTTTCATGACGAACGAACTCTGGAGCTGCGGTGCTTTGTACAGGAGCCTGTAGAGCATGTGAGTTTGTTCATAACTTGTTACCCATTGCTCAAGAAGGAGCTTGAGTAAGTCTTCTCGTGATAGTTGTCTTGAGACATAGGTGCATGTTGGTGTTGCACTTAAATCAATATATAGGAGAAGGGCATCTCCTGAGTTTTCGTGACTAGGGACCATGAGATCCAGGGAATGATTATGTACCTGGTATGCCATTTGGTAATGAAACGTTGTTTGAAACGTACTTACCTAGGTAGTGCCACCAATTTGGATCTGGGCTTTGAGAGCCATGAGTAAAGAATGATCATTGAGAGGCATGTTGAAGTTTGGATAGAACGTGACAAAAATTGTTCCAACATTCAGAGTTGTTTGAATTATACCAATACATGTGTGTTGATACTCAACAAACCTAGTATCTACCAAAGCAATTCTTAAGAAAGCTGGGAGACCTTTACGACCATGGAAAGTAAGAGCCAGTCTTACAACACCAAAGTGGATATGAGTATACCCTTGGGAGAGACAGTGTCTGGGAAGGTCAACTAGAAGGGATAAGGCTACTAGATGTTCAGCTGAAGTTGGTATGAATCAAACTTGGAAGCTTGAACATACTCTTTAACTTGTTGGACCGAGGAAGAACCTATCAATTTTTTGACTTTTCTGGTTAAAGAAGAAGTAGACTTTGAAAATACATGGTAGGGATAAACTATAGGTAATTTAGGTATGAGGATTTTCGAATAATCTGGAATATAAGATATCTCATATAATTGATCTATCTTAGAGGCAGAAGATTGTCGGAAGTTGGATAAAGGGGTTAAAAGAGAATTTGAACCCATGAATAAAGCAAAAAATTGAATAAGCTTTTTTCTTTTTCAACAACTTTTAAGAGGAAACCATGAAAACTTTTAAGAGAATTTGAACCCATGAATAAAGCAAAAAATCCACAACGAACTCATATGGAAAAAGAATTTAGGCTAATCCAGGTGCTAGAGTATGGTTTTCTGATGTGAGAGATCCATTCTAAGACGGCAGTCACAGAGCATACTAATATGAAACTCAGCGGAGGGGGGGGGGAAGGGGTTATAGCTCTGATACCAAAGAATTGAGGGGGTTTAGGCAGATCTATAAAAGACCTGTAAAACTAAGACAAATAAAACTTAAAAAGAAGAATAAGAAGATTGAAGATTAAAACAAGAACACCTAAGACGACAAGTGGGAATGAGGCACATATGGAAGTCGTAGAAGAAGGAAAGAGGTAGAGTAAGAGTAAGAGTAAGTGTGGGAGTGGGATGGGAAAAAGAGAAGAGAACACAGTGGCAGGGAAGGATGGATGACACAGTGGATTGAGGGAAGGAGGAGGCGGTGAGTGGGGATGAGTTTCATGTAGAAAGGTAAATTAGGAAGTTTGGGTTTTCGGGGGTATACATATATGTTTTTAGGGTCCATATAATGACACCCACTTTATTGGCCAAAATATGTTTACCACCTTCAAGTATTCACCCATTCTCATAAATCCCCCGCCCCCAATGACGTTGCCATTTGTCCCTTTGTCCTCTCCTGTCAATGGTCGTTAGAAATGCTAATGAAAATAGACATGATCATGTCACGTGAGGGTTATTTTGGTCATTTAATTTGAGGGGTGCAAAGTGAGATTCTGTTATAAGTTTATCAATCAATTACATTTGATATTCAAGATATTTTAAAAATTGTTATATAACAATTACAAATTTACAAAAAAATATAATATAATGTTTTTATAAAAATTAAGAAAATTTATAAAAACGGGATTCAGTTAATAATTTTTTTTAATCATTAATTGATTATTTGCATATGTAGGTTAGATATACTTTGACCATTTAGTTAACCATTTAATATCTAAGATAATTTTAAAAGTGTACCAATTTAAAAAAAACAATTTTAACAAATTAAAATAAAAATTTGTAACCACTTCTTATTTAAGATATTTTTGATCAATTAGAAATTGATTTATAACAACTAAACAAATTTATAAAAAAATTATATATTTTTATATATAAATTTGAAAAAAAATTAAAACATGTTATAAAATATTTTTTTTATCATTAATTGATTATTGCATAAGTAGGTTAGATATAATTTCACCATTTACTTACCAATTTAATATTTAAAATATTTTTGAATTATAAACTGTTAACCATTTAATTAACAACTAGGTTATTACCCGTGCGATGCACGGTTGACTTAGCGTTGTTTCTGAAACTTAATTTGGTAGATAAAATTTGCAAGCTATTTGAATGAACCAACAACAACAAGATGTCCACATAATAAATAAATAACGTGAGATCACATCGAACAATAAAACCAAAAATTCATGTGAATTTTGTAGATAGAATTTGCAAGCTATTTCGTAGTGGTTGTTTATGGTGTTGGTGGAACACGTTTAATCAAATTTAATAAAATCCATTTTAAATTGACCGAGTATTGGTAAAATAATAAAAATTAAAAAACTTTTAATATGAGAATTGAGAAGTCCTAATCAAATTAAACTTGTCTGAATCAAATGTGATAAAATCTATCCGGTACAACCCGATTTTTTAAGAAAAAAAATGGTAAATAAAAAAAATTAATATGAGAATTGATGAGTTTTAATTAATTGAAGCATGTCTAAATCAAATGTGATAAAATCTACCCGAAAATAAAAAAACTTTTACCATGAACATTTGGAGTACTAATTATTTGAAACATGTTAAAATCAAATGTGATAAAATCTATCTGGTATTAATCAATTTTGACAAAAAAAAATTTGGTATATATATATATATATATATATATATATATATATATATATATATATATATATATATATATATATATATATATATATGAGATACCGGTTTTAAAATCTATTAGACTTTAATTTTTTGTAGAAAAAAAAAAGAATTTATATAAATATATTTAGTATCATACACATTGTTTTAAAGGAGGCACCGGTTTTAAAATCTATCAGACTTTAATAGTTTTAATCAATTGAAACACGTCTAAATCAAATGCAATAAAATATATCCGCAAATAAAAAACTTTTATCATGAAAATTTGAAGTACTAATCAAGTGAAACACGTTAAAATCAAATGTGATAAAATTTATCTGATATTAACCGATTTTGACAACAAAAAAATGGTAAAAAAAACTTTTACCATGTATAAATGAGGCACATGTTTTAAAATCAATCAGATTTTAATTTTTGGCAGGAAAAAAAAAGAATTTATATAGATATATTTAGTACCATATGCATAGTTTTAATAGTTTTTGTTTTATTTGTAAAAAAAATATAATAAGATGATTTTCTAAACTTGTAATAAATAATTAATTTTACCTTATTAATTTTATCAATTCTCATAGATTTATACTCGTGTGATACACGGTTTTAAGATTATTTTTTTGTTGCAAAAGCTGCTTATCATCAAGAGAATTTTCCAAACTCGTTATAATTAAAATCTTTTGAACAAATCTAAAATATGGTAAATACTGAAATTAATATATTAATACTTAATACAATATAAAATAAAAAAATTAATTAAATTAATCTATTATCTTATGAAGTTGTTGTAGAGATGGGCGGGTGTAAAATGAATTTCAAATTTACTTAACCAACTACAACTTGATCAACTCGATTTACTTCAAGATAAAATAAAATAATGAAATTAATAGTTTTAATTTCAAATAGTTTTAATTTTTTTCTTGAAGAAAATGAAATTAATAATTTTATTTTAGTATTTATCAAAGTAATTTTTTTAACATTTCAAAGGAAGATGACACTATGGAAGCACATAATTTCTTTACAACCAAATTTATTTTGAAGGAAAAATAATGGATAATTTACAATTTATTTTATTAGTGTTGACAGTTAAATAGTACTCCCTATATTTTCAAATAATAGTTCTTTTTGACCTGGCACATGATTTAAGAAAAAATAATTGATTGTATTATAAATATTTGTGTAATGTGTAGGTTTTTTTTAATGTCCTTGAACATGTGGCTATAATTAAAGTATGTATAAAAAGTAAGGATAAAGTGGTAAAAGTGTTTTCTTAAAAATAAAATTTTTGAAAGAGAACAATTATTTTGGAATAGACAAAAAAATGAAAAGAAAACAATTATTTGAAAACAGAGGAAGTAGTATAATTTATTTAGAAAGATCAAAAAAGCTACAAAAAAATTAATTTACAAAGACAAATATTATTTGAAGGGTAATTGTGTCATAACAACAATCATTTAATTAATTTTATATTGTTGCAGAGGATAAACAAAAATTGTAGTGAAAATAGACTCTCCTTTAACTTTACTATATTAGAATATTGTATGTTTGTCTGTGTTATCCATATTAGAGCGAGACTTATCAATTAATATAAACATCTAATCATGGAATAATGATAAAAGCATTATTTCAAAAAGAAAAGAGTAATAAGATGGAAGACTTCTTCGAAACTATCCCCAATAAGAAAAATAAAAAGAGATGATGGACTCTTTAAGAAAGGTAATTAAGAAATATTTTGCTTCAAATCTTAGCAAGTATATTAGATTATTCGTGAATCACGGGTGTTAAAAGCTAGTGACAATAAAGGTGTAGAAGTATTACTATTTCTGTACAAAAATTATAAAGTCATTATAAGCAATTCTGCAACCAAATTTATTTATATATATATCGATCACTGTTTCAATCCTTTAAACCAAATCTTCTTCATTAACTCATCAAATCTCTCACAAGCCACTCTTTTCTATCCCTACCTAGCACCTTCACCAAACAAATCAGGTTCAATACACAAAGACCACTCAAACAAGTTTCTTTAACCCAAGGAAGATTTAAAGTCAGTTTGTCATTAGCCAACCAATTGAACCCAACCTCTCCACAATTCAAATAGCAGTACTCCATTGTATTTGAGACTCCTCGAGAAAAACCATTACTCTTTCTGCAATAACATTTCAAATAAGAATTCCCAACAATACATAATAAGTTAAGCCAACTTCAAAAGTTTCAATTCACTAAATTTTGGGGTCATACCTTCTCAAGAATCCAATATACTCTTCCTTTGAAGACATCCATTTCCTTTATCTCTTCATGTTAAGTTTTAAGGTGCCAAGTTCATTGCAACAATTAATTTGTACGTACTAATAAAAGATTAAAATACACATAAAAATAATCAAAATATATGAAACATTAGAAAATTTACCTCGAAACTGAGAGTGGTTTTTTGATCCTTATACTTCAATGCTACCAAATTATATGCATGTGCACTTGCTTCATCATTGGATACGATCCAATATATTGTTCATTCTTTAATAAAATAAGTAGTAAATTCTTTTCATTTTCAAAATGAAAATAAAAATAAAAATGATACACATTATGCGTTGCACGTATAACTTCCATGTTGGATTCACACATATCTTAAAAGAAACATTGCGGGGAAACATGTTGCGCTACTGCCCATCACATTCATCATTCTTGTATGAAATTATGCTCTAGTAAGCCAATTTTATCTTAACCTCTTCGGACAAGTTTAAAATGAAATTAGCCAATAGATATTACCTTAGTATAACAAAATAAGCAATTTTGCATCTGGGGCTTTGCAATCAGTTTGGGATCACTTTTAATCCTAGTGAATGAGACTACCACATTTGTACAAGTGTATCAAACACACCTGCAATTTGAAACACCACACGAATAACATAATAAGTTGTGAAAACTGAAAAAGCTCTCTACAGTCTACACTACCGCGCGTCTGCCACTGATTGAGATTTGATGGAACGCCACTATAAACTGAACTCTTCATGGTTACTTAAAGGGTAGGACTCACCATCTACAAGTCTGTAAACTTTCTATATCAAATATCTGGTTCTGTAGCAATGCTCGTTTCAACAATTGACACTGTCCTTCTTTTTGTAGCAATGATCTAACCAAGTGTTTTCAACTTTCTAGTATGAAAAATTATGGAATCAAAACCAAATGCACCCTTATTGTAATACCCTAGATTATTGCATGCTTGTCTTATGCTTGAGTTCATACATTCATATTCATCATAAGTATGCTTACTTAGTTCAATCGTATGTTTGAATTCAATAGCATATTCGTTAACGTTGATTTCTATGCTCGTATGCATCATTTTTTTCTTGAGATGTGTTGGGACTTTGATTGTGTATATATGTTGAAAACATGTGTATAAGTGTTAGATGTCATTCATAACAACCTTAACATGATTTAGATGTTGATTGAATGCTTGTTGCATCGTCGATTCGATCGTTGCTTGCTTCTAGTTGTTGTTCTTCTTCATTTGGCTTGTTTGAGCGTTGTTTGGGAGTGTTCTATTTGAGTTCTAGACCATCTTTGAGTGAGGTTTGAGCCTTGGGAACTTTGGCCTTGAGTTTGGGGTTGATTTGGGTTGAATTTAGACCTTTTGAGCACTAGAGACCTTGCGGCCGCAAAAGGGTTTGGACCTTGCCCCCGCAAGGTAAGCAGAAAAGAGGAGACGAGAGAACATTGGAGCATGCACTCGCATGCTACCTCACACCATGAGAACGCATGGTAGGATTTCCTGAAACGGGTTGTTTTGTTTGTTACTCCATTTTTCCCATCCTAACCCCACCCAAACCCATCCTAAACCACTCCTAAACCATCCTAATTATCATCCACTATATCCTAACCATCCATTTGAATTTTAAGTGGGTTGGTTGAAATTTTACCTTGGGAAGACCTCAACATGCATTGGTCACACTTCCCACTCAACTTTTCAGCCTTTGGGAACCCAAATAAACCCACTAAGCCTCTATTCTTCTGCCATTCTTTCTAAAAACGAGCTGAACACTTCTTGGGAGTTTGAGAGAGTTTCTTCAGGGTTCTTGAGTGTTCATCCATGGAGTCCAAAGCTTGAGAACTCCATATCCAAATCCAATCCATAAAAGTGAAGAGGAGGTCGAAGAGAACACTTTCCACTCATTGCATGTTCGTTTTTATTGCTTGAAGGGCTGATTGTAGGTAAGTTACTACATCTCTTTCTCTTTGTTTTTGCCTCATTGACCCTAGGGAAAACAATCTTGCTATTTGAGGTCAATGAGAGCACTTAGGGCTTTTTAGAGATGTCATGTTTTGCTATATGTTAAATGATGAATTTTGGTTGGATGAACATGTTAGAAATAATGAGTAGGATGCTATTCATATGTAGAGATGTACATAAATCTATCCTATTTTGCATGTTCAAGTATTGGAAGCATATGTGATGAAATGGCTAGAATGTATATATGCTTAATTTGTGACTTTGGTTCTATGTTTCCTAATTAAATGTTTTATTGGGGTTTTATGGGTTTGATGACCTTATGAACATAGACATTGATGTTAGTATGGACGTAGGAGGG
Source organism: Codonopsis lanceolata (assembly GCA_013146195.2). Lineage (NCBI taxonomy): Eukaryota > Viridiplantae > Streptophyta > Magnoliopsida > Asterales > Campanulaceae > Codonopsis > Codonopsis lanceolata. The sequence goes on along the minus strand of CM028378.1, from coordinate 150,234,449 downwards.
TATTGTGGCCAATGGCTTCTATGCCCTAATTTTTGAAAGTTTGGAAATGACTCAACGGAGTCAACCGTTGGGTTAGTATGACATTAAGGAACGATATGCCTAAGTCCTACGGAATTTGGGGTAGTATTGATGGAGGTTAAGCCTCCAAGCATTTAGAAGTGTATGAAGAACACTTGATGATTAGAGTCTTAATTTTATCTCTAATGTGATTATATGCTAGTGATGATTGAAATGTATGACTAGATGATTGTACAGTACGTGCCTACTTAATTGAGCATATGAGTATGTATTACTTGTGCTTGAGTTTGAGTCCAGCTGGAGTCGGTTTGTTGAGTCGTTGGCGGGACGATGTATCGTCTTCACAAATTGTGGGATTCGTGATTTCGATGGATCGCCGCGCCGGGTTGCACACACCCCTCCATCAATGGCCACAGTGGGGAAGTAGTTGATCTTAGTTGTAGTATGAAAACATGACTTTGGTAACTATGGAACTCGAGCGGGGAATGTCTCGGGGACGTCGATACCACGATTTGGGTATCGAGGACACATATGAATTGCACGTGTTTTTGCAGGAGCGACACGGCGGAAAAATGGTAACGGTATCATATCCCTTTTATATGAATTGACTCACGAGTGCTTATATGTGGATAACGTGCTACGTGAATATGATATGATATGATATGATGGTTGAAATGATTTAATGAATTGTTATACCTTGTTGATAACATGATATTTAAGATTGTTAAGTATGAATACCTTGACATGATTATTAATGAAATGTTATATTTTGTCAATAGCATGATTTATTATTGTTGAGCATGATGCCATGACAGGAAGTTATGTTTAGTAACTTACTAAGTCTTTATGACTTACTCCTATTTGTTTGATTGTTTTCCTTAGATCCGAGTCATGCTAGCGGATCGAAGTGATTGTCGAGTTGCGTTGGTGAAGCTTTTGGCAAGGTTGCTACCTTATAGTTTAGTATCTTTTCTTTTGGCAAGGACGATTGGGAAACGTAAAGTTATGTAAGCTTTATGAAGGGTAGCAAGAATTATTATGTGTTTGATATTTGTACTTATTAATTAGTACTTAATTTTTTGGGAGCCGACTTGTGTTTAGTCACGCCTTGTGTATTCATGATGATTATGTTTTATTTATGTTAACCATGTGATGGTTGGTTATTATGTTATTCTCCGGCATGCTTTTAGCCGTTGAGTATGTTAGACTAGAGTTGTAGACTTAGTTTAATGTTGGGTTCCGGATGTAACGTCGCAGATGACTTGGTATATAAATTGCTATTTATTGATATTGCATGACAGGTGGTTTGTTGTACGTGCCCAATGTTGCGTCACGTGATTTTAATTTTTGGACTGAGAGATTCATTATCTCTTTGGTTGTATTTAGTTGAGCTTGTTAGCTCGGGCACCACCGTTTAATTATGTTTCACTTCCGCATGTGTTGAAGTTGTTGGCGTATTGCCGTTATGGCCTTACCCATTATTTACTTGTTGTTATTTGTTTTTGGTGGCACGACCTCGGGTTCTCGTCTTGGGATCCAGGTCGGGTCGCCATAGTTGGTATCAGAGCTATGTTATGAGTTAGCTATTTGCCGGGATAGGTTCCTTGGCTTAGGGGGTTGGTTTTGTGTGATAGTTCTATCTTAACGACGAGTGTTCTTGTAGGTTAAGATGGTGGATACTAGAGCTGGTACTATCACCGGAGGTAGTGCCGGTAGAGGTACAGATGGTGGTAGAGAAGCCAACAAAAACCGTCAACAAGAGATTCCTCCACTACAGACACCAGATGAGCAATTTGAGGCTATGGCTACTATGTATAGGGGTATGCTTACTATGATGAATGAGATGAACCAAAGGGGATTTGGTAGGGTTGAACCACAACTAGGACCACAGTCAGAGCCACAACCAGAACCGCAAGTTGAGAGACCGGTACAGGATGCTAGACATCACGGGGATTCGATGCTTGAGAAGTTTGTGAAGCTGAAACCAAGACAATTTGATAGGGAGCTGGACGCTTCGAAGGCCGAGTTATGGATTGAGCACCTAGAGAAGATATTTGCACCGTTGAGGTGTGATGATGAGCAGAAGGTTGTTTTGGCAGTATTTAAGCTAGAGGGTGCTGCGGAGCACTGGTGGCAAGTGCTTAGGGAGAGTTAGGACATGCTTAGAGTTCCCCACACATGGCCTAACTTTGTTCGGGAGTTTAGAGCTTCATATGTACCTGAGGTTGTTCGGGAAAAGAGGGAGAAGGAGTTTCTTGACCTAGTGCAGGGAGGTATCTCCATATCACAGTATTCAGCAAAGTCCACGGAGTTAGCTCGCTCTTGCACTCATTTGATTCCGGATGAAGCTAAGAGGACGCATAAATTTTTGAAAGGTTTGAGGACTGAGTATAGGAGACAACTGTTATCTCATCAGTTCGTGGAGTATAGGAAGCAGTTGATAGAGCCTATGTGATTGAAAGGGACATCGAGGAGCATCGTGCCATGGGTAATTCATGTTTTTCTCCACTGCCTAGACAGTCTTCTGGACGAGGTAATGGATCGGGTAACCAAGGAAACTATAATGGGAACAATGATCGCAAGAGGGGAAATGGTAAATCTAATTATGAAGGGCAGGCAAAGAATCAGTCAGGTGGTAAAGCGGCTACTACTACACCTAGTCAGGGGGATCGTAGTATGATTGTGGTTTACTCCTATTGTTCGAAGACGGGGCACATGGAAGATAAATGTTCGAGCAAGAGTGGGGCAACGGTGGAGTGCTACTATTGTGGAGCTGCGGGGCACATGAAGAGAAATTGCCCTAAGTTGAAGGGTAATCAGCCGGGAGGTTCGAGTCAGCCTACCGTTGGGGCGAAGAGGGATAGCGATGGGAAGGCAAAGGTGCAGGGGCGTGTATTTGCTCTAGATCAGAGGGGAGTGCCTAAGTCTACGGCAGTTATTGGAGGTACCGTTTCTATCTTCGATAGTGAGGCAAGAGTACTTATAGATCTAAGATCATCGCATTCGTATGTTGCATCACATTTTGTTGACCGTTTGTGTGTATTGCCTCAGTCTTTGCCTTACGTGCTTGAAGTTTCTACCCCACTTGGGGAATGTTTATTGGCTACGGAAGTTTATAAAACATGTGATGTACTTGTGGATGAACATGTTTTGCCTGCGGATTTGGTAGTGTTGCCACTTTATGATTTTGATGCGATGCTCGGTATGGATTGGTTGTGCGTATATCATGCATTGGTTGATTGCTTTAGTAAGAGGGTTACTTTTGATTTGCCGGGTGTTCCAAAATTTATGTTCTTGGGCGATAATGCATCTAGTCGTTTGCGCGTCATTTCTGCTCTTAAGGCTAGGAGATTATTGTCACGTGGTTGCACGAGGTATCTAGCATGTGTGATTGATAAACGGGTTTCTACTTCGAACTTAGAAGATGTACCAGTGGTGAATGAATTTTCGGATGTTTTCTCTAAGGATTTTGGGATGCCACCGAATAAGGAGATTGAAGTTTGTATTGAGTTGTTGCCGGGGACTACATCGATATCGAAGGCGCCGTATAGGATGGCACCTATGGAGTTGAAAGAATTGAAGGTTCAGTTGTAAGAGCTTCTTGACATTGGCTTTATCAAGCCAAATGTATCGCCTTGGGGTGCGCCGGTATTGTTTGTTAGGAAGAAGGATGGAAGCCTTAGGTTGTGTATCAATTACCGGGAGTTGAATAAGGTAACGATCAAGAACAAGTATCCATTGTCGCACATAGATGATTTGTTTGATCAATTGCAGGGATCGATGGTTTATTCTAAGCTTGATTTGAGGTTCGGGTATCATCAGTTGAAGGTTAGAGCCGAGGATGTTCCGAAAATTGCTTTCCGTACGAGGTATGGGCACTATGAGTTTATGGTAATGCCATTTGGGTTGACTAATGTGCCGACAGTATTTATGGACTTGATGAATCGGGTGTTCCATAATTTTCTTGATTGTTTTGTGGTGGTTTTCATAGACGGCATTCTTGTGTATTCTAAGTCTCGGGAGGAGCATGCACAACATTTGAGGATGGTGTTATCGATTCTTCGGGAGAGGTAACTTTATGCTAAGTTTAGCAAGTGTGCATTTTGGCTAGAGGAAGTTTCATTTTTGGGACACGTTGTTTCTAGTACCGGGATAGCGGTAGATCCTTCTAAGGTTGAGGCGGTGATGAATTGGAGGAGACCTACTACAGTTACGAAAGTTAGGAGTTTATTGGGTTTAGCCGGGTATTATCGGAGGTTCATAGAAGGATTTTCAAATATTGCTACACCGATGACGAATTTAACCCAAAAGAAGACAGCATTTGTTTGGAACGATAAGTGTGAAGAAAGTTTTCAAGAGTTGAAGAAGAAGTAGACTACGGCACCAGTTTTAGTGTTGCCTAGCGGAGATGAGAACTTTGTGGTTTATAGTGATGCATCGAAAGAGGGATTGGGTTGTGTTCTTATGCAGAATGGTAAGGTGATTGCTTATGCTTCGAGGAAGTTGTCTCCATATGAGCATAATTATCCCACGCATGACCTTGAGTTGGCAGCGGTCATATTTGCTTTGCATAAATGGAAACATTATTTGTATGGGTCAAAGTTTGAAATTTTTACGGATCACAAGAGTTTGAAATATTTGTTCTCACAGAAGGAGTTGAATATGAGACAGCGGAGATGGATAGAGAAGTTGAAGGACCATGATTGTAGGATACTTTATCATCCGGGGAAGGCGAACGTGGTTGTCGATGCCTTGAGTAGGAAAGTTCATTTGTCGTGTTTGATGATTCGGGAATGGAAGATGTTGGAGAATGTCCGTGATTGGAATCCTAGTGAGGTTAATCATTGAGTGTTATTTGCTAGTGTTCTGGCTATTCCAGTTTTATTGGAGAGAATTAAGGAGACTCAAAGGAAGGATCTGGGGTTAGTGAAGATCATGGATGGTTTGAGCAAGAATGAGACGTCGGAGTTTGCGATGAATCAAGACGGGATTTTGACTTTCAAGGGAAGAGTTTGTGTTCCTTCAGTTGAGGATGTGAAGCGACTTGTGTTAGATGAAGCTCACAAGGCAAGGTATACTATTCATCCGGGGAGTACGAAGATGTATAGGGATTTGAAGAAGCAATTTTGGTGGAATGGCATGAAGCGCCAAATAGCGGATTATGTATCGAGGTGTCTAACTTGTCAACAGGTGAAGGCGGAACACCAAAGACCCGCGGGATTGTTGCAACCGTTGGATATTCCGGAGTGGAAGTGGGAGCACGTTACGATGGATTTAGTTTCGGGGTTTCCACGTACTCGTAGAGGGTTTGATGCCGTTTGGGTCGTTGTTGATCGACTAACGAAATCAGCTCATTTAATACCGATTGCGATGACTTATTCCTTGAGTCAGTTGGCGGCATTGTATGTGCAAGAGATTGTGAGATTGCATGGGGTTCCAGTTAGCATTGTTTCAGACAGGGATTCGAGATTTACTTCGAGCTTTTGGCAAGCTTTGCAAGAAGCTATGAGAACTAAGTTGAATTTTAGTACATCTTTTCACCCTCAGACAGACGGACAGTCCGAGAGAACGATACAGATACTTGAGGATATGTTGCGGGCTTGTACGGTGGATTTTAAGGGGAGTTGGGATACACACCTTCCATTGGCAGAGTTTGCGTACAATAACAGTTACCAATCGAGTATCAAGATGGCACCGTATGAAGCACTTTATGGACGGAAGTGTAGATCTCCTATTTGTTGGGATGAAGTCAGAGAAGCAAAGCTATGGGGTTTGGAGATTGTTCAACAGTCAGCCGAGAGTGTGGAGTTGATTCGGGATAGATTGCTTACAGCTCAGAGTAGACAGAAGAGTTATGCGGATAATCGGAGGAGAGATTTGGAATTTCAAGTTGGAGATTACGTGTTTCTTAAGGTATCGCCGAGAAGGGGTACTAAGAGATTTGGGAAGAAATGAAAGTTATCACCGATGTTTGTTGGACCTTTTGAGATTCTTGAGCGAGTTGGGAGTTTGGCTTATAGAGTGGCTTTACCGCCGTCATTGTCGGATATTCATAATGTGTTTCACGTATCTATGCTTCGGAAGTATCTTAAGGATGATTCGCATGTTCTTGCGTATGAAGAGATTTCATTTTAGCCTGATTTTTCGTATGTTGAGCAACCGGTGAAGATTCTCGACACCAAGGAGCAAGGATTGAGGAACAAGACAATTTCATTGGTTAAAGTTCTTTGGAGAAATCATGAGATCGAGGAAGCGACTTGGGAGACCGAGTTGGAGATGCGTGAGAAGTATCCTCATTTGTTTGATGATCACGGTAAGAATTTAGGGGCTAAATTCCTTTTTAGTAGGGGAGAATGTAATACCCAAGATTATTGCATGCTTGTCGTATGCTTGATTTCATACATTCATATTCATCATAAATATGCTTACTTAGTTCATTCGTATGTTTGAATTCAATAGCATATTCGTTGACATTGATTTCTACGCTCGTATGCATCCTTTTCTTCATGAGATGTGTTGGGACTTTGATTGTGTATATATGTTGAAAACATGTGTATAAGTGTTAGATGTCATTCATTACATCCTTAACATGATTTAGATGTTGATTGAATGCTTGTTGCATTGTCGATTCGATCGTTGCTTGCTTCTAGTTGTTGTTCTTTTTCGTTTGGCTTGTTTGAGCATTGTTCAGGAGTGTTCTGTTTGAGTTCTAGACCATCTTTAAGTGAGGTTTGAGCCTTGGGAACTTTGGCCTTGAGTTTGGGGTTGATTTGGGTTGAATTTAGACCTTTTGAGCACTGTAGACCTTGCGGCCGCAAGGGGGTTTGGACCTTGCCCCCGCAAGGTAAGCAGAAAAGAGATGACGGGAGAACATTGGAGCATGCACTCGCATGCTACCTCACACCATGCGACCGCATGGTAGGATTTCCTGAAACAGGTTGTTTTGTTTGTTACTTCATTTTGTCCATCCTAACCCCACCCAAACCCATCCTAAACCACTCCTAAACCATCCTAACTATCATCCACTATATCCTAACCATCCATTTGAATTTTAAGTGGGTTGGTTGACATTTTACCTTGGGAAGACCTCAACATGCATTGGTCACACTTCCCACTCAACTTTTCAGCCTTTGGGAATCCAAATAAACCCACTAAGCCTCTATTCTTCTGCCATTCTTTTTAAGAACGAGCTGAACACTTCTTGGGAATTTGAGAGAGTTTCTTGAGGGTTCTTGAGTGTTCATCCATGGAGTCCAAAGCTTGAGAACTCCATTTCCAAATCCAAGCCATAGAAGTGACGAGGAGGTTGAAGAGAACACTTTCCACCCATTGCATGTTCGTTTTTATTGCTTGAAGGGCTGATTGTAGGTAAGTTACTACATCTCTTTCTCTTTGTTTTGCCTCATTGACCCTAGGGAAAACAATCTTGTTATTTGAGGTCAATGAGAGCACTTAGGGCTTTTTAGAGATGCCATGTTTTGCTATATGTTAAATGACGAATTTTGGTTGGATGAACATGTTAGAAATCATGAGTAGGATGTAATTCAAATGTAGAGATGTACGATGCATCTCTCTAAAATTTTCTCTTTCTAAACGGTTTTTTCCTTTTTAGGGTTTTCCCCGTTTTTGCATGGCGGCTGCTCCGGCAGTGGTGCCTCCAGCCCCACCGGATCAGCGTGGTCCGTCCTCTTCCTCTCCGTTAGCTTCACAAACTCCCCCTCCATCAATTCCAACCACTTCTTATGCCAATATTGTGGGTCAGCCGAAATCTTTTATTGGTTCCTCAGCCCCAACCCTTACGGCTGTTTCTCTAGCCCCTCGCCAAAATCATAACTTTAATGGAGAACCGGGATGTCTCTTCACATCTTTGGAGATTGAAGCTGCCGAGAAACAGCTTTCTAATACCATTGTCTTAAAATTTTCGGCTGGCCGACCATCAATTCATGCTATTCAGGAAGATATAACCCGTTCTTGGAAACTGAATGGGCCATTCGTTGTAGGTCTTTTAGATCCTCGGCATGTTATGGTACGTCTCTCTTCTTCAGAAGATCTGGTTCTTGCTCTTTCAAAAGAGTCACATATGATACAATCGTCTATGTATCGTTCTTTCCGATGGTCGCCGGATTTCTCTTTTCGGAAGGATATAACTAAAGTTGCTGTTTGGGTTCGGCTCCATCAATTACCTTTGACATATTTCAATCCGTCCTTTCTCCAATGTATTGGTAATTCTTTGGGCCGCTTTCTCCGGCTGATGACAAAACCCTCGCGTTAACACACCCTATTTTTGCTCGCATTTGTGTTGAAATGGATGTATCACAGAGTTTGCCGACTCGTTTCTGGATTGGAACAAGTAAGGAGAATGGTTTTTGGCAGCCTCTTGAATTCGAAGGGAATATTCGATATTGTATAGGCTGCGGTTTGTTGGGACATACGAAAGAAGTTTGTCGTAAGGGTTTTCGTCATCCACAACCTAGGCCTGGATTTGCTGCCGCTAATGGGAATAATAATGAGTTCATGGAAAACACGGATAAGCCTCGAGAGGTCCCTAATAAGGGCAAAGAGGCTGTTATTGATACTACCCCTAAACAGCACGCTCAAACTGTGGAACATGCCCCTCCACCCAAGCAGGTCTGGGTGCCGGTGCATAATGCTTCGGTATCTTCAGCTAAAAACTCTCAGGGGATTTCTAAGGAGCCTGAGCACATTGATCTTACGCATGAGGATAAGGGAGGAACAACTAATGATTTCTCAAATGCTAATCCTGGAAGTCATCATCCAGCCGCTTGTAATAACCCTATTATGGTAAGTAATCCTTTTGACATTTTGTCCAACCTAACTGATGATAATTTGGTTGCACAAGAAACTTCACAGGATCAACATTTGAATCCTGGGGATCAAGCCAATGTTAATTCTTGGCATGACGTGTGGAAGGATGTGCCGCACCGACAGCCTTCTCATAATAGGAAGGCTTTATCCATCAATGGCGATTACACAGATAAAGTTCATGACACTTATGGTCCTTTTACAGACTTGGATATTCCTCACACTTTGCCTCTCTCATCCTTCCTTCATTATTGCACTGCTCGTATCAAGGACTTCAAAAGCCGTAATTTTTTGAAGCAGAACAAGCGAATTACTAGGGCATCGGCGAAGGCCCAGTCACAAACCTCTTTATAATTTTATGACGATAATAATCTGGAATGCTCGAGGTGTTTGTAACAGAAAAACTAGGAATTATTTCCGTCTTCTTAAACGGCAGCATAATCCCTTCTTATGTGCTATCTTGGAGCCCAAGACAACAGGTGACAAGCTCGATTCTTTCTGTCATCGCATGCATTTTACGTCCCAATTTACGGTAATCCTATTAATAATCATATCTGGCTTTTATGGAATGATGGCATTGAGGTTACTCTTCTAGATTGTACGGATCAGTTCATTACGGTTAATATTCAAATCCACCAAGAGCCAAGTTTTATTATTAGCTTTGTTTATGCTAAATGTGTTATGGAAGATCGTCGGCCTCTCTGGACACGCCTTGTTTCATTCTCTAATCAATGTTCTGCTCCATGGCTTGTTGGCGGGGATTTTAACGTCATCTCCCATTCTGGCGAGAAACTCGGGGGATCACCGTGTGATCTTCGCGAAATGGATGAATTTAATCAATTTATGACACAAGCTGGCTTAGTTGATGCGGGTTTTGAAGGGAGTCGCTATACTTGGTGCAACAATCAAGATGGTATACACCGCATTTGGAAAGCTTGGATCGGGTTCTTATTAATAATTATTTTCGAAATAATTTCCCTGCTCTTCGGATTCAGCATTTACCTACCTTGGCTTCGGATCATGTTCCCATGGTTATTGATTTTTCTACTACTGGCAAACGTACGAGTAGTTTCAGATTTCAACGTATGTGGTTGGATCACCCATCCTTCCTTGATTTTGTTGAGAGTCAATGGCATAGAGATATTGTTGGTTCCGCTTGTGACATTCTATTTAAGAAACTTCAGATGCTTCGGTCTGCTCTCAAAAATTGGAATTGGACCGTTTTTGGTCATGTCCAACGTAATTTGGCTGCCATCCAAGATGATATCCTTGGTTTAGAGTTGGATTTACAGAATAATGGGGATGATAATACGGCCTGTCAACTCTTGAATGCTCGGGCAAGGTTAGATCAACTCTTGAAATGGGATGAGGAGTTAGTTGCTATGAAAGCTAGACAATTGTGGGCTCGGGAAGGTGACAGAAATTCGGCCTTCTTTCACGCAAGCATTAAAGATCGAACTCGTTATAATCATGTTAATTTGAAGATGCCAGATGGATCCTTCAGTTCTAATCCGAAGGTGGTTGGTGATATGGCAGTTGATTATTTTACAGATCTTTTTTCTTCGAAAGATCATCAGATTGATATGGAGCATTTTCGTGATTTTCCCTCTTCTATCACTGAGATTTACAATAATTTTCTTTGTAATCAGCCTACAGAAGCTGAGGTCTGGTCAGCCGTTCAAGCCTTAGATCCTAACAGTGCGCCGGGCTCAGATGGATTCACTGGATGGTTTTTCCAAGGCTGTTGGACCATCATCAAAACAGATGTTCTTGCTGCCATTCGTGAGTTCTTTTTGGGTCTTCCATTGCATAGGGGGTTTTTAGCCACTACCTTGGTTCTGATTCCTAAAGTGAGCAATCCGGAGTCCTTGGGTGATCTTCGTCCCATCAGCCTTTGTAATTTCTTCTGCAAAATAATTTCGCGGATCATTGCTACTCGCCTGGCCACTATCCTCCCTAGAATCATTTCTCCTGAGCAATCAGGTTTTGTTCGTGGTCGTTGCATTCAAGAGAACGTCCTCCTTGCGAATGAGATGGTTCAACGCATCGATAAGAAGGTTAGGGGTGGGAATGTGATTTTCAAATTCGACATGTCTAAAGCATACGATCGAATGGAATGGGACTTCCTTTTTCATACCCTTACAGCTTTTAGTTTTGGGCCGAACATCTGCACTCTTTTCAAGCACCTTCTTGATAACATTTGGTATACGGTTAAAATAAATGGGGAATCGTCTGGTTTCTTCAGGTCCACTCGTGGGATTAGGCAGGGTGACCCTTTATCTCCTCTTCTATTTATTCTGGCGCAAGAGGTCCTATCCTTTAATCTTAATCGGGCTTTGAGTACGGGTGTGTTTCTGCCGTTTCAGCATGGTCGTGGTGGTTTAGTGATCTCTCATCTTTTATATGCCGATGACATCTTGGTTTTCTGTAATGCTGGCTACAAATCGATCCTTGGGCTCCGGAAAATTCTTGAGGCTTATGAGTTAAGTTCTGGACATATGATAAATATTCAAAAAAGCGGTTTTTATGTCTCTAAACATTGCTCCCGTAGAACTGCCAGTCGTATTTCTCAATGGACGGGCTGCTCCCAACGTTTCTGGCCCATGAAATATTTGGGCATTCCGCTATATAAAGGCAGGCTGAAGTGCATCTTCTTCGAGGATCTTGTTGCCCGCGTTGCCAAGCGTATCAATGGTTGGAAAGCTAAACTCCTATCTTTTGGTGCTAAGTTAACTCTTTTGAAATCGGTTCTCTGTAGCATCCCCATTTATTCTATGGCTGCGATCTCTCTTCCTAAACGCATTTTATCCCGTCTTGAAAGCATCATGGCAGATTTTTTCTGGAATTCCCAAGGGGAGAGGCGTACTCATTGGGTTGCTTGGCGCAGCATATGTAGGCCTGTAAAAGAAGGCGGGTTGGGCATTCGTTCTCTACAACAAGTAATGGACTCATTACATGCGAAACTTGGCTGGAGTTTCCTTCAAGGTTCTACTCTTTGGGCGCGTTTCTGTGCTTCGAAATATAATCTTCTACCCGTAATCGCCTCGCTTCATGGAAGGCTGTTGTTCGGCATTTAGATAAAGTCCAGAGTTGTAGTCGGTGGATCATTGGCCGGGGGGACATCTCTTTTTGGGATGATAACTGGTTCGGACATCGTTTGCAAGGTCCTCTCCCCATAGACAAAAATTTATCCTTTCGAGATGCTCTTTCTTGTTTGGATCAATTTTCTGACTTCATTGACCCGGACATGTATGGATTTATTTCTCGTATCAGTTGCCGTGATGATGTGAATGATAGGCTCATTAGTACTCTTACTTCTTCGGGCGACTTTCGGTCTTCGGCTTATTGGAATCATTTCCGTCCCCGTACTCCAACAGTTTGGTGGGCTTCTAAAATTTGGCAGCCTTGGATTCCTTTGAAAATTAGTGTCTTCATTTGGCGTTTGCTTCATAATGCCCTCCCTGTGGATCTTCGGCTTCATTCAAAAAGGGTTCCAATTGTCTCCAAGTGTGTTTGTTGTTCCAGTCGGCCTGATAGGGAATCGCTGCCTCATCTTTTCCTTTTTTCAGAAACTGCTATGACAATATGGAATAGGTTCGCACAAATGTTTAACAGAGTTGGTTCATATGTGTGCATCTCTCATCTTCTTGAAACACAGGCTAAGGGTTCGGTCATGATCAAGCCGGGTGCTTGCAATCTTGGAGTATTTATGTTCACTTGTTGGGAATTATGGACGGCTCGATGTGCAGCAACTTTTGATGGGGCACCTATGGTTTCTGATCAGATTTTTCGTCGAATTATTTGGCATCTTAGGGAGATGTTTTCTCATTTTACCCCTAAGTCTAGCAGTGGTTTAAGAGCCCAGTTTGCTATGCAATCCATTCGCATTAATATTCGTTCTCCTCCTCTATGCAAGGGTCGCTGGCTTCGTTGGATTCCCCCGAATATTGGTCGTTTTAAACTTAATACGGATGGCTCTTCGAAAAATGGTTTTTGTACTGGTGGTGGCATTATTCGTGATTCAAATGGGAATTTGCTGTATGCTTTTTCTAAGCACTTTGGTACTGGTTCTAATGTTAAGGCGGAAATTCTGGCTTTGCACACTGGCCTGCTTGCTTGTCATCAGTTTGGTTTGTCAACTTTAGATGTTGAATCGGATTCTAAAGTTGCGGTGGATGTTATTATGCATGGTCATATGGACCCATGGGAGCATGTCTATGATCTTCGAGCATGTCGTTCTCTCCTTGTTGGTAATTTATCTCATGTTTTCCGTGAGCAACATTCAGTTGCCGATCGTTTAGCTGCTGAGGCTCATGTTCATCAATCTGACAAATCCTACTACACCTTCGCCAATCTTCCAAGAGAAGTGAAGCATGCGCTGCACATGGATCTATATGGTTTTTATAATTATCGTCATAGTAATGTTTAATTTTTGCTCCTTTCTTTGTATTTCCTTTTCGAGGTCAGGCTCCTCCGTCCTCCCATTTATAAGGGCTAGGCTGGTTGTCCCCCTCAAGTTTGTATTCTTCCTTTTGTCTTAATAAAATCCCGCAGGGTGCCGTCCCTGCTTCCATAAAAAAAAATGTAGAGATGTATATTAATCTATCCTATTTTGCATGTTCAAGTATTGGAAGCATATTTGATGAAATGACTAGAATGTATATATGCTTAATTTGTGACTTTGGTTCTATGTTTCCTAATTAAATGTTTTATTGGGGTTTTATGGGTTTGATGACCTTATGAACATAGACATTGATGTTAGTATGGACATAGGAGGGTATTGTGGCCAATGGCTTCTATGCCCTAATTTTTGAAAGTTTGGAAATGACTCAACGGAGTCAACCATTGGGTTTGTATGACATTAATGAACGATATGCCTAAGTCCTACGGAATTTGGGGTAGTATTGATGGAGGTTAAGCCTCCAAGCATTTAGAAGTGTATGAAGAACACTTGATGATTAGAGTCTTAATTTTATCTCTAATGTGATTATATGCTAGTTATGATTGAAGTGCATGACTAGATGATTGTAGAGTACGTGCCTACTTAATTGAGCATATGAGTATGTATTACTTGTGCTTGAGTTTGAGTCCAGTGGGAGTCGGTTTGTTGAGTCGTTGGCGGGACGATGTATCGTCTTCACAAATTGTGGGATTCGTGATTTCGATGGATCGTCGCGCCGGGTTGCACACACCCCTCCATCGATGGCCACGGTGGGGAAGTAGTTGATCTTAGTTGTAGTATGAAAACATGACTTTGATAACTATGAAACTCGAGCGGGGAATGTCTCGGGGACGTCGATACCACGATTTGGGTATCGAGGACACATATGAATTGCACGTGTTTTTGCAGGAGCGACACGACAGAAAAATGGTAACGGTATCACATCCCTTTTATATGAATTGACTCACGAGTGCTTATATGTGGATAACGTGCTACGTGAATATGATATGATATGATATGATGGTTGAGATGATTTAATGAGTTGTTATACCTTGTTGATAACATGATATTTAAGATTGTTAAGTATGAATACCTTGACATGATTATTAATGAAATGTTATATTTTGTCAATAGCATGATTTATTATTGTTGAGCATGATGCCATGAAAGGAAGTTATGTTTAGTAACTTACTAAGTCTTTATGACTTACTCCTATTTGTTTGATTGTTTTCCCTAGATCCGAGTCGTGCTAGCAGATCGAAGTGATTGTCGAGTTGCGTTGGTGAAGCTTTTGGCAAGGTTGCTACCTTATAGTTTAGTATCTTTTCTTTTGGCAAGGACGATTGGGAAACGTAAAGTTATGTAAACTTTATGAAGGGTAGCAAGACTTATTATGTGTTTGATATTTGTACTTGTTAATTAGTACTTAATTTTTTGGGAGCCGACTTGTGTTTAGTCGCGCCTTGTGTATTCATGATGATTATGTTTTATTTATGTTAACCATGTGATGGTTGGTTATTATGTTGTTCTCCGGCATGCTTTTAGCCGTTGAGTATGTTAGACTAGAGTTGTAGACTTAGTTTAATGTTGGGTTCCGGCTGTAACGTCGCCAATGACTTGGTATATAAATTGCTATTTATTGATATTGCATGACACGTGGTTTGTTCTACGTGCCCAATGTTGCGTCACGTGATTTTAATTTTTGGACCGAGAGATTCATTATCTCTTTGGTTGTATTTAGTTGAGCTTGTTAGCTCGGGCACCACCGTTTAATTATGTTTCGCTTCCGCATGTGTTGAAGTTGTTGGCGTATTGTCGTTATGGCCTTACCCATTATTTGCTTGTTGTTATTTGTTTTTTGTGGCACGACCTCGGGGTCTCGTCTTGGGATCCGGGTCGGGTCGCCACACTTATTATCTACTACATCGCTAAATCTCCCAGATTTCAAGAAGTCAATCAAGTTAAAATATGTTAAGCTTGACTATAATTACCTCATTACCCATGGAATGTACCTCTTCCTTTCGCCAATCGTGCTTTTATTTGCTGCACAGCCTGCACAGGCACAACTCTCCACATTTTCTCTCCCAGATATATATAATCTTTGGGATAACCTTCAATATAACATCATCGCAGTCAGTTAATGAGAATTTGTTCCGAATTTGTCGGTGAAGATTTGTAATTTCAAAAACATGGATTCGATTTGTAACTATCTTTTAAAATGAGATTTACTCTACTGTTAATAATAATCTTTAAAGATAAGGTTTTTTTTATATAAAAAATGAACTTATGTTAATACTTGATAGATGGTGAGTATCTTCCTTATCCAAATCTTAACAATCAAGATTCTCCATTTTCTTTATCTTTCGACTTATTAGTCGAGTCAAAACAAATTGGATAAATTTTAGTTTTTAAATTAAGCAATGTTTGGCAAAAAATAAATAAATAAATAAAATTTCATGCCATGTGTCAGCATCTGTTTCATTTAAAGCTTTTCCAATTTCACAGAAAGCCGCCACGTGTCAGCAGCGGCTTCTGTTTTAGTTATAGTTAATAGATTTAATATTAATCTTGGTAAAAAGAGGAAAAAAAATAAAATAAACCACGGTAAAAGTCAAAATACAATTTCTCCGACAAGAACGACAAGGCGGTTCATTGAGGCTACACGTGCGTAAGGAACTTCGCTGACGAGGCGCTTCACTTTCACCTAAACAGAAGGCTTCAACCTCTAGGGAAAGTGAGCTCTGATCAAAGTAGAAGGCTTCGACCTCAGCCCTACTGTCTTTCTTCCCTACTCACCGGGTCACCTCATTTTGGCCTTCTCACCACCGCCACGCTCACTTCGAGATTAACTTCCGACTTCTGGACGGCTTAGATCTGGTCTTCGACCCCTTCAATGTGACCTCAGAGAGTTTTGAAGATATCAGATCTAAGGATGATCTATTGAGAAGCTAGTATCCAACTCGACTAATCTGTTCAATCGTTTGTACTTGCATGGACATTGAGAAGATATGATCCAACTTGAATGATGGTAGTCTTGATTGTGAGATCGATAATGCTTGTTGGCCACTGTTCAATTTTACCTTTACCACCCCTTTGTTCAATGTTCTTCATATATGATGAAAAAACCCAATTACCTTTTTTAAGTGCTTGTTTGGTGGAGCGTTTTGACCAAAACGCTGGTAAAAAACGCAGTGTTTTCTCTTTAAAAGTGTTTCAATGCAGTGTTTTAAAACGCATCGTTTTAAAAATATGCAGCGTTTTAAAATGCTCCAATTTGGAGCGTTTTAAAAATGTGTTACTTTTATAATTATTTTGTTTATAAAAATAACGTTTTAAAATAGTTTTCCAAACATGTTTACAAGAAAAAAATTAAGTTTTGAAAATGTTGCGTTTTAAAAACTTTGTATTTAGAAAAAGCCGCGTTTTCAAAACGCTGCACCAGACGAGGCCTAAGTAAGGCAAAAGGATCCAATTGTCCTCACCGTTTAAGGCGCGTGCAACTTAATGTCAAGTATTTAACGTTCATAGACGGAAAGGGGTGAAATTTGGACAAATGACGATGTCAAGTATGAAGTTGGAAAATTTTAACATTGAAAGTCATTATGAGATTTAGTGTATACTTGAGGATGGTAAACATATTTTGGTCATTTTTATAATAAGGGTGGGGCTATTCATGTCCAAAAAAATAAAATAAAAAATGGCCAAATTACAAATTTCCCCCCCCCAAAGTATACACCCAATCCCAGTTCACTACCCAACATAAGGTTTGTGTCAATTTGGTACTTGATGTTTCCATTTGTGTCAAATAGCTACCTAGGCCCAACGTCTGTTAGTGAAAAAACGTTAAGTCTCACGTGCTCTTGCACGTGATGGGTAATTTTGTCATTTCCTTTTGGGTTCAAGTCAGCTGGCTGGGTATTTTGGTAATTACAGATGCCATAAGAGCATATGGGTACCATCGGTATACGCAAGTGGATGGCACGAGACCGCAAACATTGCAAGTGAACGCAACACACATCCGACGTCGAGGTGATTTCATGAAAAACGACCACGAAAATGTCGAAATCTTCTGTGTATTAGATTCGTACTCACCGCCTCCGGCAGGAACCAGTGGCCCTTCCATCCCCGACCCCGTAGTCTAACCACTCACATTTGCCGCACTCAAGCTTGAATCATTGGAGTCTGATCGGAGATCATGTTCGTTATTATCACCTGACACGGGTCAAACAGGGAAGGGGTTAATGTTAAGAAAATTGGATAATGAACTTGAGATGAGAAATTGAGGTCTTTGGTAGGATTACTCTTAGAGGAAAGATAAAATCTGATGGGTCTTCTTGAAATTGGGTGATTTTATTTGGGGGAGAAGATGTGTTGGGATGAAGGAGAAGCAACTATGGATGTGGTTGAAGTCAGGGTTTTCATGGGTTTCTGATTTTAGCTGCTGGCAGGATATGCTTTATTCGATGATTTTCTTTGCAAGATTGATTCTTCTATATTTGGATTAGGGGGAAATGAGGGGAACAATGGAATGGAGGTCTAATTCTATCAGGAAGACGACTGCGGCCGTTGTGGCAGAGATTGTTTAAATGAAAGGTGGCGTTTCAGTTTCGAATGCAAAGGTGTCCCCGACGACGATTGATTACATCCATGCTGCTAAGTTGTTAGGTGGGGGGGAGAGGGGAGTTAATCAGGGATTCAAATTCTAATTCGTTGAGGGATGATTGTTCAGAGACATTCGAGTTGGGGTTTAGGGATAATGAGAGTGTGATTGGTGGTGGTGAAGGAGATAGGAAGGTGTCGAAACGACGAAAGTATCTCAACTCTCAAGCTTGACATCACTGACCAGGAAATGACGAAATTACCCATCACGTGCAAGAGCACGTGAGACTTAACGTTTTTTCACTAGCAGACGTTGGGCCTAGGTAGCTATTTGACACAAATGGCAATAGGAGGTACCATATTGGCACAAACCTTATGTTAGGTAGTGATATGGGATTTGGTGTATACTTTGGGGGGAAATTTGTAATTTGGCCTAAAAAAATCTATACACTTACTTCATACATACACCACTTTGATTTCAAACTCAAAAGTAACCAAATAAACACCCCCCCCGGGGAACCAAGCACAATGAAGAAAAAAAAGAAGAGGGCGCATCATCTACCGTAAATATGAAATGTCGATCGCATTGCAAGAAATAACTACAACAGGGATAGAAAGGAAAAAGGTGTGAGAATAACATAGTAGTCAAACTATGTTTTCTTCATTCTTTATTGATTGGTTGTCGTATCATCTAGTGAAGAGGGCTTCGTCCTAGCTTGGTGGATAATCTATAGTTGGGAGGACCATCT
Organism: Codonopsis lanceolata; assembly: GCA_013146195.2. NCBI lineage: Eukaryota > Viridiplantae > Streptophyta > Magnoliopsida > Asterales > Campanulaceae > Codonopsis > Codonopsis lanceolata. The sequence continues at coordinate 150,215,819 of CM028378.1, read as the reverse complement.
TTCTGTTTCTCATCTTGGTTGCGTCAATTAGAGGTATCTCACAATAGGGGAGTGTTAGGTTATCCACAGTCATAAACCTTTCAAAAGGTTTATTCCTCCTGTCACGTCATGCCACGTCATCAACTTATACATAAACCCATAAAAACTTTATAGCATGGACCCACAACTAAATATTTTATTCTTTTCTAATATACATTTATTTTCAAAAATAAATATATCATTTTAAAACATAAATATTTATAGAACAAATATAATATGTCCAAAAAATAATGATCGGCAGGCGTGTCATATGTCAACTAACGAATAGCAGCAGTGCATTTTTGCAAGGGGGAAAGTCCCTTTCTATCGGTTGCGTCAACCCTCATATGAAAATACTATGTATGATTTGAAAGAACTTCTACAATTCGAAGGAATAACTCTTTACTCATTTGATACCTTTTTCTAAAAATTTGATCTGTGTAAACTGGCTCATTGGAGAAATAGTCGTTGAAAAGTCTTTCATGTCCAGTTTCACGTTCTCGATTTATGTACTTTCAACTGCATTTACGATCGTGGGAAGCTTCTGCTTCTTCTTCTTTCATTTTCATTTCCATAATAATCATCATTATTTTTTCACTTGAATCGTCAATCAATTCATCGTGCACGAATTATTGAACTGCATTTTTATAGGAGTGATTGGGATCTTGAGACATTTTTTAGTGTGGAGATTGGTGTATCTGTAGGTATATGTGTAAGAGGTTGTGGTTAGAGAAAATATAAAGTCTCAAGCCTCTTATATATAGACCTCTTATAATGGTTAGTTTTTGCAACAACTAGTTTTTACAACGACTAGTTTTTGCAACGGCTACTTTTTATAACGGTTAGTTTTTGCAACGGCTAGTTTTTACAATGACTAGTTTTTACAACGGCTAGTTTTTACAACGGCTAGTTTTTGTAATGACTAGTTTCCTTCACACAATTAAAAATTACATAACATAAAATATTACACATGAGTTACATGAAGAAAAAAAATACATTAATTAAAATATTACATAAACTTATAATACAACAATTAGAAACTTCATAAATTAAAATTAGTCACACATAAACTACGGAATATTATATTTGACCTTGATCGAGTCATAAATGTGTTTATGCATTTGCAGTTGCTCATTCGTCATGCCATTAGTATCTTTAAAGAGGATTTCATAATTCAACGCGGTTGTCATTCCCTCGAGTGCTAAAACCTTTCTTTCTTCAATTTCACGATGCTTATCCCATAAATCAACACTTTTGATTTCATTTTTCTCGACTGTTTTTGTTTTCCCTTTCCTCTTTGCCGCCTTTTGACCAATCGGACGGACTTCGAATTCATTGTCTTTGATGTTGATCCTCGTATGTGCATCGGATGATGAAGTGAATGTCCCCGATTCAGATTTCTTTGTCCTTTTAGAGAAATGTTCACTTGATTTTCTACCTTTCCACTTTGGTTCATCTTTCAACATTAGCCACACATGCTCATATTTGAAATGTTTTTTGCTTACCGAGTGATAAAGACCACGTGCAGTTTCATTCACTTGGTCATCGGACCACCCACTACGATGTTGATATCTAACTTGATGAAAAATTGGTTAAATTGATTAACCATTTGAGTAATTGTGTACCAATGCGACTTCAAGACGTTAAACTTCCCTTCAAATTCCCATCTTTCGGTTGTTGTTGTAGTACTCAATGATTCACTTCCAAAACTCCTTATCATGTTGAGAGTTCCCATTCACGCTATCTGTTGAAATAACGAGTCAAGCACTTACAAACATTTTATCCTCTTCAATGCTCCACTTTGTTTTCTGCATGTCTTTTGTTTTGTTGTCCACTTCATCATCAAGAATAATGTTTTCCAACCCTTCTTGGGTAGAAAATAGTGGAATTACAGACTCACCAACACTATCCCTTCTTGTATCAACTGGTGTTGTTGGATTTTCAATACCCATAGTCGGTTTATAAGAACCAGATGTATATAGATTTGCCGTAGCCAGGTTAAAATATTCATGTTGCGAATATATGGGAAATTGAGAATACGAAGGATAAAAAAAAAATTTGGAACACTTGAAATACCTTGAAAATTTGGATTAAAAAAATTTGGTTGAACTTGAAAATTTGGTGGAGCTTGAAAATTTGCCGGAACTTGAAGATTTGGTGAAGTTTGAACATTTGTCGGAATTTGAAAATTTGGTAGAGCTTGAAAATTTGTCGGAGATTAAGCATTTGGTGGAGCTTGAATATTCGGTGGAGTTGGAAAATTTGGCGAAGCTTGAAAATTCGGCAGAGTTGGAAAATTTGGTGGATCTTGAAAATTTGGAGTAGTTTCGGCATTCGAAGAATCTTCGACATTGGAATAGTTCAATAAATTTTTTAAAAAATTGTTATCTATAACAAAAGAAGTGAGAAAAAGAATTTGTGTAATTTAATGAGAATGAGATAGTATAGAAGTAATGTAAGTTTGGAAGAATGTAATGATTTTTTTTTACAAACCTATTTATAGGAGACTTTATAGAATAAATTTGAAAAATAAAATAAAAACAAAAAACGGTAAAAAAAACGGTCACAAGCAACGACTAAAAACATTAAAGCAATAATGATGAAAATTGGGAGGAAAGATAGAAAGCAAAAAGGTTGATGACAGTGATGTTTCTACCGGTTGTAAATTTACAACCGGTTGATTCCATGTCAGCAAACACAATGGGGACCTTTTCTCCTCAACCGGTTGATGGATTTTCCAAAGCTTTAAAAAGCTCCCATTGGAGCTGCTCTTAGGACCGGTAATGTTTTACCCAGTTGCAGTGAAAATAAAACAATATTTTATCATTATCAAAACGAGTCACCTATTTTATTTTAAGAATTTTTACATTTCTTTATATAGAAAGATTTTTTAAATCATTTGAATATTATACCCATATTAAGATAAACAAGTATCTTTAATTTGACACTACTAAAATAAATGTTAAGGGTATAAAAGAAAAAATGATCAAGAGTCAACTAATTTATCAGCGTTCTTATAAAAAAAATTAAAAAAAAAAAGCATTTTGGAACAGAGAGGGTAAGCTCAAGTGGATGTACGGCCTTAGAGAAAACCCATCGGCTCTTCGAAAATAAATCAAAAGGCAATCTTCCAATCCAACAGAAAATTTAAAGAAATCTAACACAAATCACCCAGTGATTTGTGGGAAACGAAATCAGCAGAACAACCCAAAAGGCTCCAAATCCAAGGTATTGCCTCCTTCTCCCTTCCCCCTTTCCATGTGTCAACATTTTAGTGATCATCATTTTATTTTCCTCAATTGCCTTTCTTAATAAATTTTCAACCAAAAAATTAAATTTTTAATTTTTTTTTCTTGAATTAAAGTACACATTTTTATAGGGGTGGAATCGGAACGGGACCCGTCCCGATACCCTTCATCCCGATCCCGTCCCGATCGAATTCGGGATTTCAATTTCCTTCCCGATCCCGTTCCCGATAAGTGTCGGAACCCGACGAATCGGGATCCCGACAGTTCGGGAGATAAAAATCTCGTAATCCTGACTATAATATTTATCATCAATATTTTCTGACTCTAAAATATTTTTAAAATGTTTCCATCATGATTAAGATTTCAGACTGTATATTTACAAGTATACTTGAATGTTTATTTAATGGTGGGTGTTGCTAAATCTGTTATTATAAATAAAATGCACCCTTCACTCGTAGGAGATGAGTTACACTAAGTGCAAAAACGTGATAGACAAAAAAAAAACCCCCCACAACAATGTGAAAATAAATTTAACAAACATCATTAAGTACTTATATCAAACACAAAATAGACAATGTTTAACACTTACAATATTTATAAAAAAAATAAAAATAAATAAATAAATAAATAAATAAAAATAATTTAAAAAATAGTCAGGATTCGGGAATCCCGACGGGATTGATAGTCGGGACGGGTCGGGAATACCGACGGGATTGATAATTATCCCGAATTCCATCCCAAAATAAGTCGGGACGGAAAAAATCCCGACAAAATCGTGATCGGGATTTGTCAGGACGGGTCGGGAAAAATGAGACTTTTGCCAGCCCTACATTTTTATCTATAAATAGAGACTTGGTTTGTTTCATTTGGATATAAAAAAATTTATGATTTTTTCAAGTTTTTCTAGACATTTTTCTGTAAAAATATTAAATTAATGAAGATAAAGATTGTGGGGTATGTAAATGTATTGGATTTTGTGCCACAATTGGAAGGTTTTTTGGTTTTAAATCATGGAAAAATTGTGGGCCGGTCCACTTTTCAAAAGTTTCAATCGCTCCAGTCCCATTTTTTTTTCAAACCGAAAAATGATATTTTTGAGGGCAAAAAGACTACAATACCCTTTTTGCATCGTGATACATCAATGTTTGAACCACGATTCATCAGTTTAATTGACTAGTCTATTTTTGTAACGCAATGCATCAATGTTTGAACCGCGATATATCAATGTTTCAACCGCGATACATCAATGTTTGAACTGCGATACATCAATGTTTGAACCACGATACATCAATGTTTGTAACGCGATACATTAATCCAATATTTTTGCACCGCTATACAAAATCATAAAGAACCAAACCACGTCATCCACATTCTTCTTCCATCTCCTCCGTCATAAGCTATCTTCTTCCTCCTCCTCATCCTCCTCCTCCGCCTTCGTCTCTACCAAAAAATCACAACCCATCATAGATCGATTACAGTTTCGTATTTCATAAATAATAAAAACTCCCTATTTCGTTGCTCAACAATGATGATTTCGAATCTAATGTGTTTGCCAGAGCTATTGAAGGAGACGGTGACATTTTCATAACAATATTTCGAAAAATATACTTTTGTTGTTGAAAAAAAAATTTGTTGACTTTTGAGGTTACAAATTTTGAAAAAAAAAAAAAAAGTATCGGCCAGAATTTTACCCTTAAATCAAATAGATATCTAATGAATTATTTAATTGGAAAATTTTTGGGCCGACCCACTTTCCAAAGTTTTTATTCGCTTCAGTACTGTGTTTTTTTTTTTTTTCAAACCGAAAAATGACACTTTTGGGGACAAAAAGATTACGACACCCTTAATGAGCATGAGACGCGCTATGAAAATGAATCGCAGTGCATCAAATTTACTGCATTAATAGTTGCACCGTGATTCATCAGTTTAATTGCATAGTCTATTTTTGCACTGTGATACATCAATGTTTGAACCGCTCGGTTTAATTGGGTGCATTGATTATTGAACCGCGATGCATCAATTTTATTGCATTAATTTTGCATCGCGATTCATCAGTTTAATTGTCTAGTCTATTTTTTGCACCGCGATACATCAATGTTTGAACCGCGATTCACCAGTTTAATTGTCTAGTCTATTTTTGCATCGTGATACATTAATGTTTGAAGCGCGATACATCAATATTTTAATCACGATACATCAATGTTTGCAACGCGATACATTAATTCGATATTTTTGCACCGTGATATAAAATCATAAAGAACCAGACCACGTCATCCACTTTCTTCTTCCATCTCCTCCATCGTAAACCTTCTTCTTCATCCTCTTCATCTACCTTCATCTCTACTGAAAATCCCAGCCCAGCACAGATCCATTACAGTTTCGTATTTTGTAAATCAAAAAAATTATTTACCTTTCAGGGGTGTTGCCCCCTCGACCTGACCGGGCAGGTTGATCCTCGTTTCGTTGCGCAACAATGATGATTTTTGAATCCAATGTGTTTGTCAGACAGAGTTGTTAAAGGTAACGATGATATTTTCGAAATAATATTTCAAAAAGTGGTCTTCTGCGGTTATAAAAAAAAGTGGACTTTTGATATTACAAATTTTGAAAAAGGAATCAGCCATAATTTTACCATATTTAATTGGTTTTGAATGTGTTGTATTTGATTTGAGTATCTTCATTGTATATTCTCTTAAAACCGTTAACTCTTAGACAAGGCTAGGACTTCATGTTTTCAACTATAAGAGCTGGTACAATGGAGAAGCATTTGGGCGCTACTGACCAAATCATCAATCCAACGGCAAATCATTTGGTAGCTAAATTAGCAAAGTAAAATTTGGGTAGCCTTGTACGCTCCCGGAAGCCAAGGGAGTCAGTTGAAAAAACATCCAAAACGACAACTCACGGAAGGGCAAAACTCAACCAAAGAACGCAATCAACAGTTAGATTTGAAAAAGGTGGCTGACACTCAATTATCTACCTTTCCATGTGTAGCAGTTTGAATGGTCCGCCATATTTTTTATTCATTTTTAGCCTTTTTTTCACCTCAAATATTATTTTTTTTTTCAAATTATTTTAAAAAATCTACACATTTTTATATATAAATAGAGACTTGGTTTGCTGAATTTGGATATCAACTCAATTTTCTACAATTTTTTGAATTTTCCTTCATTTACTTTCTTTCCCTCCCAAAATTTGATATTTTCCATTAACCATATTTAGTTATTTCAAGATTTGTTTGTTAACTAAATTTAGTACTAATATTTTATTTAGTTGTTAATTATTAATATGACTATTATTATATTTACAATTTAGCTATTAATATTATTATCATTACTGCTAACTTTTTTGTTATTATTCTCATTATTATATTATTGTTGTCATTTACTTTATATTAGCATTGAATAAGTTCTTATTATTATTGTTGTTATTATCATTAGTAATATTATTATTGTTAATATTATTTTTACTGTTAATTACCTAATCAATGGTTTCACGTTTGTTCTCCCGAAAAGGTAAAAACTCTAAAAATCAAGATAATCAACCCTCATCTACGCCCAACGAACCATTTACTCCACAAATTCCTCAACCAAGCTCACAAAACCAACCATCAACTTACCAAAATCCTCCTCCATCGCAACAATTCCATAATTTGCAAATATTGGAGGACTTCCAAATTTTCAAAACCTAAATACTTCTCAATTTGAAGGAATTCTGAATTTTCATACGTCATTTCCCAATATGCTGCAACAAGCATTTCCATGGAATAGTACTTATTTATCTTCACAGTTCAACCAATGGTATTTTCTCATGGGAGTTATGGGAAATTCATCGTCTGAATATGTTCCAGGTAGTCCTCTATTTTCAAATATGTCTCCTTTTTCTACACAACCAGAAACAGAACCAGAAAATGATCAAGAGGCAGATGTTCAAGATGACTTGGGTGATGGATCAACTCCGCAAAGTGGAAAAACAATAAGAAGTAGGTGGTCCACAAACGAGACTGTCACTTTGTGTAAATCATGGGAAAACGTGAATACCGACAATTATGTTGGCACAAACCAAAATTCAATACAATTCTGGCAAAAAGTGACAGTTTGTTACAATAAATTTCGTGGCGATGGTAATCCATGAAATATGTGCCAATGTAAAAATCATTTCTCCAAAATGTCTAGGGCAGCTGCAAAATTCTCTGAAGCCTATAATCATGCATTAGCACCACTAGAAAAACGGCAATCACTGACGGAAATTTCCGTCAGTAAATTAACATTTTCGTCGGTAATCTGGCTTTCCCAACGGAACCGCCCGCCGCATTCCGCCGGTAAATTTGGTCGGTGATCACAACGGAACTCATTCCGGTAATCATTGATGGAATTTCGTTCCGTTAGTAATTACTAACGGAATAAGTTTCGATTTTTTGCTAATGTAAATTTCCGCCGAGATTTCCGTCAAGAAATGTTAGTTCCGTCAAGAATATCGACTAACGCTTCCGTTAGCAATTTTCATCTCCGTTAGTGATTTCCGACATATTACTCCGTCAGTAATTTATATTTCCGTCAGTAATGGCGACGAATGTTTCCGTTAGCAATTTTCAAATCCGTTAGTGATTCCCAACAGCTTGCTCCGTCGGTAATATATTTTTCCGTCGGTAATACCAACGAACGTATCTGTTAGCAATTTATATTTCCGTTAGCAATTCCTGACGGATTACTCCGTCGGTAATATATATTTCCGTCAGTAATACCGACGAACGTATCCGTTAGCATTTTCCATTTTCGTCAATAATTTGTATTAAAAAATATTAATGTTTAATTTTCGAAGCGGAAGTTTCATCGCTAATTTGTATTAAAAAAATATTTTTATGATACTATTGATTAATTTTAGAAACGAAATTCCGTTGCTAATATGTACAAAAAAAAAAAAAACTAAATTAAATTAAATAAATTTTTACCTAATAAAAACATATTATATATGTAAACAAAATTCACTTTGCATAAAAAGACAACAATTAACTCAAACAACAATTAATAAATGTCATCTCCCGAAATACATAAACGTTATAAACCAAAGTCTTAAAACATTAACAAACAAAGTTGTAAAATGTCACATGTCCATCACAAAACAAAATTCTAGTTGCATTCTCGAGGAAGCGGAACAGATACTATGAGGGGGGCGGTTGGTGCCGCATATGAATCTCCAATAACACATTCAATTTTGCATTCATCTCCGCCATTGCTCTCCGCTCGCCATCGCAAGCGTCCCGTCCGCCATGTCTTGTTCTTGCTTCGCCAAAAGGTAAGGAGCTTAAGTATAAAGTTTGCTAACATTTCCAACCATTTCACAAGGTTCTCGCTCGAGAAGAAGTAAACTTCACAGGCTGGCAATGCATGAACTTCTCGCTTATGACATTAGATGAATGACAAAGAATGTTCCAAAGACTGTCATGAACAAACATTGCTATGTCACAAGATGCCAATGCATCCTTCTTATTCAGCAATTTCTCAATCCCATCTTCTCGGTATTTCTCATGATTGCAAGAGTTTTCTTAGTTTTTGTCAACACAACAGAGAGACAACAAATAAGTTGAGCAATATTAAAAAGATAGTGATGGAAGCAAAACCAAATATGCAACAAAGATACGGTCAAACTTGCACATGGGTCAAATTTCATAAATCTTGTTCGACAAGAATGTCAAGAACAATGTTTTATTTTATTCGTGCATGTTACATGGCTTTACAGAACATTTAGTATTTTAGTTTTCATGATTTATTTTTGGTGCGTCTATAATCTATTCATAAGTCGGAATTAATGTTGATTCACAATTTATGTTAAAGATCTTCTGTTAAGCAATTTGCAATTGTTTCTCAACAGTGATTCTAGTTAGTGCCATTGAGGTTCAATTTCAACAAAGCTTCCAATCGTATTTATATATACATAATGACCTTGAGGTCCTTGGTTCCAATCCCCATACCAACAAAGGGTCAACACTTACCTATCAAAAAAAAATTATATATACATAATCAAATAATCATGCAGAATAAGTACTACATAAGTTCCACGACAGCTACACAACCTAAAAGCCTAGTACGCGAGACACCAACCACTAAGTGTCTCGAGTGGTCTAGAAGAAAAACAACCTTACCCGGGTTACGGGTAGGCTAATCCCTTGTTCAAAATACCAATGCATGTGTCAGAATCAAATAATTTAAATGTTGCATGAAGGTTTGCCCACTACTTTTTTACTTCACTACTTTAAGATTCTTGCCACACTTGTTGTATAACATATTGCATTTATAGAGGGACAAATCGACAAACTTAGATACAGAGTAGAATCACGCTTTACTTTTTTCACAACATGTAGATTTGAAATTTCAATGTAGAGGTGTGATAGTGCAAAAACACCAGCTTTGACCCCCTAATTAAAATAGGCTTAGTCACAACTTTGCTCTCGCTTCCGAAAATCCAGGCTCTCCATGGCATGCATATAATTAATTTTGCATCGAATGCGTTGCTCTCCAAATTTTTCATTCTACCAAGTTAGCCCATCAAAGTTTTCCTCTGTACCAAACTATACCTAAAACAACCGGTAAGTGAGCAAGGCTCGGATTCCGTAGGGTCCGGAAAAGTGCATTTAATCGGTGCAAACCTTACCCTTTGAAAGAAGAGAAAGGTTTTACATAGTTCAAACTCGTGATCCAAGCAACCATATCATGGCAGTAAGGCTCGGCCTTACCTTGCAGTTATATCAATGCTTCATAGGGACCAAATATTCTAACACATTATCAATGGTGTAAAATGCTAAAGAATCGTACTTACCCCTGGTTGCTCAACAAAATTAACGCATATCTCTCACAGTGAGTCGAAACATAAACATCGAAAAAGGGCACGCGTGATTTTAAATCAAGAACACACGTGTCACAAAATATCCACTAAAACAAGCAAGACACACACACACACACACCGGGGGGTTGTAGGCTTGAGCGGCCTTGTAGCGGCATTGGTATCCTGGTGTTAGTGCGGCATCAGAGAGGGAACGGCGTCGTTTGGAGTTAGGTAGGAATTTGATGGAAGTTGGCGTTGGGATCGAGATTGGGATAGCGGCTCGATGGAGCTTGGCTGTGAAGCGATTGGAGATGGCGATAGGTTGGTAGAACGCTGGTGCGCCGGCGATGGAGGAGGCTAGCTTTGTAGATAAAGGGCGCGGGAGAGACGGCCGAGATTTGCGGCCGGAGAAGATGGAGGATGGGAGAGAAGGGGAACGACCAGAGATGGAGATTGAGATCGTCCATCGTGGAGAAACATGAGGAAAGGGTTGTATGTCGCCGGATTGGAGATATTGTTCAAGGCTCGTCGGTGGTTGCTAGGCCTGGAGAAGAGTGAGCTCGGGGAAAATCAACGATGGAAGAAGATGGCAAGCACGATCCGAGGAGCCTTAACTGGAGTTGGCGAGAGGCGGCGATGACGAGATATACAGAGAGAAAACGATATTGAGAGAGAGGCGTAGATAAGATGTGTAACCTAGGTTTTTTTTTGTTTTTTTTTTGTATTTATACGTGGGGCTTTTTTGTTTTTCTTTTATATGCATTCAGCATTTTGATGGTAATTCAATTTATATTGTCTTTAAAAGAAGTAAATAATAATTTATTTGGTGGTATTCAATTTATATTTTCTTTAATTTATATTTTCTTTGAAAAAAGTAAATAATAATTTATTTGGGATAACTAAATTATTAATTACTAATGTTTCCTTAAATTGCTATTAATACCGCGGGTTTTTATTTTTGTTTTTCTAGTTATCAGCTTATAAATACAGCACAATTTATAACGTCATTGTTAATCTTGAATTTAATTTATTAAATAGAAAAAATACTTTTTTATTTTTTTTCTTAGTTTATACTTTCAATTTATAGTTTTTATCTTTAATTTAATTTAATAAATTTATAGTTTCCAATTAGGGTAACCCACTAAATTAAAATTACCAAATTCAATTTATGCATCGTGATATATAAATTAAAATTACATTATTCAATGTATGAAGATTGACGATAAAAAATTAAATAAGTCGGGCATTTTTCCCCAGACCCATAGGCCCATGGATTTGCCGAGCTCGGATTAAATAAGTCTGGGCTTTTTCGGTTTGGCCCAGCCCATCAAATTTATTTAAAAAACATTTTTTTAGTATATTTAATACAGAATTATAAGTCATTAATAATATTTAGTATATTTTTTAGTATATTTTTTAAATTTGACTTGTGCTGGGTTGCCCCGAAAAAGCCGGGCCCAGCCTGGTTCGATGTTAAGCTAGACTCGATGAGCATTTTACCAAAATATTATAGTTTTAATTAAATATTCTCAAACTGTAATATTTCTTAATCTAATTCCCAAATTATGGTACTTTCAAAAATACTAATGATATAAGGGTACCAAGGTGGACCGACCTGATCAGACGAGTGGTTGGGTTGCAGTAGGATCTAAAACAAATGTTGAGTCAAGTGGTGGCTGGGAGCAGGTGATAGACAAAATGCAGAATGTGGGTGCTGGTACAAAAAAACAAGTATCAAATGGGTGGTCAAAGAAATAACTTTCTAGATCCACTGGTTGGGGAGGAACTAAGTCTGCGAAAGATATTGATCAGCCTGGGTCAAGTACTTCTTGGAGGAAGAAAGTTGTTAATGACAGCCAACCTTTGGTGGACCGAAGTGAGCAGACCACTGGTTGGACTGGAGCCAAATCTGAGAAAAATCCGGACCAGCCAGCATCAATAAAACCCGAAGGCCCGAGGTTGAGACAAGTGGTTACGTTACGTTACGTTAAGTTACATTACGTTACGTTACGTTAAGTTACATTACGTTACGTCACGTTAAGTTACGTTACATTAAGTTACGTTACGTTACGTTAAGTTAACTTACATTATGTTAAGTTACGTAAGTTAATAAATATAACGCTACGTTACGTTACGTTACGTTACGTTAAGTTAAATTACGTTAAGTTAAGTTAAGTTAACTTACGTTACGTTAAGTTATAACATTTCGCCAATAGATGTACCGTGTTTTCATGTTATAAGGTCCATCGTACTCCATTATACAATTTCGCCAATAGGCGTAGCGTGTTTTCATGTTATAACGGTCAATCGTACTCCATTATATCATTTCGTCAATAGGCGTAGCGTGCTTTCATGTTATAATGGTCCATTGTAGTCCATTATAACATTTCGCCAATAGGCGTAGCGTGTTTTCATGTTATAATGGTCCATCGTACTCCATTATACCATTTCGCCAATAGGTGTAGCGTGTTTTCATGTTATAATGGTCCATCGTACTCCATTATACAATTTCGCTAATAGGAGTAGCATGTTTTCATGCTATAATGGTTCATCGTACTCCATTATAACATTTCGCCAATAGGCGTATCGTGTTTTCATGTTATAATGGTCCATCGTAGTCTATTATAACATTTCACCAATAGGCGTAGCGTGTTTTCATGTTATAATGGTCCATCGTACTCCATTATACCATTTCGCCAATAGGCGTAGCGTGTTTTCATCTTATAATGGTACATAGTAGTCCATTATAATGGTACGTTAAGTTAAGTTACGTTAAGTTAAGTTAAGTTAAGTTAAGTTAAGTTAAGTTAAGTTAAGTTAAGTTAAGTTAAGTTAAGTTAAGTTAAGTTAAGTTACATTACGTTAAGTTACGTTACGTTAGTTACGTTAAGTTAAGTTACGTTAAGTTAAGTTAACGTTAAGTTAAATTACGTTAAGTTAAGTTAAGTTAAGTTAAGTTACGTTACGTTAAGTTACGTTAAGTTAAGTTAAGTTAAGTTACGTTACGTTACGTTACGTTAAGTTATGTTATGTTAAGTTAAATTACGTTAAGTTAAATTACGTTAAGTTAAGTTAAGTTAAGTTAAGTTAAGTTACGTTAAGTTAAGTTACGTTAAGTTAAGTTACGTTAAGTTACGTTACATTAAGTTAAATTACGTTAAGTTAAGTTACATTACGTTAAGTTAAATTATATTACGTTAAGTTAAATTATGTTATGTTAAGTTAAGTTAAGTTACGTTAAGTTAAGTTACGTTACGTTACGTTACGTTAAGTTACGTTACATTAAGTTAAATTACGTTAAGTTAAGTTACATTACGTTAAGTTAAGTTATATGAAACCGAACTGGGGTGGAGAAGCCACGCTGAGTGGTCCGCGGCGAAAGGAGGTAGATTGATGGATAGAGTTGAAGGGGAACAGAGGAGAGGAGGTGAATTGGACATATGGAATACAATTATTTTTTAAAAATAATTTTAATTATTTTAAAAAATTATAATTCAAAATTATTTTAAAAATCAAAAGATTAACTAAATGTATACCCATCCCATATATGCAAGTTCAATTAATGATAAAAATTAATTATTAACCAAATCTCACTATTATATTGTTTTTAATTTTTTAAATAATATAATTTTTCAAAAAAAATTATTTTGATTGTTATAAAACAATTTTTCACTTAAAATATCCAAAATATCAACTAAATTATGAACTATAAATTGATAAAATATCATTTATTAAAATGATTATAATATTTTTCTACTAAGAAACAATTATAATTTATTTACCAAAAAAATCATTAATTTTGTATAATAGTGACGGAGAAAACCGTCACTGATCAGTGACGGAATAAATCAATTAGTGACGGAATCTCCGTCACTAAATCTGGAATGAAACAATTATAATTTATTCAACAAAAAAATCATTAATTTTTATAATAGTGACGAGAAAACCGAATCGTACGATCAATGATGGAATAAATCAATGGTAGACGGAATCTCCGTCACTAAATCTTCATGAAACAATTATAATTTATTTAACAAAAAATCATTAATTTTTTATAATAGTGACGGAGAAAACCGTCCTTGTCGATGTGGTCGATGGCGGTGTATTAAAATCAATCGATAACCGAATAAATCAATTAGTGACGGAAAACAAACAATTACCAACGGAAATTCCGTCATTAAATATGGCGCCATTTCAAAGTGATTTTGCCGACGGACTTAGTTAGTAATTTTAAAATTCGTCGATAATTCTTTGTCGAAAAATTCCGTCGATAATATTCATCACTAATTAATGACTCATGGATCTCCGTTAGTACTTTTCAAATTCCGTCAGTAATTGGTGACGGAAAAATTCGGTCAGTAATATTCCGTTAGTAAATGTCATGTTTCTAGTAGTGTTACCCATATCATTCTATCTGCACTTGCATTGAAGAATGTCACTAGCCTGACTAGTTATTTCCAGAGCTCTTGTGGGATTACGCTAGAAGAGAATCTTTGTCGGTAGGAAGAAGCTTTGGGAGAAATTGATTTAAATGGTTAGTGCACCTTTGTTGTTGATGTTGTGGGCTATTTCCTTGCTCTTTCCACTTGTAATCCACAAAAGTCTAGTATAAGTTTATTTATTTATACCTTCTTAAACCTTGTTTTTAAGATTGTTGTTCAAACTAATTTGGTGACTATTTTGTGCTCACTCACGAGTGATAATTACAGAGTACATAATTGACAGTTATTTATTAGTTTTGTTTTCTAACATCACTCACTCCTCGTGTTTGCTTATTTCTGTGTGAGATTTTAATGATCGAATTTGAAATGTGACTGTTATTTGTCTGTGTCTTTTGGGCTCTAGAGCTAGTTGATATTGGCTGTTTATTCACCTTAACAATGCTTTAAAAGTTGTGTTTCAACATTGTTCAGGCAATATGCTTTCTTTTATTGTTTCTTCGAAGCAAGCATTTGAGGTATCTTTAGCTAGCTAATGTCTCCTAGACACATCTTCAAGGAAAAAATGATGTCATGTTGGAGTTCCATGTGGATGACACAAGCTGGCCGGTGTAAATGAGGTTGCTTCTTGTTTTTTTCTCCTTCTTTACTCATGAATGCTTCAAGTTCTCATGCAACAAATGATACTCACAATTGGTGTAATAATGCTAGGTGTACCTCTCATCTCTTGGGCTCAGGCGTGTCTATTTTTATTTGTCTCTTGATTTTTTTCAGCACTTTCTGTAGTATTCCAAGTGTTTGCCATTTTTTAAATTGTCATCTAAGGATTTTTTTTCTTATGATTGCAGAAAGATTCATTGATGGAGATAAGTTTTCACATACCTAATTCTAATACACATTTTGTTGTCATCTTAAAGTTTTATGTCTTTTTTCTGGATAATCTGTATTTGGTTATTTCCTTTTCTTTTGGGATCTCATCACCCCGTATCTATCTGCCTATGAATGGATCTGTTTTTGGTGTTGACTGAATTTGTCAAGTCTATGAAGCTATGTGAAAATATCAAAGAGGAATGAAGGAATACACTTTAGAGATTAGATGTTAAAAGTTTCTTTTAATTTTAGTGCATGCACCGTTAAGGAGTCATCCGTAGTCTGACTCTTGTTAAGGAGATGGATATGATTTACTTCACATGCTTATAAAGTATTTTACAAGTTTTGCTGCCAGCTTCCTACATCTATCATTTTCAGATTCATTTGAAACATGATTTACCCTCTACCGATGTTCCTAGAAATGTTGTTGGTGATAATTGTAACATATCTTAGTTTATACTTTTTTTTATGGTTGTCAGTTTTGTCTAGACAAATTGTGTGGGTGATAATTGTAACATATCTTAGTTTATACTTTTTATGGTTGTCAGTTTTGTCTAGACAAATTGTGTCATCTTTTTATCTTTGGGAAGTGGGAACATGTGAATTTTACGACAGTAATATTTGCTCATTTTCTACCAGTTTTATGTGAACCGTAATTTGGTAAGTTCATTGACACTTGGGTTTATATGTTATCAAGCTGAAAGGATACTTTTGAGTTATAATGAAGATATAATTATCTTGTTGTACATGAGCTAATAAGAAATTTTCTTATATTTCCTTGGAAAATGAAGATTATGTGATTACTTCAATTGATTGTTTTTTTTTTCATTTATTTTTCCAGGTTGCTTTTGGAAATAGCAGAAGATGTCATTTGGTCAAAAGTTATCATCAAGCCTCTGTTTTTGTTTTTTATGATGTACTAGTTTAGAGTTTAAACTAGTTGAGACGATATTTTTATATTTCAAAAAGTTGTTTGTAGGTTGGTTAATTAATCTTAATTAGGATTTAGTAGATTGATTCTTTTAGTAAACAATCAAATTTATTAGTATATTGATGTTGTGATCATCTTTTATTATTAATGATATCTTCTTTCACTAAAATATTTGTTTGTTGTATGGATGAAAATGCTAAGTATATAATTGTTTTATAATTAGGACGAAGAGATCTTGACCCTAATGTTTTGTACATCTTTTGGGACGGTGGAAGTCAACCTTAATAAGTTTCCCACCAAATTTTTCAACATTACCCGCCACTATTTTCAGTAATTTCTCATCAAGAGTTTTGGCGCCAGAACATTTAGAACAGCAACAATTCGTCCTTTTTGTTTTCCCACCAGTAATTTCCCACCAAAAGTGTTGGCGTCCAAATATTTAGGACGGCAACAATCCGACCCTTTTGTTTTCCCGCCAATAATTTGGAGCGTTTTGAAAGGTATTAGGGTCGGCAAAAGTCACGTCCTTAAAAACCTTTAGGGACGGCTCTTCGCGTCCCTAAAACATTTAGCACCCATGTTATTTAAGCCCCCATTTTTCCGTCCCTATGGCTGTCCTAAATACTATTAGGGACGGCAAATGGACTTTTAGGGACGAAAAATGAGCGATCCTAATACTCTCTTTTCTTGTAGTGAGAATTGTGAAATACTTAGGAGATTATGTTTCACACCTTGTACCAATGAGACATTTTCAATTTTTACAGATCCTCTGATAATGGATCCATAACCTATTGTTTTTCCTTTTGAGTTGTCTCCAAAAATGATGAAGGTCCTTTGGATGAGACAATGTCGATAGAGTTCAAGCTGACCAGATCATGTACCTAGAACATCCACTGTCTAATATCCATATGTCAGTTGATTGATCATCTGCCATTAAGCATACCTAAAATATGAATATTTAAATCATGATATCATTTATATCTTTGAGTTCAAAGGTTTAGTTTTCTTGGGTAGCCATACTTGCCTAAATTTAGGCATTTTGACTTTGTCAGTAGGTTTAAATCTAAACAAGCATTCATGAGACTGATGACCAAAAGTAGAACAAATTTTGCACTTGTGATAACCAGGTTTATCAGTCATTAGAGGTGAATTCTTTGATTCCTTTTGACTTAGCTTAGAAGTCTTAGCAGTAACAAAATTGATTGGCTTAAACTTGTCAGTTGTCTTCCTTCTAATTCCTCCTCTTTTTTCAACAGGCTGACATTTGTCAGTTGGCTGACATTTATCATTTGTTGGTGACATTTTGTGAAAATTATGAGCGAAGGTGACAAGCGTCATTGTTTAGATAATCCTTCTTAAGCTGATTCACATTTTTGGGATATTTGAAAGGTACATCATTATAAGATAATCCTTTATTCTTTTTTATCAGAATCTTAGGTTCACCATTTGACTGTCTGATTTCGCAGTTTCCATCATCTTTTGAATATCCAAGACCATGTTAATCTTCATGAACTTTCTGTTGACTGGTGATGGTCTCAACAACAGCTTTTGACTTTGAGTAGGTATCAACAACATTGGTCAGTCGAAGATTCCTTTCAACAAGATCAGCAATCTGGGCATCTGAGATTTTTGCTTCAATCTAATGTTTTTCATTTATGCTTTTAAGCTGTAGCATTTCATTTTGTTGTACTTTATAAAGCTCATTGATATTTTGGAGCTCACAGTTTTCATCAGAAATTCATTTGAAGTCACCATATAAAGAAACATGAATTCTTTTAAGTGTTTCAAACTTTGAATACATTTCTTGCATTTATTCCAGTAGATCATTTACACTTATGTCAGTAGCCTTCTTCTCCTGCCTTTGTGACATTTTGCTTGTTTTAGTGTCAATAATCCTTGGAGAGGTTGTCTTGACTTTTCTTTTTGGCTCACTTATGATCCCTTGTCCATAAAAACCATTTCCTATTTTCTTAACCACAAGCTGATCAGGTTTGATGACCTTTGTTAGCTTGTGGTTTTCGATAGGTGAACTTGGGGGCTCGTTATCAGACTCATAATAATTTGGACTAGGGGAATTATTTTCTGAATCATACACAACTGATTTTGCAACAAGACAAAGGTTTGCTTCTTGCACAAACTCAGCAGATTCATCTTCAAAATATGTCTCAATCCATGTTGCAAGATTTTGATCTTTAGCAACTAAACCCTTTTGTTTTTCAAAATTTCTTGGAGCTCTTTTGTAATATTCATTTTTGGTAGAAGGACAGTTTGAAGGGAAATGATCAGGTTTTCTACAATTGAAGCACAACAATTTTTCTTTCTCATCCTTGTCTTCATTTCCTTTGAAGTAAGGTTTTTGAAAGTTTGGAGAAGAATGTCTTTGAAAACTTGGGGAAGGTTTTTGAAGATTTGAGAAAGATCTTTGAAAATTTGTAGAAAGTTTTTGGAAGTTCTTTTTGAAAGATTTAAACTTTCGAAATCGCCTAGCAAAGGCTGCAAATTTATCTTCATCAAAGTCATTATCTGACAGGGATGTAGAAGTTTTTTATGTCTCTTCTTGAGCTTGTAGAGAGATACCTTTAAATTTTTTTCTCAATTTCTTGAGTTTTGAGAACTTCCTTTTCATAAATCTTTAGACTTGCAACAAGACTATGTATATGAGTTTTGTTCAAATCTCTTGCTTCCTTTATGTTAGTGACCTTAACATGCCATCTACTTCCCAAGCTACTAAGAAAATGCATATTTAAATATTTCATGCTGTAAACTTTACCAAGGGAAGAGCATCTATTACTTACCTCGAGAAATCTATCATAAGCATTCTTCAATGACTCTTTTAGATCCTTTTTAAAAGCATCAAACTCTTCTATGCAATCATAGAGTTTGTTGTCCTTGGTGTTTTGATCTCTTGCAACGTATTCAACAAGAGCATCCCAAATTTCTTTGGCAGTAACACATTCGTATATTTGTTTATAGTTTTTATCTGGAACAACATTTGATAGAATGTGAATAGCTCTAGCATCTAGTCCATCCGTTATTTTGTCTTCCTCAGTCCATTCAGATTGAGGTTTGAGGACATACTCTTCAATAGCGAGGAGCAAGAGGATTTATGGTGTCATCATCTAGGTAGAAGATTTACCAACTTTAGTATTGATTTTCATAGGTTGCATAGGACCACCTCTTACACATTCCATCAATTGTTTATCAATATTGTTCATATATCTTGTGATTATTTCTTTCCAAATATCAAAGTGATCTTCATAAAAAATAAGTACTTGAGTAACATTGTTTGATTGAAAAGCTTTTATAGTTGCCATGATCGAGCTTTCAAGCGTTAAACTTGGAAAATAATAATTTTTCAAAAGTCAAGCTCGATACCAATTGTAAAGTCCGTTGGCTTGCCCGATAAGGCTAGAGGGGTGAATAGCCTTTAAAACTTTGAGGTAGTTTTTTAAGCTACAAAAGTTGCGTGAGGAAATGAATAATTTTGTCGGTCGGCTAATATGTTGTCAATGGTGTTTTAAAGGCCTAAGTTAAAGACCAAACTAAAAGTAGTGGTCATTTGACACATTGAAATGCTTTGAAAATAGATCACAAGATACAAAGAAAGAGGTGAAAGAACAATTTATAAAAACAAATAAGTAAACAATTTATGTAAGGAATCGGCCGACTTAAGTGATTAAGACTTCTTAATTGTTATATCGGTTCTTAGGCGATGAAATAGCCGACAAAGGAATTGAAGTGGTTCACGTTAAAAGCATTACGTCCATTACCAAGTTGGTCAAACTAATTGGATTTTTGAAATGCACTAATATTATTAAAAATCTAAGTGATCTCTAATGGATCAGTGTACAACAAAGACTTCGTATTTATGGGTATGATTGAAAGAACAATCACTCGT
>CM028378.1:150135263-150195493 GCA_013146195.2 Codonopsis lanceolata | reverse complement strand
GCTTGCCGCTGGGCTGCTGCTGCTTGCCACGCTTGCTGTCTGGGTTACGCCAGTTGGTTACGCCCACGCTATTGCCACGCCACGCTAAGTTGCTGTTACGCCACGCTTGCTGCCAGTTTAAGCAGTTGGCTGCATTGCTGGTTGGCTTCTGCCATGTTAAGTTGCTGCTGCTGCTGCTGCTGCTGCTGCTGCTGCTGTTGAATATGTTACGCTATGCCATGCTGCTGCTGCTTGCCACGCTGGGTTAAGTCAGGTTGCCACGCTATGTTGTCAAGCTTGCTGTTGGCTTGCCACGCTAAATTGCTAAGTTAAGCGGCTGTTGCTGCTTAAGTTATTACATTGCTTGCTATGTTGGGTTATGTTACGTTGTTGTTGCTTACGTTACGCTACGTTAAGTTAAGTTACGCTAAGTTACATTGTTACGCACGCTTCGCTAAGTTACGACACGCGAAGTTATACCATCTCGCCAATAGGCGCCATGCGTTGCCATGTTATTATAATGGTCCATCGTACTCCATTATAACATTTCGCCAATAAAACAAGTAGCTGTTTTCATGTTATGGTCTATCGACTCCATTATACCATTTCGCTAATAAACGGTTTCCATGTTATATCGGTCCATCGCATTATACCATTTCGCTGGTAGGCGTAGTTTCATGTTATAATGGTTCATCGCATCCATTATACCATTTCGCTAATAGCGCTGAAGCGCCAAGTTCATGTTATAATGGTCTATCGTACTTCCATTATACCATTTCGCTAATAGACGATCATGTTTTATGTTATAATGGTCCATCGTACCCATTATACCATTTCCGTCAATAGGCATAACGTTGTTAATGTTAAATTATGTTACATTACGCTATAGCCAGTTGTTGGTTGCCACGCCACGCTAAGCTAAGTTGCTATGTTACTAAGCTTTCAAGCCATCTGCTACGCTAAGCTGGTTGCTACGCTATGTTACGCAAGGTTGCTACGCTACTATGCTAAGTTAAGTTATGTTACGCTACCAGTTGCTACAAGTCGGCGTTAAGTTGCCACGCTACATTGCCAAGGTTATGTTCACTTAAGCCACGCTGCTGCTGCTGCCACGCTGGTTGCTAAAATTCACGCCATGCTAAGTTGGCCAAGTTGCTGTTGCTGGGTTACAAAGTTTGCCAAGTTACGTTGGTTACTATGTTATGCCACGCTATGTTGCTGCTGGGGTTGCTAAGTTGCTAGCTACGGCACGTTGCTGCCATGTTACGCTAAGCTAAGTTTATTACGAAGTTACAATTTATTGATATTATATTATTAAATTAACATTTTAATATTATTTTAATTTAATTTAAATTTAAGTTAACGTTACGTTACGCTAAGTTGTTGTAATGTGAATGTTTTAATTTTTGTAATTATATTGATGCTAATCATTTTAATTATTGATATTATATTATTAAATTAACATTTCAAATATTATTTTTAATTTAATTTCAATTTAAGTTACGTTAATGTTAAGTTGCTAAGTTGTAATGTGAATGTTTTAATTTTTGTAATTATATTGATGCTAATCATTTTAATTATTGATATTATATTATTAAATTAACATTTCAAATATTATTTTAATTTAATTTCAATTTCTACGTTAACGTTACGTAAGTACGTTAGTTAAGTTGTTGTAATGTGAATGTTTTATTTTTGTAATTATATTGATGCTAATCATTTTAATTATTGATATTATATTATTAAATTAACATTTCAAATATTATTTTAATTTAATTTCAATTTAAGTTAACGTTACGCTAAGTTGTTGTAATGTGAATGTTTTAATTTTGTAATTATATTGATGCTAATCATTTTAATTATTGATATTATATTATTAAATTAACATTTCAAATATTATTTTAATTTAATTTCAATTTAAGTTAACGTTACGTTACGTTACGTTAAGTTACGTTAAGTTAAGTTAAGTTGTAATGTGAATGTTTTATTTTTTGTAATTATATTGATGCTAATCATTTTAATTATTGATATTATATTATTAAATTAACATTTCAAATATTATTTTAATTTAATTTCAATTTAAGTTAACGTTATGTTACGTTACGTTAAGTTACGTTGTTAAGTTGTAATTTGAATGTTTTATTTTTGTAATTATATTGATGCTATCATTTTAATTATTGATATTATATTATTAAATTAAAATTTCAAATATTATTTTAATTTAATTTCAATTTAATTTCATATATTTTGATATTTTATATTAATTAGAATTCAATTTAATTTTTCATTATCGCTGACGGAAATTTCCGTCCGAAATTAAAATTTAATTATTTTTGTATCCTTTAGCGACGGAAATTTCCGTCGCTGAAATTAAAATTAATTATTTTTTAAAAATTAAAAATTATTATTTTTGGGAAATACTTTAGCGATTTACGAAATTTCCGCCGATTTAATTCAATTTTAATTAAATTTTAACGCTTTTAGCGACGCCGAAATTTCCGCCGAATTCAATTTTAATTAAATTTTAATGCCTTTACGAATTAAATTTTCCGTCCGAAATTCAATTTTAATTAATTTTTAAAGCCTTTAGCTTACCTAAAATTTCGCCGCTGAAATTCAATTTTATTAATTTTGTAATCCTTTAGGGCGATGGAAAATTTCCGCCGTTAATTGCGAAGACGGAAAATTTCCGTCGCTAAATGTTACCTTTAGGACTTGAATTTCCGTCAAAATAAAAACCGAAATTAATCTCGAAATATTCAATGACTGTCAAATTCGTCGGTTAGACTTTTTTAGCGACGGAAATTCCGCCGAATATTTCCTCTTTCTGTAAATTAATTTCTATTTATTTTAGCGACGAAAATACCTGGCCACCGAGCAAATTCGCCGATGTTCAATTCGCCGATAATGATTAATTCCGCCGATAAATGTCGCCGATGATGGTCAATTCCGCCTACCGCCGATGCAAAATTCGCCGCTAAGAATTCCGCCGGCCGAAGGCATCAAGCTTTAAGTAGTGTGAGATCAGGGTGCATGATCATTGTTGTGAAGAAAAAGGGGGTGCATGTTGGAATCAATTGCGATTTCCATGGTGGATCCCTTGTTCTTCTGATTTGGGTGGTTGTTTTTAGGGTTTGAAGTTTCCTCATTCATTGTAGAAGAAGAAGAAGAAACTGGTAATAGTCAAGAACGAAGGTGGATCCCTTGTTCTTGGCTCTGATACCATGAGAAGTTTTGGATACGAAACTTTTCTGTTAATAGAATTCAGGAGAGCGATTATCGGCCCCCTAATACAACCTATTTAAAAGGTGGGAAACTAAAATAACGGCTAATCTAATTAACTGATAAAACAACTAATCTAATCAGATAACTAGACTATTACAGAATGGCCCCTCCAAGTATGTAACTGTTAACTCCAAGTACACCAACTTTCCAATGTTATGGCATTGATAAACTTCTTCCATTTAGCATTGCACTCTCCATATTTAATATTGGCCTGGGCTTGATGACTTGACTTGAGCCTTGAATTGGCTGAATTAGCACATAGTTTAACAGTATTATATTTCTTTCGTTTTTAAATTATCATCCACCTTTTTTTTTGTTCGTTTTTAAATAATTGTCCTATTTCAAAACTTTCTCTTTTAAGAAAACACTTTTACTACTTTACTCTTACTTTTTTCTACATACTTTAATTATGACCACATACTCAATGTCATTAAAGAAAATCACGCATTTTACCAATATTTATAATATAGTCAATTACTTTTTTTTAAACGGTGTGCCAGATCAAAGTAAATAATATTTTGAAAACAAAGAAAATAGTATATTGTTTATAATATGTGTGTGTAATATATATTATTTTATGGTATATATATAGGTAGATGGTATCATTACATTACATAGTTGGAATATATATATGATATGTGGATAGTTGGAATATATATACTCCCTCCGTCCCTAATTAATTGTCCTAGTTGACTCGGCGCACAATTTAAGAAAAACAATTGACTTGATTATTTATATTGGTTTAATGTGTAGTTTCTTTTAATGTCCATGTGTATGTGACTCATAATTAAAGTAGAGTGAAAAAGTAAGGATAAAGTGGTAAAAGTGATGTTCTAAAAAGGTAAGTTTTAAAGTAAACAATTATTTTGGGACGGACGAAAAAGGAAAGGAGGACGATAATTTAGGGACTGAGGGAGTATATGATATGTGGGTGGCGCGTGTGTGTGGTTTGGAAAAGTTAAAATTATTTGAATACAATTGGTGTCAGTAGGTGATTTTGGGGCTGGAGTAGGGGTGGTAATCGGGTATTAATCGATAGTTTTGAGTTAGATCATATTCATTAACACCCAATTGTCATCCCTAAGTAGGAGTGAGAAACTCAAATAGAGAAATAAATGTATCTATTATATGTTGATTGATATATGTTACGTTAAATGTTAGTTTCAGACGAACGAGTTTGAAGTAATTGTATGTGTGGTAAGAATCTTTTTACTAATTATTTCGAAATAAGAGATTATACTTCTTTTAGGTTTTTGATCTTTTAATAGGTTTTCATTAAATTCTTTCACATTGATATTCTTTTGAAACGTACGCCCACGTGAGTCGGTAATTGAATTTGAATTCTGTTGTTTATTCTTCTTTCGAAATCATGAATGCTATTCTTGTTAATCTTACATAATTATTGAGTTTCATGTGAGATGTCTTTTGATATGAAAAGTATGATTTTTGTGATGCATAGTTTTTAGTAATATTGCATTCTTTGAAATTCTACCACGATCACTAAGTTGGTTGCATAATTATTGAATTACTCATTTTATCAAATACCACTTGATTAGTGGATATGATTATCGAACAATTGAATTTATCGAATGTCTCCTAGCTAGTGGTATGTTTATCCGGATATACCAAGCTCTTTGAACTATCAAACTATCGAACAATCGAAGGGTTGTATATGGTCTTACTGAGCATTGTTCACTCACTCCTCCATACTCTTCTTTCTCAAGTAATGAGTGAGATTATTAGAGAACTTTGACTTGGGTAGATCAAGATGACGGTTTCAAGATTTTTAGATCTAGATTATTTATTTAGCTACATAGTCGTACTTTGAGTAGGTTGTTGACTTATGTAAGTATTTAATTTTGTATTGAATTATAGTGAGTTTATTTTTGATTTGTGGTAAAGATATTTCAAAATTTATTCATAATGAATTTTGAAAAGAATTATGATTTAAGTTGTGAATATCGACGATGTGATCAAATTGTAAGACCGAGATGTGGGTGGGAGCCTTACGATGCCAGTTCAGGGAGTATAAATAGTTACATGTCAGATTAGATGATTAATATACCACTAAATAGGGGGGATCCGGATCATCAACGCTAACGTGTTATAATTTATTTAATTATTACAGTAGTGATTTAATCACCTATGCTCTAGGCTCTAGCAAGAGACACCTTTGCTAAAACTTTATTCTGCAAGATAAGGAATATTGAATTGTACGCCTCAGTTCATCAGTGAAATTATGATTAATGTGATCGCTTGGCATTGAGCTGATGCAAGTCCACAAGAGAGTGATGCAAAGCTGTAGTGGAAGTGGATGTCTGCTTTCCTTGTGAAGGAGAAGGAGTGGCATCCGCATCCGTATCATCTTGGACTGGCTCCCTCTTTATGATGCGCCCGTTGTTGGTATTTGGTGACCTAAGGTCTCGGATGCTCTTTTCCTTGGACAGTATTCCTGCCAACCTATAAAATTTAAAAATATATATATAGTCCAAATCTAGAATGAAATGAATCATTGATTATTATTTATTAGAGATTTTTTTAAATTTTAGAGTAGTACTACCTTATAAGAGTCTTCTCATTTGTAGTAGCATAAAAAGGCTCACAAACACCACTTCCCAAATTCACCCTTGAAACTGGTTTCTTCAACAATTCCTCTCCAACTTTCACAAGCTTCTCTAAGTTCTCCTTGGTCGCAACATCCATTGACGCCACTTCTCCACTCAATGTGTCATCCTGAAATCAACGTTAAGTTTTAAGAGTAATGCTAGAACCACTCAATGAACACTCAAATTTGTGCACCAAATGATGTGATTTTCAATGTGCCATCTTATTTGGCATTTTATGGGCTCCACTATAAGTTAAAAAGTTATTTTAACAATATGACACATAAGATGCCACATCATTTGGTACCCAAAATTAAGTGCTATTAGAGTGACCCTAGCATTACCCAAGTTTTAAATACGTAATACATGCATGAATGGATATTTATATATACATACCTGAATGCGAATATAACTATCTTCCGAGTGAAGGGCTTGGAAGAGGGTAGAAAGGTGAAAGTCAACCATATCGCCGCTTGCCTGAGTAAGAACATCTATCAGAGGAGTTGAACCACCGTCCATCAACCACCCTAAAATACCCCAGGAGGCCGCAGTTTCAGCAGTATACTTCTCTTCAAATTTTGCCGACCCTGTTCCCAATGATAAAACAATGTACCGGACATAATCTGTTGGCTTGATTGGGAAGAAATCGACATTTCCGCTAGTTATTTCCTTGGTCACTTCACTTATAGCTACCAATGTCTGAAATTACCAAGCAGCATAAAGCCCATAAGACTTGGCCAAACTTAGTTTGATTCTAATGATCAGTAAAATTTTATCAATGATGCAAGTTTACAACATATCTACCGGATTATTAGCTGCTACCCCGCCATCCACAAGGTTGAATTCTCTTTGTCTTCCTTGACAATCTTCGGTTTTAAAATGATGGGCAGGAAGGTAAGTTGGGGCTGCTGAGGTTCCGATGCATATATCTGATACTAAGGCATCTAGGCTTGGATCTTTCTTAACCTGAAATACGAAATCAGAAGGCGTACTCCTGCAGGACCTATATCCATATATATATACCAGCTGAGAGAGAGAGAGAGAGAGAGAGAGAGAGAGAGAGAGAAAGGTCCCTAGCTGCTCTCCTTTTCAATCAACATAACTAGAGGAAACAAATTTAAGTGTTGATGATAAGCATAGATAGATAGATATGAACCTGATAACTTGAGAAAATGGTTGGCTGCAAGTACTTGATGTCGAAAGTTGGAATGACAACATTAGTCAACAATTCATGAAGCCGCACTTGACCAAGTTTTTCTTGAATAACATTATGCAGATACTTGCCATCATACTTTGGTCCTAATAGAGTCTTGATCGTTTTTGTTGCATGACTAAGTAGTTGGCTATATGCAAAAACAAATAAAGGAGCCAATTTAAATATTAATTAATAAATAAAAAGGCAAGCATTTCTCTCTATATATATAGCTAACATTTCATGCTATTAATTATTAATTACTCAAAAAGGCAATCATTTACAGTACTTGTCCTGAGGGAAAATATGTGGGCAATGATCAAGATAGAAATTCTGAATATCCTTGGCAGCAAATAGCGGGCGATTCTCTTCATTTGGTACAGTTAGCATGGCGGTCACAAGACCACCGGTGCTTGTCCCTGCAATAACATCAAAGTAGTCTGCAATCCTTGCATCTTCCCCATCCAGTATCTGCACCACATCATCATATCCAAATATACATATTAACAAATAATTAAAGGCTAGGGAATTTATTTTTCAATAATATTTTCCATTTCCTAACTTTTACCTGAAGTTGGGATTCTAGGAAGTTAAGGAATACACTAGGAATAAGTCCTCTTACACCGCCCCCGTCGATGCTAAGAATGGTGATTAGGTTCCCATAGGTTGGTGGTTGGAGGGGTGATCTCGGCCCTTCTTCCATGTGTGTGTGAGCTAAGCTAGCTGCGTTTACTTTGGGCAGATGGAGTTTAATTAGGACTTATAAATAGAAGTAGATGGTTTTAGTACTCTATTAATTTGATGATTGAAAGTATTTATATTGAGTCCTGTCGCTGTTGCCACTTGCCAGTTGGTTCTCTTAATTAATTTCTAGATACATTATTCACCTTATTGCAATGCGAGTGAGTCCGACTAAAACTTGTCTCCGTCCAATGTTTGACCATGTTCAATCTTTTCTTTCAGAAATAGGAGTAGCTTAATTAGTTTCGTAGAAAGTGTAAAAGGATATCTTTCATCCCTATTTAACGCCCAACTCATTAAATATAAATATAACAATTTATTTGATACTAATAAGTTATCCAAACAAAAAATTCATACAAAAGCTTGACACAAACATTAATTAATGATTTTTCATACTCCACCATCTTTATCTCTAACTAGATCTTCATGTTCGTCCCAATGACATGGTGTCAGTCCAGATTTCGTTAATAGAAATGACAGTGCCTAAATAGTATGCGCGATTTAAAAAAATATTACAGTTACATTGCTTCAAGTGATAGTTGAGGGATTGATGTTTTATGAGGGATGACTGTTCAAAAGATTAATTGTAGGGTGTGACTTTGTAATATGAAGATAAAATATAGGGAGAAGAAAAATGAGTGATTGCTCATAATATTAATTGTAGGGGGCCGGTGACTTATAATAGAGAAATAAAAAATAGGAAGTTAAAAATGAATAACTATTTACACATGTGAATGTGATGGTGAATATCAACCGTTAAATTTTTAAAGATAATTTAATCTCAACCTTTGAATAGTCATAGTCAATTAACTAGCTGCTTTATAATATAGATAATTTTAAATTTTGAAAAAAATCATTCGGTATCCAAATGAGTCAAATCAAGTCTCTATTTATCGATAAAATATGTACTTCTTAAAAAAATATTTTTTTTGAATCATAAAAAGGCAAAAAAACAAAGAAAAAACAAAAGAAAAATAATAGGGCTCACTCTTATTTGAGGAGAGCCCGAGCCTTGGGGAGGGGCCAAACAATTTCTTCCGCTTTTGGAGGTCTCTTCCCAAGCTACCAGACCCAAAAAAAATCCAAACTAGACACCTTTATGATTTTAGAGATACTTTGTTGTTTTTATAGATACTCATTTAAACAAATTTAAAGACTCTTAAACTCCCTAAGAGAATTGCAATTTGCATTTTGCAATGAATGTTCAACACCAAGTACTATAACGAGTTATTGCGCTGACTTGCTATACCCCTAGGAGTGCGTTACACTTTCTCCGGTTTTCCTTCACTTATTCCCCACTTTTTACATACGATCCAATTGATAATTCTTCCGATCCAGACCATTCCAAGATTGATGCAGAAAATGATTTTCGAAAAATAAAAAGATTTCATTTTTAGATGTTTGGTAAATTTTTTGAAAATATCTCACAAAACATTTATGGGTATTTGGCAAATACACGAAAAATATTACAGAAAACAATATATGAATAAATACAAAAATTATGTTTTAATATTAATGCACATATTGAATATAAGATAGTGTTGAACTTTAAATCGTTTTTCTTTAGTAGCCCTCAATTTATCATTAGTGGTGTCAAATCAATAAAGTTCATCTTTTTTTAATCTCACAACTACAAATAAAAATTTGATAATTGATATAAAAAAAATGTTTTAAAATAGAAAATAGACAATGTTTAGGATGTCCTTAGAAAATGTTACGGAAAACTATATATGAATAAATACAAAAAAAAATATTATAATATTAATGTACATATTGAATATAAGATAATGTTGAACTTTAAGTAAATTTTCTTTAGTAACCCTCAATTTATCATTAGTGGTATCAAATCAATGTCTATCTTTTTTCAATCACACAATTACAAATCTATTTTTTGATAATTGATATGAAAAAAATGTTTTAAAATAAAAAATTGACATTATTTAGGATGTCCATAAATAATATAGTTGACACTAATTTTAGGATGTAATGATTATTTATTAAAATTATAATTTATAAATAATGTGCACAAACTTCATTTATATTTTTAAACAATTTATTTGTTAGGGAATTATTATTTGTGTAAGTAAATATGTGTAATTGTGAAAGGGAGCGGAGGGTGCCCGAACATTTAGAAAATGACTTACGTAAAATGAATCCGTAAGTCATTTTCTGGAAAAAAATCCTTTATTTTCCTTTGACTCGGAAAACTTTTTAGGTTAACTACATTTTACTAAGGTTACCAAACACCAAAAAATAAAGAAAATGTTTTCTAAAATTCATTTTTTGTGAAACAAACGGAGCCGAAGTTTCTTGTTCGGCCACCATCAATTATAGACATCTCAGCTGTTGAGACATGCAGGCTCCACCAAACGCATAAAAGGAAATCCTAGTTTGACTGAAATTTGTGTTTGCGTTTAATCTTCATCAAAAGCTAGGAATTCCACAAGTTACCTTTATTGTTGGAGAAAATGTTATCTCATCTCAATGTTCACACTGTGTTTTAAATAATAAATAAATATTAATAATTAATTATAAGGGAAAATTATGACCGGTCCTTTTTTTAAAGTTTATAATCCCAAAAGTCCGCCGTTCTTTTTTTTAACCCGTAAAAGACCATTTTTCGAAATATTGTTCAAAAAATGTCATCATCTTCTTCAACAGCTCCGGCAACACACTTTGAATTCGAAAAATCATGATTGTACGCAACGAAACAGGGGCAATGCCCCCATAAGATAAACGAGTTTTTTTATTCATAAAATACGAAACTATAATGGATCTGTGTTGGGTTGAAGAATTTTTCAATTGGGACGAAGGCGGAGAAAGAGAAGAAAGAAGAAGCCTTACAACGGAGGAGATGGAAGAAGTAGGTGGAAGATGTGTTCTGGTTCTTTATGATTTTGTATCGCGGTTCAAAAATTAATGAATCGCGGTTCAAAAATTAATGCACTAAAATTTATGAATCGTGGTTCAAAAATAGATTAGCAGTTACACTATTGAACTGCGATGCAAAAAATAATGCGATGAAAATTAATGAATCGCGGTGCAAAAATAATGATCTCCGTAGCGCACCTACGATCCATTAAGGGTATCGTAGTTATTTTGACACCAAAAATGATTTTTTTCGGTTGAAAATAAAAATAATATATTTTAGCGATTAAAAGTTTCAAAAAATGGACCGACCCATAATTTTTTTCTCAATTATATGGCTATGGAGTCATCTTTACAACCCGTAGATCTAGCACTAACGAGAATGACCCTATCGGTCCAACCCTATTAGTCCTGGAGTTATATGGGCTGAATTTTTTTTAACTCTTTTCGGTTTAAACGAGTCGACCCCTCAAACCACAACTCTATTAACATCTCTACACCGTAAGTGCACCATGTGTTGTCGATATATTTTAGATGGCAGGAGTTGCTCTCATGCGCAAGCGCAATGAAAAAAGGGGAGTGGTTTGTATTTTTTTGATAAATAATTATTTACAGAATCTGGCTCATCCCATGGAAGGTTCAGTCTAACTATGATTAAAAGATGAGGATATTACTAATTACTGCATGTATTTTCTTTGAGCATGCATCGATAATGTAAAACCCCGTTATTTTTTCTACTTTGATTTTCAAATAAACAAATTTGATACCACTATTGTCCTATTTAGCTAAGTAGTATTTTTTTTAAATTTATCTAAGTGATATTTTGTTAAGTTCTATTTAAATAATGCTATTTATCTTCATTTGTCATGTCCGGAGGAGACGATATTATCTTGCTAAGATAACATAGCCGTAACCGTATGAAGTTAATCTTTATTCATTACCTTCGTTGGTGTTGGGCTATAGAATTATCTCAATTTGCATCACATTACAATTAAATTAGACAATTAAATTATTGAACCACGATACAAAAACTAATACAATAAAATTTATGGATCACGGTTCAAAAATAAATTAAGAAATTAAATTAGTAAATTATTAAACTACGGTACAAAAATTAATGGAATAAAATTTATGAATCGCGGTTTAAAAATAGATTAGGAAATTAAACATTGAACCGCGGTTCAAAATATTAATACAATGAAATTTATGAATCGCGGTACAAAAATAAAATAGAAATTAAACTTTGAATCGCGGTGCAAAAATAGATTATGAAATTAAAATTTAAACCGCGGTGTAAAAATAATGCAATGAAATTTATGAATCGCGGTGTAAAACTAGACTAAGAAATTAAACTTTGAACCACGGTGCACAAATATTATCTAATTTATTTTTGCACCGCGATACAATAGCATAAAAAATCAGTTTATATTTTCTACGTTCTTCTTCAATCTCCTCCGTCGTAAGTCTTCTTCTTCCTCATCCTTTTCTGTCTTCGTCTCAACTGAAAAATCTTTCAACGCAGTACAGATCTATTATACTTTCGTATTTCATGAATCAAAAAACTCATTTACTTTTCAGGAGCGTTGCCCCCGAACCCCCACAAAGGGGTGCTACCCCTTTGATTTGACCGAACACGTTAATCCCCGTTTCGTTGTGCACAATCGTGATTTTCAAATCTAAAGTGTATTATCAGAGTTGTTGAAAAAGATGATGATATTTTTGAAACAATATTTCGAAAAAATGGTTTTTTATCATTGAAAAAAAAATGATGACCGTTTAGCAAGGTTCTAAAAATCGTTAAAACACTAGCGCCTAAATCAATAGGACTAGTCGGGCGTTTCGTAGGCGAGGCCTAGAATTATCTGAGGCATTCTAATTACCCCAAACGACTTTTTGATAATTTACATCAAAGATCAAACACATTGAATAGAAATTTAATTTTTTTTATATTTGTCATTTTATCAAACACTTGTCTATATTTGTAAAATGAACAAAAATATACAAACCTACCATTAATCTCAATTTTCAACAACCCCAAAACAATAAACAAGCCAAGTTTATAACTAAAAAAAAGAAGATATTACTCGAGTTCACTCCCCATTACCTCCCTCTCTGCCTCACCATTACCACTCTCCCTTCCTTCTCCAGTTCGCCCCCTCTTCCTTCTCTGGTCACCGTATACCACAAAATCAAAGTTACAAAAATAAATTAAGGTCGGCGAGTGGTCGATTAGGCGGCGACTAAGAAAGTCATGACGGTAAAGAGGGGCCTAGCGCCTAGGCGGGGTCTAGGCGGAGCTAGGCAGAGAGTTTTAGAACACTACCGTTTAGCATTAAAAACTTTTTTTAAAAAAGATCAATCAGAATTTTTCCCTTTCTTTTAAATCAATGGACTAGTTTTGTATGGTGAGCTATTGAATTATCTGATGGACTCACCTTCTATTAGTTGACCGGCCAAACGACTTTTCTTTTAAATCAATGGACTAGTTTTGTATTGCCGCTGTAGAATTATCTGAATTTGACTAACCTTCTAATAATTGCCGGCCGAATGACTTTTTCTAAAATCAATGGACTAGTTTGTATTGAATAACACTCCCGGCATACTACTTTGATGAATATATTATACTGTACATATGGGTTTAATTATTATACATAACTAGGGTTTGTACATGTTCGTAAAACGCACGACATATATGTTTTTCAACTAAATTATACATACAAAATTAAAAAAATAAATTAGGGAACACTGCTTAACAAAAAATATATAACAATAAGATTAGTCATTATAGAATTTGAAAATTAATCATTTTCTACAACATAATTTTATATATGATAATTCAATTGAAAAAAAAGCAAACACCAAAATAATTATTTAGTCACATTATGATTTTGATATGGATCAAATAATTTAAACTTTAACATTACTACATCCGTCCCAAAAGAAAGGATGGCGATAATTTAAAAAAAGGATGGAGATTTCATTTCAATAATTTTTGGATGGACACAAAGGGAATGCTGAATACTAATTTTGGGTCGGAAGAAGTATATATTTGCTGATTAAATATCATCTAATAGAAAAAGACAATAATATGTACAGTTGGCCCAAAAAAAGTCATTAAATATCATGTTAATTACGTGCTCCCTCCATTCCGGATAAAAATTCCTTGTTTGAAAGTCATAATTTTGAAAAAAAAAATTATACTTTTAGTAGTCCATTAGTTATAAAATACATAATTGGGGGTCGGTTCTTTATTTGAAAATTATAACCTCTCTGATGCAATATTTTTTATCCAACCGCATAAGTCTTTTTTTTTCTTCCTAAAATGCCCCTCATTCTCCTGTTGATGGATATCAATCACCGGAGTTAACACGAATTCAAAGAAAATAGATCTAAAAATATAGGACTTAACATTTTAATTAGTTTCGTTTCAATTTTTTTCATTGATCTGG
The DNA here is from genome assembly GCA_013146195.2 of Codonopsis lanceolata. Taxonomy (NCBI): domain Eukaryota; kingdom Viridiplantae; phylum Streptophyta; class Magnoliopsida; order Asterales; family Campanulaceae; genus Codonopsis; species Codonopsis lanceolata. The sequence goes on along the minus strand of CM028378.1, from coordinate 150,181,376 downwards.
ATAATTTGAGCTTGCCAATTTTAGAGTTGGAATTTTCCTAAATTATATATTGAAAAATTATTTCAATTTTGTTAATTTATTTTTACATCCTCTAATTTTTCAGACCTGCTTACTTAAAGCACGGATGTAGATCTGAAATTTTTAGATATGTAATCTATGAGAAGTACATAACTTTATTTTTAAGAAAATAAAATTATAAATATAGATCATAACTTTCTAGATCGATTTAATTTATTTTTTAAAAGATTTGGGTAAACACCAAGTCAATGTATTTTAACATCGAAGGAATAATTTTTTTTGAAGTAAAATGCAAAAACTAAACCATATATATTGGGCAAAGGAATACAATATATATTTCCCATGTACAATAGGACTTTTGAAATTTAAATGATGCTTACAAGCATGATTGACACAAGTATCAAGAAATGTAAAAATGGTTATTTTATATGGATTAGTGTGAAGTTTAATGATATATTTCATTTTTTTTCAAATAGCATGCAAAGTTGTACTTATATTAATAAATGGAGAACATTCTATTTTTGGAAAGAAAGTTTTGGCGGAATATTTCTTTTTTATAGATGCATCTGCCTTTATATCGCCATACCAAGTATATATATATAGATATATATATATAGAAGGGATATAGGATATATATATAGGTATATATATTTTTTTGTTTTTAGTTCTAAACTTGGTTGGTTTATTGCTTTGGGGTTGTTAAGAATTGAGATTAAAGGTAGGTTTGTATATTTTTGTTCATTTTACAAATATAGACAAGTGTTTGATAAAATGACAAATATAAAAAAAATTAAATTTGTAATCAATGTGTTTGATCTTTGATGTAAATTATCAAAAAAATGGTAATTATGCCTTAATTCTAGGCCCCGCCTAGGCATTTATTCAATTTCAAAATTAAATTATAAATATATAATTAAATCTATAAAATAAATAATATATCAAATTTTGAAAAAAGTTTACTAATTTGTCATTTATTCAATTTCAAAATTAAATTAAAAAATATAATTAAATGGAAAAAAAAAAGTTTGGTGGTGGAGGTGGGCGGGAGTTAGTTTTTAATTAAATGAAAAAAGAACCTTTTTTTTTTGGGCGAAGATGGTGGCGGAGGTTGGGTGGGAGGTGGTGGAGGCTGGGCGGGCTGGGGGAAGGGCTAGGGTCTGGGCTTGGTGAGGGAGGGACTTGGGGAGGCCCAATTCGTGTGGGAGGGGTGGGGGAGGGACTGGGTCAGGAGTAGACAGGTGGGCTACTGGGTTGGGGACGGGGAGGGATTGGGCTTGGCCCAAGCGGAGTGGGAGGGCTGGGGGAGGGACTGGGCTAGGGCATGCGTGCGTTGGGGCTGGGGGGAGGGATTGGGGGCTGGGGGAGGGAATAGGCTTGGTCCAAACGGTGTGGGAGGGCTGGGGGACTGGGGGCTGGGGCAGACGATGGGAGTGGTCCGGTGGGCGGTCGGTGTTGGTCCGGTGCTGTGTTTAATTTTTTCTTTAATTTTATCAAGGGTAATATAGTATTTTTACAACAAAAAGTGTTGTATTAAGTATTTTATAGTTGTTGTACTAAGTATTGCTCTTATCATATATCTTGGGAAGAAAGATAGTGTTGGGTTGGTTCGGCACCCAGGACAATAATTAATTGCAGGAGTGTCCGGATGATTTTGTACGGTAAATATTTGGTGGTTCGTTTTCGATGATTTTGGTGGTTGGATTTCGATTATTTTGAGTTAAGGGAGACTATTCAATACGGATTATGTGTCAGTTTAATCACATGACTGTCCCTACAATATTCTTGTTTGAGTCGTACTCCTGTTATTAAATTTTGTTTATTGTTATCAGTAAACTTTCGGTATTGATTTGACTTTGAAATAATTTCATGTTATCAATTAAGGTGTTTTCTTGAGAAACTTTTATTTTTAACCATCTGGTTGAGTAATTTATTATCTTAAATAGTTGAGTAATACTGATAATTGGAATGGTCAGAACAATCTGAAACTGTTATTGGGACTTAGACATGAGTGCGCGTATGTGTTGTGCTCATCATGAATAATCTCATCACCTGATTAGTATACTTTATTGTAACTTGTGATCAGTTGTTATTTGGTAATACTTGGTATCGTTTTTTGGGATAATAATCTATGGTTCATATTCTTATATTCATGAACTTTGATATTTGAATCATATGTCTTATTCTATTATTTGGTGTTTTATATCCCCATTCTTATTGGGTCCACAAAATCACTCTCTATAGTTTCAAGTTTTGCAGTTGAGATTTGATGGATGTTCATATAGCAGCTGTATACTCGGAGTTTATTAAAGCACTCGGTTTTGATATAAAACATTTATGTATTATTTTTTAATATCATTATAATTGTAATAAAGATATGTATGTATAAAATTCATTATTTTGAGAAAATATTCTTTATTTGTTTATTTCGCAACGAGTTACGTATTTTTAATTAGAGTTATTTTGGATTAAATTTTTTGACGGACCGATCCCGTTTGGAGTCAGGATCGAGGTCGCCACAGATATGATCTCATACCTATTGACTATTGACTGAATTACACAAGCATAATTGGAGCATGATTAATATAACAAGTCTAGTCTTGCTCCATCTGTATCAAACGCACCTGTCTACATAAAATCTTACTGTTGAAATTTGAAAAAGACTTTTAGCCAACATTCAAGAGAAATGCGATGAATGTTCAACACCAAATATAACCGGTTAATTAGTAAGTATTCCATAAGATTATTTTATATATATTTATTTATAAGATGATATTTTGTTATTTCACGGCTTAATTTATTAATATATGATGAATTAAATAAAAATGATTTATCTGGAAAAAAAAATTTATAAAATGATCTTACCCAAATTATTGCCGCAGTTAATTGGGCAACAATTGAGCATCGTAAATAATTGGAAATTCCTAGTTCATTTTGATTCGCACAGACAAGAGGAGGGAAATAATAAATTATATAAGCGGAAATATCAATCCACCTTTTATTTCCACTCACTTTTTTTTTTCTTCTGTTTATTTGGGTTTAAGGCTGGGGGTGGGGGCAGGAGATTATTCCAAAAGTTTCACTTACAATTCTCTTCTACGTAAAATCCAATTTTATTTTATTTTTTGGTAAGTAAGCAATCAATTCAGAAATCTTATAGCAAACTGTTAACAAAAATATACTGGGGCATACCCCTGGGAGTAGTGGTAACAATTGGATATTACCGGTTAAGTTTGGATAAAACCATTATCTATTAATATAGTTAATGAATAGTTTTGAGTATTAACTAATAAAATGCATGCATTAACCTTAATTAGTATTATTGGATAATATCAAATTCTATCCATTAATAAATGAGTATTATCCGGATAATATCCAATAACAAAAATCTTATATTGTTTTCGGTATTACTCTCCTACATATATTATTATTCACTAATCACAACATACACACACATACACATACACATACACATCCACGCCAAAACACACACACACACACAAATACAAACACACACACACACACAACTGTAAGTTAATAGCTTAAGGTTCACAATATTTCACCAACTTTTTACCGTTATTAAAAAGTCACGGTACCACATTCAACAACAACCAAAATAATTTTCTAATTTTGCCTTTTTTCCTTTTTTTTTTTTTAAATTCATCAAATAAAAATAGGCATTTCCCATAGTGTGACATTTGCGGCACTATATATATATATATATATATATATATATATAGGTCAAATTTATCCCGACTGGAGCAAGAGTAACAATATTGTTTATAATGCTACAGCAACTAGTGTAGTAAGCATAATCATATGCAAACAAAAAGGGGGATATGAAATAACTATAATGGATGCATCAGATGGACGTCTAGTGCTTCATATCAAAACTTCTCGTTTCAAAAGGAGAATCTATCAAATTTGATCAACCGTTGATCAAGGAGATGTCGAAATAATACTTCAAAATCCATTATATGTCCAAGGTCTTTTGCTCTTCTTGTCGGTTGTTATTTTGGCGTATATATACTAATATAAAGTCTTTTAAGTCATATTCTATAATAGTACTTCATATGAGATATAAAATATATGTTTTTATTGATTTGACACTAATAAATGGTTTTTTTAAAATAATAAAAAATATTTAAAAAGTCAAATACTTTATTAAAATAAAATACAAAAAATAAAAATGAAATGAAAGCAACAAATGAAGAGTGTACAATATAATAGGTTGATGTAATTTTGGTGCAATTTTTACAAAATACCAACAACAAAAAATTAAAAACATATGCTCCATCTGTTCCGGGTAAAGAGTCCACAATTACCTTTTGGGATGTTCCACCTAAAGAGTCCACTTTCAAAAATTAAGGTATAAAAATGTCATTTTATTACTAATGGACTACTAAAAGTGTCATTTTCTATAAAAAAAATTGACTTTCAAACTAGGACTCTTTGCCAAGAACGGATGGAGTATTCATTATAATTATAAATAAAAACCAAATATTCTTAATCTAAAACAAGATAAAAAATGTGTTCATCATAATCAACATTTTTTATGATTACTTGCTTATATTTATATTAAACTTTCAAATTAAATTTCAAGAAGTGGTGTAGTTTAATGGTAGAAAGCCTTGGTGTGAATAATTTGGTCCAAGTTTCATCTCTTGCTAGTAGCATGTTTCATATATATTTATTACTATTTATTTATAAGTAAATAGCATACGGTGGTGGTGGTGGTGGTGGTGGTGGTGGTGGCAACGTTGGTTGGGAATGTTGGCGGTAGTGGGCAGTGGCGACGGGCGGTAGTTGGTGGGTGGCGATCGGAGGTTGCCGGCAGCAGACGGCGGTGGGTGGCAACTGGAGGTTGTTGGTGGTGGCATTAGGGGATAAAGCCAATGGTGGTGGTGGAATTAGTGGATAAAACCAATTGTCAACCAGTTAAAACTCATAATTATCCAAGTTGTTATTGGTCTCTAATATGTATATTTGATAAAATTTGGTCACACCTACCTAGGAGTACGTTACACTATGTCCAATTTTCATTCACTTGTTCCCCTCTGTTTACATAAGATCTAATTACAAAAACTCTTACCTCCTACTATAGGATACCAATCGTCCAACATCCTCATCCCTATAAATTGCAAGGGCTCACTTCTAGTGATGTGATAGAAGTAGATAAACAAGTATTGGTAGAATTTAGTATGGGAAGGTACAAAGATGAAGTGTTGTGTGATGTGGTACCAATGTCAACGAAGACTTCACTAATTGCTACGTTGGCAATATGATAGACACATGATACATGATGACTTCACTAATAAATACTCTTTTATGTTTAATCAAAGAAAAATTATGCTTGTACCTTTGACACCAGCACAAGCTGCTGTAGATATTGTGAGGTTATTAAAGCAACATGAGCAAGAGAAAATTGAGAGAGAAATAACTGAAAATGAGCGAATTGAAAGGGAGAGGATTGAAAAAGAAAGGTTTGAAAAAAAAGAGAAAGATGTGAAAGAAAGAAGTTGAAAGTGATTTGAGAAAACTTGAAGCCATTGCACGTATATAAAGACCCTTTGACTTTAAAGTTCCAAATCGGCTTGTATTTTGGTTCGTCAAACGTCTTATCAATCATTACTTCTTCTCAACTCAATTGGCTGATTGGATTGATATCACTTTGCAGCCCGCAGGTGGATCATCGAGTTCCAAGTGCGGATTTGATGATACATATTTTTCAAGATGAGGGGTGTGATATGATCTTCACTAGCCTTTCAAGGGATTTCACAAGTTCAGGGGTCTATTTGGCAAGTTTGGGGACAAGTTTTAATATATATTCTGGAAGCTGGAGGGTGTGAATTGTAATAACTCGAAAGAAGTCAAGTTTGGGGTCTTATTGTCTAGAATGTTGGACAATTTCACGTGCTTGCGTCAGGGAAGAACCGTGCACGCATTGTATTGTGGGATTCACTATGTTGTTTAGGATATTTAGGGTTTATATTTAAAAGTTTTCTTTTATTTAGAATCTTTTCGTACAAGTTTTAACATTTACTTTATAAACCTATATATAAAAACATCTTTAAATATTGTTTGATGAAAGTTAAGTTGGTCGATAAAATTTGATTTTTTAGATAAAAAATTATGTGTTTTATTGAGTATCCCGAAACTGAAAGCTAGTTGTAATTGAATTCGACATATCAATTAAAGAGTCATCATAATTGAATTAAACATATCAGTTATAAAGTCTTCATAATTGTGGCGTCATTCATAATTTCAAAATTCGTATAATCTTAAAGACGTTGGATCGCAGAGTTATTCATTCTAATCCCTATGTCGGATATCTTAGATTCTCATCATATCCTCAATGCTATTAATAATCTCTTCCTGGGGATTGATATGTATTGTTGCATGCGGATGCTATTAATTTCCTTTGATAATTTGGTTCGCAGTGGCTTGGCTTATGTTCCCCAGCCTGGAGTCATACATAACTCTTCTCCCATATAACAGCAAGAACGTAGAGAATAAATTATCTTGATGGAATGCATAGCTCTTACTAGGGGTAATAATTACAGAAAAAACGTTGATAATAAAGTTTGGTAACCATAGAGGGAGATGACATTACGGTACATGTGCATTGTGCCATGGTAATGGGATGAACCGATTGATCTCCATCAACCACTTTATGTGTTCTTTCCTTCAACATTTCATACTTTCCAAGGTAAGCACCAACAACAACAAAAAAGCTTTTGTAGGATTATTCTTATGGAAGAATTAATATTTAATGGTGGGTTTTATACTATAATTCATTTTTATAAGTTTATTCATAATGGATAAAAAATTTATACATAAATTATTTATGAGCTCATGACGTGGCTCAGTAGATAAACTTTAAGGAGATGCTCTTATCTAAATGTTGACAAAAATCTGTAAGAGCATCCACAATGTTGCTCTCCAAACTACTCTCCTAACACCTCGTTTTCTGTTCTTATTTACAATTTTTTAACACTCCAAAAAAGAATCCATTCCAACAAGCATTCTCAATACAACTCTCTAAAAACCTCAAATTTCAACTAACAAACATGAAAGTATTACCAATGCTAATATGAATGTGAAAATAAATTAGGTATAACCTAGAATTTATACATTTTCTAAAGAAAAAAAAAAGTTTCGTCAATACAGCTGCAGATATGACGTGTCAATCAATTTTTTCATACTGTGGATAACGATGTCAATATTTCATATTCTACTTGAGGGTGTGAATACAACTTACTCTACATTGTTTTTTAAAAAAACTCTTTTCTATTGGTTGTTCCTTTATTTTATTTTTTAATTTTTTTTTCAAATTTCATTTTAGTGGTGGATGCATTTCACATAAGATCAAATCCACATTTGCATTAAAGAGTTTCATTTTAATTGAATGTAAATGAAGAATTTTCTTTGTGTCAAATATGATTGGGGGTGTTAATTATCAACGGTCACACGGGATAAAATATATGATTGCATTGTTGATGCTCTAACTACAAATATATGTTCCATCTTTTTTATTTTTATTTTTCCACCACAATTGGAATAAAATAGTTTATATTTTAAATTTATATTTTAGTAATTTCAATTAGCTTTCTAAAAATATATGTCCATCAAGAGGATTTACTTTTAAAATTTATATTTTAGTAATTATATTTCCCCACCACAATTGGAATAAATGTTAGGATTAATATAATGTTTGGTTCCTGGACATGTCGAAAAACAATGTTTTGGTCCCCGGACAAAAAAACAATAGAAGTTGGTCCATGGACATGTCTTTTTGGACCAATTTGCCCCCTCCCACCGTTAGCGTTAGTTTTGCCGTCTGTTTTTATACAATATGACTAAATTACCCTTACTAAAAAGTTTCTTATGGCTGACTTTTTAAGAAAAGCAAAATAGAAGGGTTAGTTGTCAATTTTTAAATTTAACCATCTTCAACCATGGTCCGACAAATCCCGAATCCAAACCAATTCCATCCACTAACCTCTTCTTTTTCAAATCAATCACTATACCAAAATGCAATCCAAGCCTCTCCCAGTTCTGTTTGTCCTCGCTGGTCGTCTTCCCCAGATCCGGCGAAAGTGGCACCTTGCCTCTCGTTTTCTCTCTCACGCCCCATGGCTCCCTCATCTCTCTAGTAAAAGAAGAACTCTGACGGCCATTGAACTGCTGTAGTAAAATGGAACCCAGTTGCTGACAACTAGTGCTGACAGTAGTAAAATGATGCCCAAGGCAAGGAAAATGTAACTCCATTGCTACAACTCTGTACAGGACAGAAATTACCAAACGAAGTGTCAAAACAGACAGATAGAACACTGTAGAAAATAGAAAACAAGCCTCTGCAGATAAACACCTAACCTTCTTCAACAGCGATAGTGACAGAACCAGAAACCTCGCCGACAAACTTCACATCAACGTATCTATCTTCATATGGGGACATAACAACACTCCATAACCCTTCTGGATAGACTTCCCATTCATCTTTTTCACTTTGGCACAACCCTAGTGAGGCATTCCTGTAAGAAATTTCCTTAGTCGAGCACAATTCTTCTACACTAGTACATATTATTTGCATTCAACGTATAGAAAGAAAGATAAGAAAACACGTCGCATATAAAAAGCAGCGAACCCATGACATTTTCCACTTACTTATGAAAGGAAACCTGAATTCTGCTATGAAATTTCTCAGGAATAGCTATGGAAGGGACCAATGTAACTTCGAAATGCACTAGCATAACTCCCAAGATTCAATCTTGATTGACCAACAACACGCACACGTTCGCATAACAGAGCATCTCTGGATCCTCGTTGAGATGGAGCATATCCAACAAGTATGTTCGGAGCAACATCTACAACTGGATTATTCACATCAATACCTGTGGGGTCAAGATGTGGAAAAAATCAGTATATTAAAAACCCCAAGCCGAGCATTAAACCTCCCATCTTCCTCCAACTGAAAAATGCCTCACCATTTACTCAAACATCTACATACCATGAAAGAAAAAGTAATCATCCACTCAAGAATAAATGTTCCTAAAAACCAAGCTTGTAACACAACTATACAAAAGAACTGCCCGCGAAATTGCCACAAAACCAAACAGCAACAATATTATCATTGTTCCTAAGGGAATGGGTAAGGCCACGCCGCTATCATCCAATCTCATCTTTGGTCCCGCCGTCCTCTCTCCGGCCAGCAACCTCATCTCCAGTCATCTTCAATTGTTCAAGCCAAGTCCAATATCTATGGTGGACCTTCGCTACTAATTCCGATCGTAATTTCTTTGTCGTTCAACCAGCCCCATCTCAATTCCCTCAACTTTGATGCGTAGAATCAGATCTGGAGAAGAGAGCGCGATTGGAGCTTCGGGTTTGAAAGGGAAGAGAGGGAGAGTCCAAAATCCAAGCCTTAGGCTCAGATTGTGTTGGTGTGTCTTTGTCAATGGGTGTGCATATTTGTGAACAATAAGAAACCCATAAAAACCCACCTCTCTTTACCGTCGAGAATCTGTAGAGACAACAGGAGAAGAAAAGGATCGATCAAGAAGGACCAAGTTACCGGGGGCGTTGACCAGATGGGTTTGTGATGTGATCTTTGAAATTCAGATTGGCTGGTTGGTTGACGACTTCGAAATCCAATCAAGTCCTGGACGTTGGTCTCCCGACTTGAACCCATTTAGTACCGTAGTTTGCGAATTGTGTCGACTTTAGTGTAATGGAGGAGAGAGGTGGAGAGGAGGGGTGCGCTGGATACGAAAAGGAGGAGGGTGGTGGTGGAGGGCCCATCCACCCATATTTGACACTGCTATTATCTTACAAATGGTGATGGCGATGAACGGAGAAGAAGAAGGAGGCCGACTGGACTGTTTAGGTTGAGGGAGATGGCGTTGGGCGTGATGGGCGAAGGCGATGACTGTCGGGACCTTCCATAATTGGGTCTTTGATATTGGGGGAAGGCAACTGGAGAGAGAGAGAGAGAGACGTAGATCATGGTCTCATGTTCTGTAAATGTCGGGAAATGAAGAAGGGGCATTCTCGTCAATTAAAAAAAACAGACGGTAAAACTAACGTTAACGGTGGGAGGGGGCAAATTGGTCCAAAAAGATATGTCCAAGGACCAACTTCTATTGTTTTTTTGTCCGGGGACCAAAACATTTTTTTCGACATGTCAAGAGACCAAATTATTATTTAATTCTAAATGTTACTATTCAAGGTAAATAACTCTTCAAATTACAAGAGTTGTTTACTTAGTTTTGGAGATAGGGAGTTGGCTTGGGCTTCCATTATGGGTTTAATTGGAGCTAAAAATCTTTAAAATAGGTTTTAGAGAGTTTGTAGTTGGTGTTGTTGTGGTTGCTCTAAGTCTTTGAAATACACCCATGTACTCCATGGGGAACTCATGGTCAGAAGTTCCATTAGGGGTAATTAGAGGCTGCAATTTTTTCCCTCCCCCATTTACCCTCCCAAATCACCAAATAACTAATGGGTATGGGCACATCCGAAATTTAAAATGCGTATGAATGGGCATGCCTATTTGAGACCATTAATTATGATGGACACTCACCTGGGGCACCAATATTAAAACTCATTATCTTGTTATTTTAATTTCACTCCGATTTTTGCTCTCTCACTACTAGAAAATGTGGTTACAGCAATGGAATATTCAGTAACTGAAACATTTCGTCACTACATAGCAACTGAAATGGAGCAGTAGCAACATAATTGATTTGATAACGCCTATAGCGATGGAAACAACTTTCGTCGCTACAAATGAAAATTCAACGAATATCCCTTCGCAATTTCGTCGTTAGTGTAGCAACGGTCCATTTCGTCGTTAGAACCAGTCTGTAGCAACAAGCGGTTTCGTCTCTGGGTTTATTAGTGAATGGTTGACTGATTTTATTAATTTCGTCACTCTTGTGCAACGAACTCTTATGTCGCTAAGTTCAAATATATAAAATCTTCATGTCTAGAGAACCCTATTGTCTCGACTAGCTCTCAATCGCTCTCTTTCTCTCTCTCTCTCTAAGGAACCAACCAAACGCCGCCGCCCTCTCCCTCTTAACCAACCACCACCGTCACCCTCTCCCTCTTAACCAACCACCACCGCGACTTCACCAACCATCATAGACATCCCTCTTCTCTCTCTCTCTCTCTCTCTCTCTCTCTCTCTCTCTCTCTCTCTCTGTGTGATAACTTGGTCTCTCTCTCTTTCTCTGATAACTCGGCCTCTCTCTCTCTATCTCTGAATCTGTGACGAGGCCACCATCATCGGCGCCATCGTCTCCCTCTCAAGCACCTGCTGTCGTCACCTCTCCCTCTCAAGGTTAGTAATTTAGATATTATTTTTACTTATTTATGATGTTTTTTCATTGTTTTAACATATTTTTCTTATTTTCGATCTCTCTTTTTTGTGTTTAGGAATCCAACCACCGCCGGCTAGTCCCCAATTTCCATGTTTTTTTTGTATATTATTGTTTTGCATTGTCCCTAAATTGTTTATATTATTCTGAAATGTAACCCTAAAATTGTTATATTCTGTTTTAAAATTGTGGGTTTTAAAAAAATTGTGATATAATATTATGTTTTTAAAAAATTGTATCAATTTCAGCATATAATATTATGTTTTAAAATTATTTATAATTTGAAATTTATGTTTGAAATTTCTGTATTGATATTTTTGTTATTTAATTAGTAAATATTGATTATTGGGATTATTGGTATAATAGATCCGAACACTTGCCCCGGATCGACTTCCAGATCATAATTGCTATAGTGACTAACTAAAGAAAATAGAGAGATAGGAGATAGAAAAATAGAAGAGAAAGAAACTAATTCTAGAAATATCTCTCCCAGATTCAATAATAGTTTGACTGTTGGCGGGTCTCTTTGTATGTGTTGTCCGGAAAGAGGAGGACTCTATGATTATTCGTTCGCCGGAACCAGAAGTCAAAATTTTGGTAGATAGGGATCACATAAAAACTTCTTTCGAAATTGTAATATTATGTTTTAAAATTGTGGGTTTTAAAAAATTGTGATATAATATTCTATTTTTAAAAAAATTGTAACAATTTCAGCATATAATATTATGTTTTAAAATTATTTATAATCTGAAATTTATATTTGAAATTTTTGTATTGATATTTTTATTATTTAATTAGTAAATATTGATTATTGGTATAATTGTTTCTGTATTTTAAAACTAATTTTGTTTATAGTATTCTGAAATGTAACCCTAAAATTGTTATATTATGTTTTGAAATTGTGGGTTTAAAAAAGTTGTGATATAATATTCTGTTTTTTAAAAAAAATTGTAACAATTTCAGCATATAATATTTTGTTTTAAAATTATTTATAATTTAAAATTTATATTTGAAATTTCTGTATTGATATTTTTGTTATTTAATTAGTAAATATTGATTATTGGGATTATTGGTATAATTGTGTCTGTTTTCTTAATTTGTGTTAAGCATTTAATTTCAATTTTAAATTAATTTTAGGTGTGCAGAGATTATTCAATTTTTGATTAATATTAAAATTTATGATTAATTAATGGATTTATGGAGAAAGCATGTTAGTAAGGCTATAAGCTGAGATAACCTATCTGTGAAATCACATTCATATATCTCTACTAGTTGACTATTGGATAACAACAGCTATGAAGTATAAAATTTCCCTAACCCTAAACCACTAAACCTTAAAAATTCATCTAAAGCAAAACCAAAACCTTAACCCTAAATCCAAAACCAAACCCTAATCCTGAATTAAACCATAAACCTTGAAAACTAACATAAGCCCTAAACCCTAACCTATGACCTATAAACCTAACAAACCCTACCCTTAATTATATTACCCCTAATCCTAACCCTAAACCCCTAAACCCTAGCAAATAGCCTAAAGCTAAACTAAACCTTAACCCTAAACCTTAATTAAACCCTAAACCTAAACCTAAACCCTAACCTAAGCCCTAACCTAAACCCTAAAGCCAAACCTAAACCCCAAACCTAAATCTAAACAACCTAACCTTAAACCTAACAAACCCTAACCCTTAATTTAACCCTAACCCTAAACTTTAAAACTAACCTAAACCTAAACTAAAACCTTAACCCCTAATAATATTAAATCCAAAAACCTTAATTACCCTTAACCTTAAATAAACCTTAACTCTGTCACCTAAACCCTAAACCCTAACCCTAATTTTAGTCTAATTACTTATAATTCGCTTGGTAGAAGTTACAACACTAGTGAGTAGGAATATGAATAATATGATGAACGTGTTATTGAACATATATAGTAGCAAGTTAGGACGAGTCTCGTTTCATTGTCTAACTTGACAATATATTCCAATGTCAGTTCTCATGCAGTTTTGGTCACTCCATCTCAATTGCATTTGTAAACCACTCATGAATAAACTTAAAAGCTTAGAAACCCGTTCGAGAATCCTTAATGGGTGTTGCAGTTCAACATGTGCTTGAAGTTCGTGTTGTGGTCAACATCTATTATAGGTTCTTGAATTATCCGTTTGGACAGTTTGGAAACGTACGGTGTGTGTACTTTAAAAGATTATTGTCCTTTATAAATGTTATTGTATTTGATATCTTAGATATTTTGGCCAAATTTTCCATTGTTCTCTCGGTGTATACTAGACATGGGTTGTAACGACCCTGTCTATGTCGTGCACTTAGAGAGCCATGCGGAGGTGATGTTGAAATAATCTTGGGTATCTTGCAATAACATATAGATAATAATGTGATTAAAGTACATACTATCGTGAGTTTCTGAATGGAATAGAAGCCTAACCTGAAATCAATTAATTAACATGCCAATTTTGTGTCATCCATCGATTAGATTGAGTGTATGTGTAATTTATAGATTGTAATGCATGAGTGATGTCTAGTAAAGATGATCGTAGTTGGATGTACAATCGGAGGTTGCCAAATCAAATGGGTATCACAAATGAGTTCATAAAAGGGTTGAATGAGTTTATTGAATTTGCTACAGCAAATCCCAGTTGCATGCTAATGGAGCTGACAGAGGATGAAATTGCAAGGTTTGGAAGGAAGGAAATTTCGCCAGCAAATGTTAAAAAAGCAAGGGCAATGAAAAACCTCAACCCAAGTTTTTTTTTCCCAAATAAAATCTTATGACCAAAACTTATTAGTTTTGTGATGAGAAGGTGACTGGACGTCCAACGTGGCCGCCTACGTGGACTGGGCAGGAGTCTTCACGTCCATGTCATTTTCCCGTCAAAAAACAATTTTATTTTAAACTTTGTTCTATTTTGAAATTTCAAAACCACCCATTTTTTAACATATTTTTTTCAAATTTGATTGCAATACAAACCTTGTGCAATTTTTAAACTTCATTATGAACCCTGACAGTTTGAGGAATTCGTTGTCTTTCCTTGAATAAATGAATAATTTTGGGCCACATGAATTTATTTTATTTTTTTCAATAAAAATAATTTATTTTAGGACGGAGAGAGTGAGTGACTACTCTTTTAAGAACGGTGGGACTCTCTCCGTCCTAAAATAAATTATTTTTTTAGAGATTAATATACCCTAATTTTTTAAAAGCAGTGTTCTAAAACTTCCCGCCTAGCTCCGCCTAGTCCCCTCTCTACTGCCGCGACTTTCTTAGTCGTCGCCTAATCGACCAAGTCGACGCCTACACCAAACCTCGTCGACCTTAATTTATTTTTGTAGCTTTGATTTTGTGGCATGCGATGACCGGAGAAGGAAGATGGGGCGAACTGGAGAAGGAAGAGGGAGTGGTAATGGTGAGACAAAAAGGGAGGTAGAAAGAAAAGGGATTTGATTTTGTGGATATTCAATGAGATGAGAAAGAAGATAGATTAGAGGGTTAGATCTAAGAGGAAAGAGATTGAAGGATGAAAAAATGAGGATAGTCGGTCTGCCGGAAAGAGAGAGAGAGAGAAGAAAAAGAAAGAAAGAAAAAAAGGTTACCGGTCTGCCAGATAGATAGAATAAAGAAGAGAAAAAAAGATGAAGAAGAAGGGGGTTGTCTCGAGATTCATACTTTAGAATGAGAAGAGATTATGAATGATATGTTAGACTATGGGTTGTAGGGGCAGTAGGTAGGTGGAGTAATATTTTTTTGTTTTTAATTCTAAGCTTGGCTGGTTTATTGTTTTGAGGTTGTTGAGAATTGAGATTAATGGTAGGTTTGTATATTTTTGTTCATATCACAAATATAGACAAGTGTTTGATAAAATGACAAACATAAAAAAAAAAAATGTAGTCAATGTGTTTGATCTTTGATGTAAATTATAAAAAAAATGGTAATTATGTCTTAATTCTAGGCCCCGATTACGCCCCGACTAGTCTCTTATGCGCTAGGCGCTAGTGTGTCGTCTAGCGGCCGCCTAACGATTTTTAGAACCTTGTTTAAAAGAAAAACTTTTCATATTCTAAATGTATTAAAGCGTTCTCAATACAACATTTAATTAGAAAGTAATTAATTATGAACAATTTTGACAAAATGTTGATAAATTTGTCATGAAATCTTAAAACGTCATTTATTTTGGGACAATTTTTGTTGTTGTTAAAATGTCATTTATTTTAAAACGGAGGAAATATTATATTTAATCTGGTACATAAATTTTAAAAAAAATTAAATTTATCAATTTTAAGCCTCTCAGGTGACATTTAAGTCTTTAAAAGAATAATAAATGAAAAATAGAACGTATTGAAAAGATGAGGATATTTAAGTATGTGGATTGTCAAAAACTTACGAAAGCAATAGAGTTTAATTCTTAAATTCACGGTTTACGAGACTTACTCAAATTGGTATAAACTCAAGAAATAATGTGTTACAAATATTTTTGTAAGATGAAATCCGTGAGATCCGGGTCAACTCGTAAAAAAAGTAATTTTTTTTCTTAGGATACGGTGGTTGTTTAATCTAATCCAACTTAATTCTGTTGATTTAAGTAATCATTGTAAACAAATACAAGTTTGATTGAAACAAGTCAAGTGGAATTAAGAGCAAAACAACCAACAGATTCAATTGGAATTAAGAAACAAGTCTAAGAAGATATCCACCACTTAATTGATACAACTTGTATTTAGATTAATCACATCTATAACTAAATAAACGATAAGAATAATTATCAACTGGTATGGGTTGAATAATCAAATAACTTGACGTCTTTCTACAGCTATATATTGTTAAAAATTCTTAATTTAGTAATATGGTTTTAAATGTGTCACGGTTTCAAATTCTTAGTTTATTTATTTACTTGACGTTTAATGTGCATCTATATATGGATATGCAGGTGGGTGGGATTGCTTTAATTCGGAAACGGTTGGCACGACAACCACCGTATGCGTTTTCATATGTTATCCAATAGTCAGCTAAAGAGGGATATATGAATGGATGTTTTTGGTCCGACCACCAAAGCTAAATGCATTTTGTGTGATACAGCTGCATCTAAAGGTGCATTGACTATAAACTAAAACAAGTAAATAGCGAAAGTCTTTAAACTATTAAAACAGTAATAAACACAGAAGTCTATCAAACAATCTATAAGCTATACTTATAAATCGAGCATTATGGTTAAAAAAGATTTCACTAAAAAGATTATGAGTTTTACAAAACAAATTGTGAAATCAACAAAAGACCAAAACCTCTAGCAAGACATTAAGTCTGTAGAGAAAACCCCACAAAAACACGAGTAAAGAAAACGTGGAATTAAAAAATAAGTTTCCTATCAACTAGAAAAACAAACAACAAAACAGCAGATGCAGCTGCTGATATAGCTGCATACAACACTGCACAAAATACTTCAAGTAATGCTTCTCAACTTCTCTCTTAAGCATGTATATCTCTATATGTCTTTGTGTCATCTGTCTGGACAGTCTCTCCTTGTATATATACTTGAGTTGGTAAAGTCCTGAAATAACACAAAAACCAAATACTCTAAGGAAACATAAAATTAGAAAATAAATGATTAGTTTCCAAAAAAAGTTTCCTTACTAAAACAAAAGATCTTAACATAGATATTTGTCAAAGTCAAACACAGACTCTTGAGAGATTTTAGAAGTATTCAATTATGTTAATTACTTACCATTGCTTTAGGTCTAAGAAATGGCACAACAATATTTAAATACAATGAAGAAAATAGGACGACCTTAATTTATCCTTACAATCCTCATTTGTTAAACATTTCTGATCAAATCAAATGACAAGTGTATTTCAACACTAATCAAAACAACTAACCTGCATTGATTAGAATATCACATCTCCCCCCGAGCTTGTGCTAGTATATAAATTCAGAGTATATGTATTCAAAATCAGAGCATATATGTAGGAAGAACAGAGCATATCACTTAAGCACAATTCAGAATATTAGAATAAACTAATGATGCAAAACCAGAGTAAAAGTTATACAAAACAGATTAGAAATTGTTTTGAGAACCACAAAGCAAATATGATGAATCAATCATCATCTTTATCTTCAACAGCATCATCATTTTCGATTTTAGCAGCAAGAACAGCAGCAGCAGCACTTGTCTCTCCCCTTATTTGAGCAGAATGATTGGCAAGCCAAGCTGTGTATTGTGCTTCTAACGTCTGAAGGAGGGCAATCTGAGACTTGACCTGTACAAGCTAGTTACTGATGAATGACATTGATATTGGAGCACAATTGCCTAAGGTCATAAGGTTCAGAGCAGATGCAGTTGCTGGTGTAGTTGCATTGGTTTCAGCAGCAATAGAGGGTTGTGGATCCTGAAAGGTGTATACGGGTATACTAGTGGTAAATTCTGAATCCTATCTTATTTCAACAGCTTAGGAGAAATTGGAAAGGGATCTAGAATTGGAGTAAGTCTTTCTCTTTCCACGAGAGTAAAACCTTGAGCTATCAGTAGGTTATAGGTGAGGGAAGAATAGGGAAGTGCTTTTTAATCTTTTTCTATTTCAGCAAATACAAGCACCTTTCTGAATACTAAGTCCCCAAAACCAAAATGAAGTCTTAAACCAATCTGATACATGAGTTTTGCATGCTCTTTAGTCAACAAATTAGCATTGGTTGAGGGAGCCCAATTTGCATAGCTGATTTTATGCATTACTGCAGATAAGGAAGACAGTTGGGCTATGCTAACTGTGGTTTTTCCTCCAGGTCAATTTTTGATAAGGCCTCCACTCAATTCCTTGATACAGACATCCACATATGTCGATAACTCAGGCATAGGAACATCAGTAGATCCACGATGCTTGTTGATAACAGCAGGAGAGAAATCAATCAATTTTTCTTTTACAAAAACCTTTTCGAACATGAGATCACCAACTTCAGTAATCCTCTTCTCCAAGTTTGCATAAAATTCCATCACCATTTCCTTAACATAAGGAACAATAGAGGTGAGGGTATACAGTAAATGTCTATCCTTGAAGAATTTAACTAAGTTCTGATTTTTCAAATCCTCTAGAGGGATTATTCTTTCATCGATCACTTTCATATTCAAATTATATCTTATAGAAGTTGCTTCTATAAAGAAAGAGGATGAGAAGGAAACAATTTTACCTTTACCAGAAGATTTCCTTTTTCTTGAGGATTCAGTTGTATTGATTGCATGAACTTTCTGGCAGGAGGAGCTGGAGAAACAATAGGAGCTTGAAGACCTTCGCTTTCCGTAGAAGCTTCTTTTTCTTCAAAGTCCTTATCATGGCTATCATCACGCTCTGAAGAGCTTGTATGAACTGGACTTAGCCTAGAGTTATTCTTCAGCTTGGACAAGATTGAGGCTAAAGACATCTCGTCTTCAGTCGGTTCTGGTTCAGCAACTACTTCAGCAAGAAACTCTGCAGTAGGTACCATGTCAGCAGGTGTCACATCAGCATGTACAAATTCAGCAGGTACCTCACCCGGTCTCCATGATTTTCAACGTCTATGGCGCTTTCTGGTTCGCCAAGAAGTATTTCAGACAATGGGCATGATACATATTCTGCTACGACCAAGTGTGTTGAAGTAACAATATACTCGGCTATAGGGATTTATTGAGATGTACCTTCTGATGTAGCTACATTTGTCTGAAAGGTCGAGATTTTAGGGTTTGAGGAACTTAAAGATTTTGACGCCATTTGAGAAGAATTTAGGGTTTTCTAAAAATCACCAGAAAGAGATTTGTGAGAAAATGAGAGAACCTTGATTCTTCAACCTGCTAGTTAAAAACACCTCACAGAACTATAAACCAGAGTGTTAGCATTTAAGGAATTAATAATGGAATATAAAGGGACCAAATATGATAAGACGGTGTTTTTGATTTTTGAAAGGGGGTTATAACTAGCAAAGCAACACTAGTCTACAACACATGTATTTCTGACATGAAGTCAAGTGTAGATTAAATGGTAAGTACAAAATTTTTGGGCTATCATAGATGTTTTTCCAAAAATAATTTCACAAAGAAATCCAGAATTTTTAGAAAACACACTAAACTGTAACCAAAAATTGATCAAACCCAAGCAATACTTTAGCAGCCCATATCCAAAATTCAAAATCGCTTTATCCCCATAAAGATTAAACAACCACTAAATATTTTTCAACATGGAAATTTCAGAAATTAATTTACATATTTGATTTTAGGACAAAAAAGTCAACAAGCTGATACTTTCACCTACAATACATGTCCTAAAATTATGCCTAAAATATAATATTGAAATATCAAACAGGCAATTAAAAAGTGCAGTCACACACAAGTGATAAAGACCAGATCAAATGATATAGTTCATGATGAAGCTGCATTGGGAGGTGCATTCAGCAACAATGAAATTTTGTGTAATTTTGCATCTTTTCTTTTCTCAAACATACTTCTCTCCCAAAATCAATTTTTCATAAAATAGATTACATAGGTACTTTATTTCCCTAGGAGAATAGCTCTAGTTTATTTCAAGCTACACTATTTACCAAGTGAAGTCATTTTGCACATGATCAACCCATGAAATCTAAAGATTCATAGTCCTAAGAGAGAATGACAACAAACCTTGTTCATAGGCAGCTCTTTTCCTTTAGATAGCTTTCACACTTTTCCAAGGGTATTCAATTTTCACAAGATCAACACGTGAGAACCAAAGTTCCATAATACCAAGATAAGATGCTACAACCCTTGTACTTTAGGTAGCTCTTTCCTTTGTGGACTTCAAAATTTTCTCAAGATTTGGGAGAGAGAGTGAGAACCATAAAACATAGTCACAACTAAATTTGAATGCAATTCCCAAGTAACAGCACAAGGCACATATATGTGAAACAATTGATCTAGAGTGCCCATTAACTACAAAATGCAAGGATGCCTATTTTTTTTCTTTTCTTATAATTAACTAAGTGTAAAATCATATAACACACATACCAAGAGACTTCCTTAGATTGGAAAATCTCTTCAAAATCAAGACTTAGTAAATATATTCTATGCAAACAATATCTTGTTCAAACAAGTCTATAATAAAGCGATGTCTTATATCAATGTGTCTTGTTCGAGAATGTTGTGGGTTCCCGGGAAAATGCTCCCGCGCCCCGCGCGCCCTTGGATAGGGGTGCGCGTACGTGCGGATGCGGGACATCCACTGCTCTCGTTCCACACTCTCTTGTTTAGGGGAAGACGAAATCAAAAGTGTGAGAAGAGTGCTGTCTATGATAGCGCGTTTGAATGCGCCTCGGTTGCCTTTAGTGGATTTTTTATCCAATATGGGAACATTGGGTTTCCCGCATCAAATTATCCCTTTTTTAGGGGATACCAGGTATGGGAATGCATTACCCTTTCATTCCCATTTTCCCTTTTCTAGGGGAAAACGGAAAAGTGCAAAAAAAGGATGTTGCGACGCCCCCACTATGGATTTTATGAAAATAGCCTTATGGCCTATTTCGGATCACTATGGGTGCTTTGGGTTCTCTACGTCAAGTTATCCCTTTTTTAGGGGATACCAGGACATAGGAATACATCACCTTTCCATTCTCATTTTCCATTTTTTTAGAGGAAAACGGAAAAGTGCAGGGAAAGATGTTGCGAGGCCCTACTGGATCCAAAATGTTTTAGAGTCACCATCTTTATTTTGAGGAAGAAATAAAGAAGAAAACCAAAAAAAAACCAAATAATAAAACGGTCCGGAGGCTAAGTTACGAGTTAGGAAGGTGCTAGCACCCAACTCGGCCCTTTCGGTCTCAAAAGCAGTTTTTGGCTAAAGTATGTTTTTGTTATATTTATTTATGATAAATAAAGCATTAACTACCTACAAATACATCCATTTGTCTACATTATTTACAGACTTACCTTTGCACTGTTGTCTTTTACAAATAATTACAAATATACTTGAAAATATTTGGCCATAATAACGGCTCTTTTTAGTGCTATTTCCTAACTAAATTCGGGCAGCACAATTGCTTATATATTTACATTGGGTTAGATTGAAAATAACACTTTTACAAATAAAAACTTAAAACTTACTTACTGATGGCCTAGGGTGTTCTCGCTCGTCCTTCGAGGAGAGAGAGTCTTTTGTTTACGTGTTGTGAAGATTCGGCGAGTAGTGCTTCCGAAAGTTACTTTCGGCCTCGAGTTGCTTGTGTTTGTTTATTTGTAGGCTTGAGGAGGCGAAATCGGGCAAAGGCTTATTCGGCGATTGGCCTTTAAATCGAGCGAGCAAGCTGCTTCTTTCCACGATTTTTGGCCGGAAAATAGGGTGGATACCTAGGAGGGGGCTAAGGCTCACTTCTATCGGTTGGTTTTGTGTTTGGAGGAGGTTTGGCATGGTTTCGAGGCTTTGAGGAGATTACTCACTATCTCACTTCGCTCTCTATTTCTTCAGCGTAACGAGTGCGGAGAGTTTTTGGATGAATTGTTGTGTTCACGGGCGAACCCCGGCTCTATTATATGGTGGGTGAGACAGAAGGAATTAAATTCCTTTTCGCGTCAACCAATTGTACAAAGCGGAAGAGATTGCACTTTACGACAAAGGAACAATGTTGTTTGAAGGAAATAAGGGCCACCCATTGAAACTTGACTCCACTCCCACTTTGAGTGAGGGTGGCACGGCACTATTCAAAAGTTTCATTTTGGCGTTTGAACGCATTTCACTCTTTTTGCGCATCTGCTTTGTCCTTTTGCATTTTTGACCACTGTAACTTGACATTTGTTAATGTCTTAGCAGTCTTGATATTTTATGTCATGTCACATCCCAAAAGTACGAAATTTGGGTGTCTCTGAGCCCCTTAACGATGGAGTCCTACGGGTTGCAACCCGCGCTTCGAGTGGAGCGAACATCGTTGAAAAAATAGACTCTCAATTTCGCCCAATTAATACCTGGGGAGAGAGATGCAACAGTAACATTTATAATGCAACATTTTATAATGTGAACCAAACCTCCATATCCTAGACTTTTTTAGTCAATTATAGCGAGTTATCGCGGTTTTTTAGCGGATATGCAAATTACGTGCTCGATGGTCGGACCTACTAATGTAGAGGTACGCCTCGTATTCCATTAATAAAAAATCGGACCAAACATAGTTCGGTCTCAAACAAATCGATCAACCAACTAGGATGTCATGTCGGTTCTGGGTCAATACCCGTCCGAGGAACATGACGGAAAATATTTTCATTTTTAAAATCGTATCCTCGGGGTCAATACCCACGTCGTTGAATACGATAGGAAAAAGATTTTCAATTTTTCGAAAAGTATCCTCGGGTCACCACCCGCCGTCGTCGAGAATACGATAGGAAAAAGATTTTCAATTTTTAAAATCGTATCCTCGGGGTCAATGGCCACCCATCGTTGAATACGATAAGAAAACAATTTTCAATTTTTTAAAATCGTATCCTCAGAGGGTCCTCGGGTGATACCGTCGTTGAATACGATAAGAAAAAATCAATTTTCAATTTTTCGAAAATCGTATCCTCAGGTCAATACCCGCCGTTGAATACTGATAAGAAAAACAATTTTCAATTTTAAAAATCGTATCCTCGTGGTCAATACCCGCCGTTGAATACGATAAGAAAACCATTTTTTTGAAAATCGTATCTCTCGTCAATAATTGCCGTTGAATACGATAAGGAAAAGATTTTCAATTTCAAAATCGTATCCTCGGGTCAATACCCGCATTGAATACTATAGGAAAAAGATTTTCATTTTGAAAATCGTATCCAGGTCAATACCCGTCGTTGAATACGATAAGGAAAAGATTTTCAATTTTGAAAATCATACCCTGGTCAGTCGTTAATATGATAGGAAAAAGATTTTCAATTTTGAAAATCGGATCCGCTGGTCAATACCCGCCGTTGAATATAGGAAAAATATTTTCAATTTTGAAAATTGTATCCAAGGGGTCAATACCTGTTGTTGAATACGATAAGGAAAAAGATTAATTTTGAAAATCGCATTCTCGGGTCAACACGTCGTTGAATACGATAAGGAAAAGATTTTCAATTTTGAAAATCGTATCCGCGGGTCAATACCCACAATAATACGATAGAAAGATTTTCAATTTTGAAAATCGCATTCTGGTCAATACCCGCCGTTGAACACGATAAGGAAAAAGATTTTCAATTTTGAAAATCAAGATCCTCAACACCCATCGTTGAATACGATAAGAAAAACAATTTTCAATTTTTCGAAAATCGTATCCTCAGAGTCAATACCCGTCGTTGAACACGATAAGAAAAAGATTTTCAATTTTGAAAATCGTACCCTCGGGGTCAATACCCGTCGTTGAACATGATAAGGAAAAGATTTTCAATTTTGAAAATCGTATTCTCTGATCAAAAAAAACCGTCACGTCAAATACTAGAGTATGAAGATTTTTGTGTTTTCGAAACTATATTTCAACCGGTCAATACTTGTCGTTGAAATACGTTAAGAGGCAACATTTTCAAAATTGTGGCCGGTCAATACCTTTGTTTCCAAACACAATAAGAAAACTTTCAAATTTTCGAGCGTATCAGATTCGATCAAAAACACGACAAAGAGATTTTTCTTTTCTCCTTCCTCTTTTTTTTTGTTTTTTTTGTTTTTATGCCTCTTTTTTTTTTTTTTTTGAACAAAACTTTTTGAAAAAGATTTTTCTTTTTGAAGGTAGAATAAGCAAACCTTACCTTTCAAGCTTTGATTGTTACTGCTGGTTCAGTTGATTTGGGCTATTTCTGCAGTTCTGGCTCTTTCATGCTGGGGATCTCTTTTTTTTTTCTTTTCTTTTCTTTCTCTTTTTTTTTTTGCACACTTTTTTTTTTATTTTCTTCATGACTTTATTATTTTTATTTTTCTTTTGCTTGCCATTTTTTTTTCTTTTTGCATGCTTTATTCTCTCTTTTTTTTAATCACCTTCTTTTCCTCTTTTCAGGTCAAGGTGTCTACGTTACTGACAAGAGGTCGGGGCTTTGTCGGCATCAACAAGCTTTATCACGGCCGATGGATGATTTTTCTTGCCGAGTAATATGATGCTATGCGGCGGCCAGGGCATCGTGATGATGATGATGATGCGGAGAGTCGAGTCGCTCGGGCGCGGCGGTACATAGAGCTGGTGGCATGGTGGGCCCTCGAGTCATGGGAGGTGGCTTTGACAGAGGCAGAGCGTCTTTTGATTATTAGCTTCTTTTCCCTGCACATATTAGTTTCTCTTTTCTCTTTCTTTTTTCTACTTTCCCTGTTATTTGTATCTAAAATCTGTACAAACATGGATTATGTAATGCAATATAATTTTACATGATATGAGAAAATAGAATGCACACTCAAAATACATGCAGATAATAAAGATATATCGATTTCTAAGGGTAATGGCACGTTATATCTCATAAATGAATTTTAAAGGAGTATACCTTCGGCTTTGAGAGGGCTTTTCTGATGATTTGTGGGGAGAGAGAGTAGCCTCTTCTTGTCTTGGGAATTTTTGCGATTGTCGCAAGGCTATTCTTATAGCTTTTCCATTTTCTTTGTGACCGTGACGAAGCGGCCGGGCGATGGTTGAGCCGAAATATAAGGATACCGAGCGGCCTTGATCCAGATAATGGGGATGCTGATGACAGAGAAGGAGATACTTCCGGCGGCTCTCATGCTGATGAGAACAGAGCTTCCTCTGCGCCTTGCAAAAGGGGGATATGTGCCCGGCTGGGCGAACGCCGCAGACATCGATGGACTGCCTTGGGGCTTTAAGCTGCAAAAGAGGGATAGTTTTGGGGGAAACAAGTAGGGGTAGAGGCAAATGTAGATATGTACAGGCATAATGCATAATGTAAATGTCTTAATAAAAATTCCTAAGTTTCACCTTAGGACATGTAATATTATGTTTTAATGTGAGCTTTTGTCGTGGTTTTTC
This sequence comes from Codonopsis lanceolata, assembly GCA_013146195.2. NCBI lineage: Eukaryota > Viridiplantae > Streptophyta > Magnoliopsida > Asterales > Campanulaceae > Codonopsis > Codonopsis lanceolata. Next base: position 150,156,034 of record CM028378.1, on the reverse strand, counting down.
TTTTTCTTTTGTCGGTCGAGCCCCTTGCATGCTGAAGACCGGAGGTAGGATGCCGAGGATTCAAAGAGTGCCTTCCCTCCCCTTTTTCTCCATATTTTTCATTCATTTTTTTATCCTCTAACGTTTGCCTAGGCCGCCCTTTCAGGTTTTCAACCTAGCGGGCCCTTATTTCTCCTTTTTGTTGTTTTTATTTTATTTTTTATTTTGCTCTAACTTTTACCTAGGCCGCCTTTTCGGGTTTTCAACCTAACGAGCCCTTATTTCTCCTTTTTTTTTTTTTGCTTTAACTTTTGCCTAGGCCGCCCTTTCGGGTTTCAACCTAGCGAGCTGGAGAGGGAAGTACTTGCCGGATAGATTGGCTTAGGCATAATACCTTTTGAGCTTGTCGAGGTTGAAGGGCTGAACAAGGTCTTCTCCTTCTTGGTTTGTGAGAAGTACGGCACCCCCTGACCGGATTTCTTTGACAACATATGGTCCCATCCATGGAGATTTCCATTTTCCCCTAGTATCAACGTAATTAGGGGGGTTTTTTTTCGAAGTACGAGATCTTCGACCTGGATGTCGCGGCTTTTAACTTTTTTGTTGAATGCCCGGGCTATGCGCCTTTAATATGCCCGGGTATGTTCTAGGGCTAGTAGACCCCGTTCATCGATTAGGGCTAATTCTTCAAATCGCCCTTTGACCCAATCAACTTCTGCTATGCCGGATTCCATCATCACTCTTAATGATGGAATTTCAACTTCAATAGGCAGCACTGCCTCCATGTCATAAGCTAGAGAATAGGGGGTAGCCCCAATGGGTGTACGAACTGAGGTGCGATAGCCCCAGAGGGCTAGTGGCAATTTTTCTGGCCAGTCTCTTCCTGTGTCAGCCATTTTCCTGATAATGTTTTCCAGTGTCTTGTTGGCTGCTTCAACGGCACCGTTGGCTTGCGGCCGGTAGGGGGAGGATTTGTGTCTTTGGATTTTGAACTCGTCGAGTAGACGATTCACGTCCCCTTCAAAATGCGTGCCATTGTCGCAGATTATCTCGAAAGGCACTCCGTAGCGATATATAATGTTGGTTCGGATGAATTCGGACACTTTTCGGGCATTCAGGATTTTGTAGGAAGAGGCTTCCACCCACTTTGTAAAGTAGTCGACAGCTACTAGGACGTATTCGTGGCCATTGGATCCTTTCGGGTGAATTTGGCCTATAACGTCGATTCCCCACGTTGAGAAGGGCCAGGGGGCTGTGGAGTTGTATAGGATGTGCGGGGGCACGTGCTGCAGATTTGCAAAACGTTGGCATTTGTCGCAATGTCGTACCCACCGAATGCAATCGGTTTCAAGCGTGCTCCAATAGTACCCCTGCCGGATGACTTTCTTGGATAGCATATGGCCGTTCATGTGGGGTCCACAGGTACCTCCGTGGAGTTGGTCCATGATTTGCTCGGCTTTGGCCTGATCGACGCATAAAAGATTGAGGCCTTGATAGTGCATTTTATATCGGCTGCCACCGCTGAATACAAACTGTGATGCCCACCTTCGCAGGGAAACTCTTCCTCTTTTATCTAGGCTGGGAGGATAGATACCTTCCTGAAGCAGATTTAGGACATCAGCATACCAGGGCTCGTGATCTACTTCAGGGGCTGCATTAATTTTGAAGCAATATGCCGGCGTGACCTTCTTCCCGACCACAAAGGGTTGGACTTGGGTTTCTGCGGGAATTTGGACTAATGATGCTAGAGTGGCCAGTGCATCGGCAAATTGATTTCTATCCCGCGACAAGTAGTGGAATGAGATAGAATCAAACTGAGCGGCAAGTGCTGTTAATTTGACATGATAAAGTTGCAGCCGGGGATCTTGGGTTCTCCATTTTCCTTCGACTTGGTTTATGATTAGAGCTGAGTCTCCATAGACTTCAAGATTTTTGGCTTTCCTTTGGAGAGCCTCTTCTAGGCCGGCAATACAAGCTTCGTACTCAGCTGTGTTGTTTGAGCATTCAAACTCCAACCTTATGGCCAGTGGAGTGTGAGAATCTGCCGGATCGATGAGTAAGATCCCTATGCCAAAGCCTCTTTTGTTTTCAGCTCCATCAAAGAACATCACCGGTGTCGTGGTCGTGATTTCAGGGACACCTTGCCCGGGAAGCCGGGCTCGATCGCATCTTCGGTTTTTAGAGGTAGATCGGCTAAGTGACCTGCAATTATGCTGCCTTTGATAGATTTGAGCATGACATATGTTATGTCAAACTCGTTGAGAAGGAAGGACCACTTAGCCAGTCGGCTGGAAAGTGATGGCTTGCCGAAGATGTACTTTATAGGGTCCATCCTGGATATGAGCTTGATGGATCATCCTTGTAGGTAAGTTTTGAGCCTTTGAGTTGTCCAGACTAGGCCGGTGCAGCTTTTCTCAAATGCTGAATAATTCAGCTCGCTTCCTTGCAGCTTCGTACTTATGAAGTATATGGCATTTTCGATGTAAGAGTCTTTCTTTTCTTGGGCGAGCATAGCCCCTACTAACATGTCTGTGACGGTAAGGTATATGAGGAGAGGTTTATGTGTATGGGGTGGAGCTAGCCCAGGAGGATTGGTAAGGTAAGCTTTTATTTTTTCGAAGGCTAACTGGCATTTCTCGTCCCAGACTTGGTCAGTATTTTTCTTTAGGAGTTTGAAGAGGGGCCCACATGTGGTCGTCACCGTCGATGGCGGTGATATCTTGCGATCGATCGCCTAGGAAGCCTTTGACTTCGTTGGAGTTTTTGGCGTGGCATCTCTATTATGGCTTTGATCTTTGCTGGCTCGATCTCGATGCCCTGCTCGGTCACTAAGAATCCCAGGACTTTGCCTTTAGTGACCCCAAATGTGCATTTGGTGGGGTTAAGTTTCATTTGGTGCTTTTTCAACCTTTCGAAGAATTTTCGAAGGTCTTTGATATGGGCACCGTTGGCGTCGCCGAAATGCACGATCATGTCGTCGACATAGACCTCTATTTCTTTATGGATCATGTCGTGGAAGAGAGTGGTGGCAGCCCTTTGATAAGTAGCCCCGGCATTTTTTAGTCCAAATGGCATGACATTGTAGCAATATGTACCCCAAGGAGTAGTGAATGAGGTCTTCTCTTGGTCCTCTACTGCCATTTTAATTTGATCGTAGCCCAGCATGCCGTCGACGAAGGATCTGATTTTGTGAGCAGCAACGACATCTACCACAATATCAATATTGGGTAGCGGGAAGTCATCTTTGGGCGACGCTTTGTTGAGGTCGCGAAAGTCTACGCAGACCCGGACCTTCCCGTTGGGCTTGGGAGCGATCCATATGTTGGATACCAGACGGTATTCAACTACCCGAATGAAGTTGACATGGAGCTGTTTCATAATTTCTTCTTTGACTTGCAGTGACCATTCTGGTTTAATTCGGCGGAGCTTCTACTTAATTGGCCGAGCATCCGGATATATGGGGATCCGGTGTTCGACTATGGCTGGATCTAGCCCCGATATATCTTTATAGGACCATGCGAAGATATCTACGAACTCTTTGAGGAGGTCAATGAGCGCTACCCTTTTAGAGCCTTGCAAGTAGTTGTCGATTTCTTTGATTTGATTGTTCAGCCCCATATTGATGATGGACAAGTCTTCAGCTGTTGCTGATGAATGATGATGTTCCTGTTGCTCAACTGACTTTACAAGCTCAAGCAAATAATTTTTATCTTTTGGGTCCATTTCATCAAATGACTCATTATTATGATTATTTAATGTAGATGCAACTAAGGAATAAGCAAAGACATTCAGATTATCATTAAAAGCAAACCGTACAGGGTTTATTACATTATTGAGGACCTGGGGTTTGAGATCATCAACTTTAGGGAGCGGATCGGTAGATGACCAATCCGTAAAGCTAGGGGAAGGAATAGGGATAATATATCCGAAGCGGTCCACCAGTTCTGCGGGCGTTAAAAGCGGGCCGGTCGTAGTATACTAGTTCTGCAGAGGCTTATTAGAAATAGACTCAAACTCAGCAGGGAGCTTCTCATAATCAGCGCCTTTGCCTATCATACCCAGGAAGCTGTCACTTCGTCTTTGTCAGAGTGATCACCTCTTTCCAGGTTTGGTTGGTAGGCTCGGCCAGATCGGGTAAGGTGGATAACATCCCCACCGACCCAAGTGACTTTTTCAATATTGCAAGTACTTCGGCTACCCAGGATAGTGTCCCAAGAGAGCATATTGCAGCTAGGCTCTTTTATGGATGGGGATGGAAAGAAAGGAACGAGGATATATGGTAATGGGTGTTTATTTGTTTCAAACTTGGGTACACAAAAATTTTCACCAACCTCAATCATGTTGATTTCAGGTAGAGGGTTATTGACTATATTTGGTCTGGGAGGAGGCTTTTCAATAACCTTATCATCTATAAGATCCTGGATAGCATCTCTGAGTATATAACATTTATCGGTGAGGTGACCCGCAATGCGTGATGATATTCACAAGATCTTGGGCATTATTCCAAGTCTGGGCAGGGGGTTTGGTGGCTTATAATTTTCCATAGGCTTTAACACTCCTTGTGCCATTAGCCCTGCAGATCACGAGACTAGGAGGCTTGCAGCGGTTCATCATAATGCCGGTTCTCGATTTGAAATTTACATCGGGCCATTATTCCCTCTTCTGTGTTAACGCACTGTCCGCTCCATAAGACCATGGAACAAGGTTATAACTTTGGGTAGGAAAAGCGGCTGATGCATTTCCTACCATATTGACGACTGGTGCTGATGTGGCTGTGGTTGTCTTTCCTTTAGAGTAACGGAAAGAGCTATGAGGCGTATTGACTTGTAATTGCCCCGTCCGTATATCTTCATCAATACGGGCTCCTATCTCCACTATTTCTTTAAAATTGGTGTAGGGGAGATATCGCATATGTTCCAGGTAAATGGGCTGGAGGTTTTTGATGAACATTCTGCATGACTCGGTTGTATCAGTCCGCATCGGCCTGAGCCAACTTTCTTTCCACCGATTGCGAACTTCAAAGATGTTTTTTTTCCCTTTGGGTGCACGACTCAAGGTCCTTTCTATTTTCAGGGTCGGTGTTGTCTTTATATCTTTTAAGGAACCCTTCAGCTATCTGGTCCCAAGTATTCATGGTACCACTATCAGACAACATTAGCCATTGCTTGGTAGCCCCTATTAAGGTGAGGTGAAAATTGGCAGCCATAGCCTCAAAGCTAGCTCCCCTTGACTGCATGCCAGTGGAATAAGATTTTAAGTGGGATATAGGGCATCCAGTCCCATCAAATTTTTCTATGTCGGGCATTTTGAATTTTAAAGGCAATACCGCCGGGTTGTAATGCCGGTTCGCAGAAAATTCCCTTTATTGAGAAGTTTGAGCATCATGGCCTTCATATTTTCCATGTCGGCCTCCATTTTGGTGGTTGGGGAGGGTTGGCTTTTGGTAGATACTGGCTAGACTAGGGAAGGTTGAGTTAATTTCTGGTTGCGGTATCTGGTAAGGATTTTGGGCTGGATAAAGATTTTGGGCTGGATACGGATTTTGGGCTGGTGGAAATTGGGTAGGATAAGGATTTTGGGCTGGTGGATTTTGGTTTGGTGGGTTCTGGATGGTTTCGGCTGGGCGGCCAGGATCATTATAAGGTAAATAAGTGGTAACTTGGCCCAGCGGGTTATAACTTTGTGGGTCCATATGCCGTTCAGTGGGTTGGTTGGTTATGGGAAAAGGGAGGTCATTTGGGCTTTGGGGAATTTTGGTGCTTGGGGAAGGATATGAGGGATAGGACGGGTAAGGGCTGATATTTGGGTAGTAGGGACTTGGTGGAGGATTGGGATTCGGGGTATCGGCAGTATTTGATGGGTTAGTGTTTGGCTGGGGGTTTGGGTTTTGAGGCACATGAGATGTTGATGCTTCCTGGGGGACTGCAGGGGAAGAGATTACCTCACCACTGGATTTTAAACTTTGCACCAGACTAGCCATTTGGCTCATCATACGATCAGTCGCTACACCCAACTTTTGGTCAAACCATTTATGCATTGCTAGAGTCGGAGCATACCCTGGAGCCCCTGCATCTGTACCCATAGCGGACTGCTCACTTTCTGCTGCCATACTACTCGGATGCGTATTCTCGGACGATTCGCGCTTGTCTCGATCCGACATCGATATCCTCTCGATCGATTTACGCACTTGTTTCCGTATCAACCGACCAAGATCTTGTCTCGCCTTTCCAAATTCTAGCCAGATTTCTTAGGAAAATGGGTTTTGGATGTATCAGAAGGCTGGCTGAAGGCTTTCTGGGTTTGGGGTACAACGTGCCTTTATTAGTATATTTTATTATTTATTATTATCCCTACAAATTGACCGGATAAGCACCTGCTTAATTTTGACAGTCTCGGGACTTCTCCTGGAACAGTGGATTCTTTCTCCAGAGTATAGGACCAACGTATTCCACCTGCCTTTCGACTCCCCAGGATCAGACTGATCGCAGGCGAAGGGCCTATACTCTTTCCGGGATCCACCATTCCAGATAATCAAGGTCCAGCATCAGAGAATAATAAATCAACCCATGTGTATTTTTTTTTTTTTGTTGCGCAATTATTATTTATTATTATTTCTTTTTTGACTTGCGCACATTTTTTTTGACTTTCCCCCTTTTTTAATCTCTTTTTTTTTTTCACGGGGGGCTGACTCATAATTCAAAAATGCAAAAACCGGTCGGTCAATGAAGTGTCTTGAGAATCTATATGCATTCTAACGTTGGCTTATGTAGGGGGTAGGCTGGTCATGGTGTAGGGTAACAGTTCGGAATATTCCTATATGTGTGTACGTGTGTGCGGTAACTAAAAAGCAGTAAAATCTTTTTCTTAATTTTTTTTAGATATATAAACAGAAAATAAAAACAGATATGGCATGTCTTGCTGTTACGCGTGGATTTTCTCGGCTTTTTAGTTTGAGCGCAAGCAAGCAAGCACATCACATTAAGAAATAGAAAGAAAAGTGAGGAATCTATCTATCCCTATTAATTACAAATTGGTCCTATATCCCCAAAATAAAATGACATAATTAATGCAAATATGTATAAATTTTTACGAAATAAAAATAATAAACAGAACAAAAAAAAATATATATATATATAGGGCCGAAAATGAAGCAATATTAAAAATAAAGCCCCGGCCCTTTTATTGTGTTGCCCGGAATTTTATTGCAAACGTATATTATATATATATAATATATATATATATATATATATATATATATATATATATATATATATATATATATATATTTTTTTTGAAAGTTGTTTTTTCCTTTTTTTTAAAAAGAATATTTTTAAATATACATGTAACAGTTATCAGAACGAAACTGCTGCAAGATGGCGGATCATATCCACAAATATAGACACGGATGTATAGGAACGCAATATTCAAATGCATAAATTAATATAACAAGCATACTTTAGCCAGAAACAAATAAAAACAAAAAAGTTTTATTTTATGAGTCTAGCCCTCCATTTTATTTAAAATAAAACAACTCCCTAGCAGAGTCGCCACTGTGGGTTCCCGGGAAAATGCGCCCGCGCCCCGCGCACCCTTGGATAAGGGTGCGCGTACGTGCGGATGCGGGACATCCACTGCTCTCGTTCCACCCTTCCTTATTTAGGGGAAGACGAAATCAAAAGTGCGAGAGGAGTGCTGTCTATGATAGCGCGTTTGAATGCACATCGGTTGCCTTTAGTGGATTTTTGATCCAATATGGGAACTTTGAGTTTCCCGCATCAAGTTATTCTTTTTTTAGGGGATACCAGGATATGAGAATGCATCACCCTTTCATTCTCATTTTTCATTTTTTAGGGGAAAACAGAAAAGTGCAAAAAAATATGTTGCGACGCCCCCACTATGGATTTTATGAAAATAGTCTTATGGCCTATTTCGGATCACTATGGGTGCTTTGGGTTTTCTACGTCAAGTTATCCTTTTTTTAGGGAATACCAGGACATATGAATACATCACCTTTCCATTCTCATTTTCCATTTTTTAGGGGAAAACGGAAAAGTGCAGGGAAAGATGTTGCGAGGCCCCACTCGATCCAAAATGTTTTAGACTCGCCATCTTTATTTTGAGGAAGAAATAAAGAAAAACCAAAAAAGAAATCCAGAGATAATAAAAACGGGTCCGGAGGCTAAGTTACGAGTTGAGAAGCTGCTAGGCACCCAACTCGCCCTTTCGGTCTCAAAACAGTTTTTGGCTAAAGTATGTTTTTTGTTGTATTTATTTAACAAATAAATAAAGCATTAACTGCCTACAAATACATCAATTTGTCTACATTATTTACAGACTTGCAACTGTCCATTTACAAATAATTACAAATATACTTGAAAATATTTGGCCATAATAACGGCTCTTTTTAGTGCTATTTCCTAATTAAATCCGGGCAGCACAACTACTTATATATTTACATTGGGCCGGATTGAAAATAACACTTTTACAAATAAAAACTTAAAACTTACTTACTGATGGCCTAGGGTGTGCTCGCTCTGTCCTTTAGGGAGAGGGAGTCTTTTTGTTGCTGTGTGTGTTTTGAAGATTCGGGCAGAGTGACTGCTTCCGAAAGTTACTTTCGGCCTCGGGATTTGGGCAGAGTAATTGCTTGTGTTTGTTTGTTTGTAGGCTTGAGGGAGGCGAAAATCGGGCAGAATAAAGGCTTATTTCTGACTGATTTGGCCTTTTAAATCGGGCAGAGCAACTGCTCTTTCCACGATTTTTGGACCGGGGAAATAGGGTGGATACCTAGCTGGGGGGCTAAGGCTCACTTCTACCGGTTGGTTTTGTGTTTGGAGGAGGTTTGGCAGGGTTTCGAGGCTTTGAGGAGATTGCTCACTATCTCACTTCGCTCTCTATTTCTTCAGCGTAACGAGTACGCAGAGAGTTTTACGGATGAATTGTTGTGTTCTGAAGGCGAACCCCGAAGCTCTATTTATAGGCTGGAGTGAGGACACCGAAGGAATTAAAATTCCTTCTTCGCGCATCAACCGATTGTACAAAACGCGGAAGAGATTGCACTTTACGGCAAAGGAACAGTGTTGTTTGAAGGAAATGGGCACCACCCACATTTAAACTTGGCTCCACTCCCACTTTGAGTGTGGGTGGCGCCAGCACTATTCAAAAGTTTCATTTTTGACGTTTTGAACCTTGCATTTCACTTTTTTGTGCATCCTGCTTTGTCCTTTTGCATTTTTAACCATGTAATTTGACATTTGTTAATGTTTTAACAAGTCTTGATATTTTATGTCATGTCACATACCAGGGGTACGAAATTGGGTTGTCTACAAATGTTGAACTGAATTTTTTGCTATACTGATTGCAATGGCGTTATCACAATACAAGGTTAACACATCACTGTATAGACCATAATCATTGATCATCTGATTCATCCATAAAAGTTATAGAGTAATATCTAGAAAGCAAGCAATGCAAGCAAAAGACGTATGGACTCTAGAAATTTTTTTTGAGATTTAAAAACTAAATTAAACTAATTACTAAAACTAACTAATCTATAAGTAACAAGGCTTCACTAAAAAAATATTATGACAAGCACGTTAATTTGCGATAATCAACCTTACCTTTTTCTCATTGCGGATATGCCACCATGTACATCACATATCACTTGAGAGATTGGATGGTCTTTCTGTATACTACTGGGTACATCCTGATGTCGATCAGTCATAGTAGGTTCATTTTCAGCTTTTCCAGAAGTTTTGACCAATGCATTTTCTGATGCAGGTGCATCAGAAGCTGCATCCAAATTTCCAGAGTTCTCTAAACTTTCAGCTTCTAAATTCTGTGAGTCTGGAACAAAGTCTGACTGTCCTTTAGGAACCCAAGCTTTTCTGAACTTCTTTGGCTGATGCAGCTTCTGATGCTGATGCATTCGGTGCTGCATCTGGTTGCGATTTAGGTAAGCCTGTCTAACTTCTTCAGTAAAGTCTGCCTTTTTCTGGTAGCAGAAAGGCTGAATGTGTCCAGGTTTATGGAAATAGTGACATACAAATTTTTTTCCCTAATTCTAGGTTTTTCATAGAAGTTGGTATTTTGGAAGGTTTGAGGAGGCTATTTTGGTTCAAAAGAAGATGATAAGGTTCCTTCACCTTCCTTGACAAAGGTTTTTGGCTTGAACCAAAGTTCATATTTTCCATTCTAACCAACCTTCAACATCTCATCAAGTTTGAGTTTTCCAGAATTCCATTTAGCCACAATTTCATTGGCTTTGTCAAGCTCTCCTTTCAAAGATTCTAGCTCAACATCTTTCTTTGTGAGCAAACATTCTAACCTTGCAATGCACTCCTTTTGATTTTCATTCTCCTTCTTCAGTACTTCATTTGATTTTCCAATAACTTTGACTTGGGATGCTCTTTTCTCTCAATCATTGTATAGTTCTTTGTAAGCTTCTAACAAATCTGATTCGTCATTGCATTCAGACTCTGGAACATCTTCGGTTATGAAAGAATTAAAGCAGAGAGAATCATCCTAACTTTTGTTTGATGCAACTTATGATGCAGCTGCATTGCGAGCTTCATCACATGAAACACCTACAATATTCGTCTGAACATATTGTACTGCTGTAAAAAGTAATGAAATCACCTAGATCTTCATCATCACTGTCACTCATAGTAGCAGAAAAATTCAAACCCTTCTGACGCAAGGTATTAGCACATTGATTAGCATAATGACCAAACCCTTGACAAGTCCTACATTTAATAGAATCAATCTTTTTATCACTAGTTTGGTAAAAGGTTTTTCAGGTGTTTGGAAGGAGTCTTCTTTAGGAACAAACTTAATAGACTCAGGTTTGAAAGCAATTTTGATGTTTGAAAAAGGAGATCTTTTTTTTTTCTTTCAAAATTTGTTGTTAAAAAAGCAATAAAGTTTTCACCAAAATTAGATTCCTCAATTTCTTTGTGAAATTCAATCAAATCAAAAGGAGGACGAGCAACATTCTCATATTGAGAATCCATCATGGCTACAACCAAAATTTCTCTTAGTGACGTCAAGAGAATGCTTTGATACTAATTGAAAGTTCAACAGTAGCTAGGATTCAACAGAAACTGTCAATGCAGCTTGTGATACAGCTGCATCCAAAGGTGCATTGACCAGAAACTAAAACAAGTAAACAGCGGGAGTCTTTAAACTATTAAAGCAGTAATAAACACAAAAGTCTATCAAACAATCTACAAGCTATGCTTGTAGATCCAGTCTTATACCTAATAAGGATTTCACTAAAAAGATTATGAGTTTTACGAAACAAATTGTGAAATCAACAAAAGACCAAAAACTCTAACAAGACATCAAGTCTGTAGAGGAAAACCCACAAAAATACGAGTTAAGAAAACATGAGATTAAAAAAATAAGTTTCTTATCAACTAGGAAAACAAACAACAAAACAGCAGATACAGCTGCTGTTGCTGATATAGTTGCATACAACACTCCACAAAATACTTCAAGTAATGCTTCTCTCTTAAGCGTGTATATCTCTATATATCTCCGCATCATCTGTCTAGACAGCCTCTCCTTGTACATATACTTGAGCTAAGTTCTAAAACAACACAGAAACAAAATACTGCAAGGAAACATAGATTTAGGAAATAAATGATTAGTTTCCAAAAAAAGTTTCCTTACTAAAACAAAAGATCTTACCATAGATATATTTGTCAAAGTCAAACAAGGACTCTTGAGAGATTTTGGAAGTATTCAATTATGGTAATTACTTACCATTGTTTTAGGTTTAAGAAAGAGCACAACAATATTTAAATACAATAGAGAAAATAGGACGACCCTATTTTACCCTTACAGTTGTGTTCTTTTTTCCCCAATCTCTAGCACCAATATTATCACTTTCCAAACCAATGCACTCAAGCATTCTAAAAATGTATGTGGCTGGACCATCTCTCAACAACTATCCTCTAATTTTACCAAAGCCAAACACTCATAATAACTGCTTTTTAACAAAACATCTTGATGTATTATAATTTTCCTCGCAAGTGCACGAGTCTATTGAAGTATAGATGCACGGTAGCAAGAGTCCAACCACAGAGAGAATAACAATTAAACAGATTTTAATCAGACAATAAATAAAAGCAATTTTACCTAAATGGGGGGGGGTTGATTTTTGAAATAATTAAAATTAAATTATTGACTATTTAAACTAATTTAAGAGTAATAAAATAACAATCGCATGAATCAAAGAATTATCGAAAATTAATATGTGATGAGAATCTAGGAATTGAGATTCACTTGTATCGCCTCTTATGTGTATTTAACTAATGTATCTATCAAATTAAGGGTTTGTTCACTAGTGTAAATGATTGAGACTTACGGATCGAGATTTGCAACCCTTAGTACCCCGCCTTAACTGTGCTTTATAGATCCGTCCACACAGCAATTAAAAGTCCATTAAGATCATTAAAAACACACACGAACCTAGATCTAATCTTAGCCCGATCAGAAAATCAGAGAGATTTATTTATCATTTAGGTTGGTCAATATATAACTCACGCACGATCATGCAGTTTATTATATCTAAGAGCTTATAGATTCACTAACACAACCATTATACAATAGTTTCACGATAACCCAGAGATGATCTAAATGATAAACAATAATTGATAGAATATAAAATATAATTAACACATAAGAATTGATACATGTTACCTCCAATCCCTAGATAAATGCGGTTAGTTCATTACAGGCGATGAACAAATCATTGTGTAGGAAAAAAACATTATCAATCTTCAATAATTGGCAATGAAAATAGTGTTTTTAGTCTTGAGAATGGCTCAAAAACTGCAAAAATTCGGATCCCTAAAGCTGTACTACTAGGGTTCTATTTATACTAGGTTAGACAATTCGAGAAATTGCAAAACTGCACACAGGTCATAAATCGAGACCAAGCGGTCGCTAGATCCATATGTTGAGCGATCGCTTAATACGTTTTCTTCAGAAGCCGACTACTGGAAAATGCACAGTAGCTCAGTCCATTGGACAAAGCGAGCGCTTGATGTTTGACTTCACTTTTTTGCCTTGAACTTCTAGCAAATTGCACTCAGGTCCCTGAAATCTTTATTTTATGGATTAAAGGCCCGAAATCCATCAATCTTCTCAAATTTAATCTGAAACAAATAAAGCACTAAAAACTCATATCAGTAGCTTTAGAAACTTGTAGAAAAACATAATCTAAGTAGGAATATACACACAATAGATGCGTATAAAATACATCTATCAAATACCCTCGAACTTAGACTTTGCTCGTCCACAAGTAATCAAATAAATACAAAAGCGATAAATAAACAGAAATAGAAATACAAAAATCAAAACTCAAAAATAAGGACAATCTTTTTGGAGGATGACATTATTTACACTCCTCTAGAAACTCACAAACTCAAGGAGACTCGGAAGAGCGACTCGACTATGCAGATAAATACAAAAGCAATTAAAACTAAACTAACAAAGTATAAATAAATAAAGAAAATCTTTTTATTTTTATTCTCAAATCTGAACAATACAAAAATTAAAAGGTTTCTCAAAGGATGCTCTACACATGTGTAAGGACCACTTCCATTACCAAATGGGTTCATTCCATTATGCAAATAGTACTATGATTATTCAACTGTATGAACACCCACTCATGTAGCATATCCAAAATTAGACAGTTTAATCAAGCAAAGCACAACATTCATTCTCCCATATTCTGAAATAAAAATGTGCGTACAATTAAAAAGGAAAATCTACCACCAACACCCGGTCATTCTACAAAAGAGAGAATATAGAGGAATCAAAAATGCTTATACATCCATCTCATGCACTTCATATGTATGAATACACTGCTTTTATCTCCCAGTTACTTGCAATAGTAAAGATTATGCTAATACATTGAGCTTTACCAAGAAGTGTATAAGTGAAGCATGGATCAATTAACATGTATTATCGAATCAAGAAAGATATAGCATGATAAAGCGGCATTAGATCAATAGGACTTCATTAAGCTTGTAATGTAAGGCCAAGGGTAAAAGGGTAGCGAAAAGAAGGAAAGGAATTCAAAGCAAGAGAGTACAACTACCCAAAATCCCCATTGCTTCCATTGCATGGACACATGCATTAGGTTAGGACCTGAAAAGACAAAGACTTGGGGACATTTCCCCCAAACTTGTATTTTACTATCTATTCATCTCATAACTGAGTGCCCACTTAACATTCTTTTTTTCTTTTTGGCTATACCATCTTTTACTTTAATTTGCACTCTTTTTTATTTTAATTTTCATCTTCTTCACTCTGTTTCTTTTTTTTATATAGGAAAGATAACGAAGAATACAACAAAAAAGATGAAACTATAGGAGGATCTTTTGCAATGACAGTCTCACGCAACATTAATTCTCAACCCAAGTTCTACTCTCTCCAAGGTAAGCAAAAGTGTATAAGCTTTAAAGGGTTAAGATAATGTGGGTAAAAGAAACGATGTTGAATGGGGGTCGATGTGTGCTTTGCACACGCCATTCTTTTAATAAAGCTCAAATGGGACACTAGGGATATAAATATAGATAGGTCAGGAAGTTGAAAAGGCTCAAACGATCCAAAGATGGCCTAAATCATATCCTAGTGCCGAATCATCACACAAAATTTCATAGAAAATGAAATACAATTATAAATATCACATTCATATATGAAATGAATAACAACTCCTAATGTATTTAACATAAGCATTCGCTAGAAAAGATGTCGAGAAATTAAAGACTGACATGTAATCACGATTCAAAAGTGTGCTTGAGATATATTAGCAAGACAATTCCAAACATTCTAATTTTCATAAAAATTACCCTAAGTTACAAATCAATGTAACACTCATGTAAGGACGGTTACTCATCCTAAATATGTGTACCAAACCAGTCTCGCGGAGAATGCAATGTATACTATCTACTAGATAAAAGTATTCAAATCCTTCAATAATGGTGGGGTATGAGTACACAAAAGGGGATAATCATAGGAAATTTGCACAACAGAGTAAATTCCAGAAGGATCGAGAGAGGAATCATATGGGTCATAGCATTAATCATCATCGACGTAAATTCCGCACACAAACTCGAGAATAAAAATTTAATATTTTTTTTATAAAAAATTGGAGGATGATGCTAATTTAAATAAGGCTGGATAAGCAAACAGCTGTGAACTAAAACATCTATCTACTTATCCGTTTTGAAGAAACTAAAATGGTCACTTCCTTTGTCTCTGTATTTGACATCATCAACTCCTAAAATAAAAATAATCAAAAGCAAGAAAATAGGTAGGAGAAGAGATATAAGGGACACTAATTGTCCCATGTACATAGCAGGATCTACACCACAAGTTCCTAATTCTCATTAGGCTGGGACCTGAAAGGACCCTGGACCTAGAATCTCCCCCCAAACTTGAAATTCATTTTATCCTTAAAATGTTGGATTGACCGATAAGGTAGTTGATTTGCAAAGATAATGGAAAACAAACGAAAGATCTGCATAACGAAGGAAGACGCTATTTAAGCGTCGGCTCCACGCGAGCCAGGACCACGTAACGAAGAAGGACACCATTCAGGGACGGTTTCTGGTGGCATGTTGAGGTTGGAGGTGACATTTTGGCAAAATTGGGCATTCCACCCAAAGAAATAGTTTTGGTCAGCCAGACCCTGCTCTATACGCTGCTCGAGCGTATCTAATCTCTGATCGACACGCTATTGAAACGTGTCGAAGCCTAACTGGACCTTCACTAACTGGGTGAAAATCTCTTCCCAAGGATCTATCTCAGGATCCTCCTCAACTTCCTCGCATTGGTCTTCAGAGTGGCAGGCATAGAGTGGTCGTGTCCTATTTGTGATGCCCTTTTTGGCGACATTAGGCATTGACTTGATACGCTCTAAGTTGGGAGTATATTGGATTCCCATGTTAGCATAGAAACTAGTAATAAGACTCGGGAAATGATATCCCGCGTTCACGGTCTTATCAACCATGCTTCTAAGCTGCCCATTGATCAAAACAGCGATATCAACGGACCCCTTTGTCAAAATGGTGTAAATTAACACCGCCCGATTCCACGTCACATCGGACTGATGTGTCGTGGGCATCACCCTTGTACAAATAAATTTATAAATCCCCTTGGCTTGGAGAGTCAAGCAAGGCTCCCTAATTTAACGAGGGCGACCAGCTATCTCCGATCATCCATAGGTCCACTCAGACCCAGGCACGGCTATCCTATCACTAACAGTGGCCAAAGGCAAATTGTAAGGTAAGTAGGATTGATAATCATCAATCCGTACAACAGGCAAGTCATAAAAATCTCGGATAGCGTCAGGACCAAAATAAACCAGGTTACCCCGAACCCATGACCAGCCGGTGTCCTCTCCCAGAACTCGACCACTGTGAGCGTAAAACTAATGGACAATAGGAACCACCGCTTCGCAAGGAGCGGCACACAGATTCACCCACCCATTTTTGGCGAAATGAGGAGCCAGTTGATAGCTCTTAAAATCAAATCATTTCTTCGAAAAAATGGCTTTAGTATTAAAGCTCTCTAAGTAAACTTTAAAGTGTTCGGCACTTTAAAAATGGGCCTCATCAAATTTTATTGCCGGAACAGAAGATGGCGATGCCACGCCTGTATTTGATTTACTTCGTTTCATAAGTGCCATTAGCAATTAAAAATCACTCAAAACACTCCACTCAAATCACAAAACCCAACAATGCTTGAAAAATAAACAAGTATAAACTACCCTAAAATAACAATTTAAGCCCAAGAATAAAATCTAACAAGTAAAAATTTGCATAAAAGAGCCTATAGAAGATACATGCCCAAACGATGAAATTTTTTCAAACTTGTTGCCGGAAAAATACGCCGGAAACAATGGCGTTTGCCGGAATCCTTCGGAGTTCAAATCGCCACAAATCGTAAAAAATGATGGTGGGGATGGTGAATGTATGATGAGAGAAGGTTGAATGTGAAGTTTGGATAGAAAATATCGGGCAAAATGGCCGGATCGAAAGAGAGAATGAGGAGAGTGTTCGCCTATTTTTAGAGAAAGAGAGACACTGTTTGGGTTTCTGATCAGCCACCGAAGATTTTTAAATAACGGGACTGATCGGTCGCTTAGCCATTTATACCAAGCGATCGCTTGGTGCAAATTTTAAGTACTCGACTTACTGGAAAATGTGCGGTCGCTCAGTGCCGAGACTGAGCAATCGTTTGCCTCTAATTTCAAAAACATACCTTACTGGAATTTTCGCACTCGCTCAGTCCATTGACTGAGCGAGCGCTTGGCCCTATTACATAAAAATCATTTTTATTTTGTTTTTAAACAAAAAATTTATAATTTAAATAGTTCAAAGGTCCTAAGATATCTTCCTTCGGTGCTATATTATATCTTTTCCTACACCAAAAACTGCTTACAAAAACACACTAAAATAAAACTAAATTAAAATTAACATATAAATACAACATTATAAAATATTTTTTCCCCAAACTTAAATTATGCAAAAGTTTTCCACTATTAAAATTCTCAAAATTAAGCAAGGGTTCAAAATAATTATTATACAACATAATAATTTAACTAAAAATAAGTGGGTTGCCTCCCACGCATCGCTTTTGTTTAACGTCGTTCGCTCGACGTTAGTCAACCCATTATTCTAAATCAAAAACGTCCATCAAGTCAACAGTTTTCACAAGTGATAGACCTTCATAGTAGGGTTTGACTCGATGCCCATTAACCTTAAATGTTTCATTTGATTTATAATTTTTAAGTTCAACTGCACCGTGGGCAAAAACATTCACCACTTCAAATAGACCTGACCATTTAGTTTTAAGTTTTCCTGGAAAAAGTTTTAGTCTATAATTAAACAATAGAACTTTAATACCAGGGTACAGGTCTTTGGGAATTATTTTCTTGTCATGGAATCTTTTAGTCTTTTCTTTGTAAATTTTTGAACTTTTATAAGATTCCAATCTATGTTCTTCCAATTCATTTATTTGGAATATTCTCTTCTCACCTGTCAAAGTCATATCCATGTTGAGAGTTTTAATTACCCAAAACGCCCTATGTTCTAACTCAACTGGAAGATGACATGTTTTTCCAAACATAATTCTATTAGGGCTTAAACCAATTGAGGTCTTATAGGCTGTCCTATATGCCCAAAAAGCATCATTCAGCTTCAACGCCCAATCTTTCCTATTTGGCTGGACAATCTTTGCCAACACTCCTTTAATTTGTCTATTACTTATCTCCACTTGACCAGATGTCTGTGGATGATAGGGAGTGGATAACTTGTGTACTACCCTATATTTCTTCAAATAACTATTCACTAACCGATTGGTGAAGTGAGTTCCTTGATCACTTATGATTGCCCTTGGCATACCATATCAACTAAAAATATTATCATATAGGAATTTAATCGTAGTCTTGGCATCATTATTCCTTGTAGCTATTGCCTCAATCCATTTTGACACATAATCTACTCCGACCAAAATGTATTCAAAACCCTGTGATACGGGAAAAGGTCTCATAAAATCTATTCCCTAAACATCAAAAATTTCAACCACTAAATTACTAATTTGAGGCATCTCATTCCTCTTACTTACCTCCCGATCTTTGACATTTGTCACAGCACTTAGCAAATATATATGTATCTCTAAATAAAGTGGGCCAATAAAGACCAGATTGCAATACCTTTCTCGTAGTCTTTTTTCCACTAAAATGGCTTTCGCAAGCAAAGCCATGATAAAAAGATAACACACTCTGATGTTCCTTTTCAGGAATGCATATTCTTATTATTGAATCTGGGCCACGTTTAAATAAATAAGGTTCATCCCAAAAGTAATGCTTAACTTCTGAAAGAAATTTCTTTCGCTCATGATATCCAAAATTAGGGTTTATGGTATCAACTACTATAAAATTCACATAATCAGCATACCATCTTCATTTAAAGGAACATTATCATCAAACAATTATTTTTCAAAATCAATACATGCAACGCGATTCTAAATCAATGCATCGCGATGTCCTTCACTCTCACCACTGTACTCGTCCTTCTCAATATCCATTTCCACAACCATGAATAATATCCTTAGAATTTCCTCTATGATTACTTAATCTCCGGCCACTCTCAACCAAACCCACTTCCAAGACTGGCTTGGGTAAAACCTATCCATCTTATTAATTATTACTACTTTGGAAAAGAAAGAAGAAAAGAAGTAAAGGTTGAAATTTTGGAAAAGAAAGAAGAAAAGAAGTAAAGGTTACAATTTGGTCAATCTCCGGTCCACTGCCTAGAGTAGTGCAATTTTGAATCCCGACCCACGAGGGTTGCCCATTGCTTTTCTGAAATCAACAACAATCTCTTCTAGTAAGTTTGCAAGTAAATTACTTTTTTGTCAATAGCACTACTCTCGTCAAACGTGGACCCTGAGATGAATGCATTTGTTGAAGACATGACAGATAATTGAGACCAGAGAGGGAAAATGAATCATGAAAAGGCGAAAGTGTGATGATTGCAACTGTAATAAAAGGGTGAATCGAGCACTACTAGCTCGTTGTATAGTTTGGTGGGTAGAATAAAGCGGAGAACCATCTTTTCTCCGGTATCTTTATCGTCTTTTGCTCGTGGAGGTATTTTAGGACAAAAATTATAAAAGTGTCATTTTCAGATTAAAAAAATAGGGGAGTAAACATGTTATAATTTTTGAAAAATGTACCGGCCTCTAATTATATCCAACAAATTTATAACCAACTAGTTTGTTTAACCTGTGCGTTAAACGCACGTCAATTAAATCGTACATAAACAAAATAAAGAGGATAAAAAATCTTAATTAAATGATAAAATAAGAATAATCGGTTTATTAACAATTACACATAAGTATATATTCTAAAAAATTCCTTATACACAATATTTGTAATCTTATTAATTGGTTTTTCATTTTCACCGCATATCAATATCTAATTTCTTCAAAAAGAGACCTACGGCTACGTGTAATTATTGACTTTGACACTTGTTAATTATTATTACATATGATACCAACAATGGTAATTGTCTTCTTTGGAATATGAAAGACAATTTTACATCGGATGGAGTTAATGACAATTTTAGGATAAAAACTTTTTCTCCAACATTGCTTCCTTTAAAAAAATTTATTTCAATAATATGATCCCCAAGATTTATGATAATTAGTCTTGTTGCATTGCACAACCCTGCAGCATGGTCATTGTTTCTCAATAGCATTACTGAAACATTAATTTTAAGTGTCAATTTATAACCTGACAACCTTGAACACTTTATACTATTCAAAAACTCTGTAGAATAAATGTCTTCGAACAAACTTAAATTTAGTCCACCCTACAAATAAAATCTGAACTCAAATAAGCTCTTTATTTTGAATGATTACTTTTATTAAATTATATTTGTATTTTATGAATAAATAAATTACTGATAAGAAAATAAACTAAAATAAAAAAAACAACGAAATTATTTTAGTAACCTCAGTTTAAATTGTTTTTGTTTTATTGACTCCGTAACTATTATTTTTATTCCATCAAATATTTTTATTTTACTAATGTATTTTTGTTTTACTTTTTTTATAAGAATTTTTTTAAAAACTTTTGTTTCGTAAATTATTTTATTTTACTAACCTCCGCATTAAATTATTTTTTTTGTTGATTTTGTAACTTATATTTTTATAGTGGCTTATTCCATAAATTATTTTTATTTTACTAACCTCTTATATTTTTGTTT